>JAJJWX010002314.1:0-600000 GCA_023529315.1 Papaver bracteatum
GGAAAAATGGTCAGTAACATGTCACCGTCACTGAAATGGTAGAGAAATAGTGCATTTCACCACCAATAAGTTGACAGTGAATGTTGAGTTTCACCACATTTAAATGATAGAAAAATATGGTATTTCACCATCACTTAGTGATACTGAAAGTTTTCATTTCACTTCTATTCGGAAGGAAGTGAAATATCCAGTTTCACCATTTTCTGTACAGAAGTGAGTATGCTATTCACGTTTTTTACCCTTGCCGTGAATCTTTGATTTCACCCCTACTGGTATAAAAGAACGAAGGTTTTACAGGCTAATTTTTTTTTCACACATACATAGAAATATTCGAAAATCATGCTTTGATCAAATGGGTACCTGGGATTCTTCGTTTCCGGCAAACTCGGGTACATTTGATGGAAGAGATTCACATAATGGAAGAGGAAGTGTTATGGATTGATTGTCATCTTCCCAACCTTCAAAATCAATATATGTACCTGTCATTTTATTCTTAACTCTGTGGGAGATATAGATCCAGTTAAAAAGTATCCAAAAGCATTACGATTTCAGAGTTGATGATCATGAATGAATTTGGAGGAATTTGAGTGTTTGAGATTTTGAGATTTTAGGGATTTTTTTTCTCTGTTGATAGGAAAACTAAAACCAGTGAGGGGTATATCTACCGAGTTTAAAGGATATTTTGGTCCGAAAAATATTAGAATTCAACTCACTCTTAAATCAGTGAGTCAATTACGGATTCTCCACTCCCTTGATAAAAAAACTCCCTCCCTATAACAAAAGTTTTAATATATGCCTATCTACGGCTAACATTTTTAGGATAGGATGTTGTTCAGTGCTACCCATGAGAAGCAAACCAATTGTATTGGGAAACTTGACATTAGTCAATTGAGATGCATCAAGTTCATAGTCAGAGGCTGTATAAAAATGCATCAAGTTAGTCAAGGCTATATCATGTATATCTTTAAGCATCAAAGCTTATAACGCCATGTATGAAATTTGCACAATTACTCCCTGACTAGCTCTTCAATACCTTTAAAACAAAAATAAAATAATTTGTAGGGGATCTATTAAGAAAAAGAATTTGCAAAAAAAAAATTGTCAAATGGTGAAAAGGTTATGTAGGAGTGGATTAGCTTTTTTTTTCTTCGTCAACCCCACTGCTGCACCAGTAATCTAGTTTATATCTTTCTCTATTAGATATAAATTTCTCATCTTCCTTAGTTTCCCATATACCCCAGACTTTTGTTGAATTATAAAAAGAAAAAAAATCGATTTTTGGCCAAGGGGCCGGGTTTTCAATTTTTTGTAGTTAAGGTTGATTTTTCGTTTTGGGTGTTTAAGTAATAGGGGGAATGTGAGTTTTCTATAGTGGGTTTGGAAAATCGAGGTTTTTTGAAGGGTTTGTACATGGTTGTTTTTATAAAAGTGAATTTGTGGAAATCTGATTTCTCGTACTCGATTAAGACCTCTAATTGGTGTTAATATTTGTTATGTTGTTGCTAGTTGCGCACCTTACGGTAAATTTCTCCCTGATTTAAATTTGGTGTTAGTTTTAGATGAACGATTGATTTCTGTTTTTTTTTCTTTAATGCCATGTTTAGTGATTAAATTGAGGTTTGTGCTTTGTAGTATCTTGCCATTTTGTTGCATTGGATGTCGAAGGCCGCGTTTATACATGAGAAAAATAAGGTATTGATGAGAAATTATTATCGATTTTTTGAAAGTTTTGTTTTGGTTTGGTTTTGATTGTATGCTGCTTATTGGATTTAGTACGTTGTTCTGCTGAGGGGACAATTGGGACATGCCGTTATGATTCAGCGTGATAGGCCGACATTTGTATTTGGACTAATAGAGTTGTTTATGACTTGTTTGTAATTGTAATATTGATTCTATTTATTTGATATAACTGTTCTCCTGCATCGTTGAGGCATCCTCGATGCTTCCAATTGTCTGTGGATGTATGTGCTAAGACTATCTGAACTCTTTTGATCCATAGATTTTTTGACCATTATTAGCCTCCGCCTCTAAAATGGATGTAACATTTCCATAGATCCATATATTGCGTATGTAAGTTCGGTGCTGATTATTATGACTTGAAACTGGAAGACACAAATTTTATCTTGTGGTTTTGGAGTCGAATTCAACTTGACCAACATTATTAATTTACAACTAATTAAGCTGATACAAGAATTACATAGTACACCACTTGATTTCTCCTTGATGGCTTGATCGTAGCTTACATGATAGGTTTAATCGGCCATAGATTTTTTTAGCAGGTAGTCTTTAGTCCCTCAAAGTAAATACCAGCACAGGTACTTCTGTAGTTGCTCTTGCTTACTTGATTAAAATATAGAGCGACCAAATACTTATGGTAGTGGTTGAAAAATAGTGGATATTAGGTGAAAGCGACCTAACTTTTGGGTAGTCGGAAATTCGGTTGCTTGATTGTTAAAGCGGCCAAAATTTCGGGCTCTTACTAAGATTTTGGTTGCTTAATCTAGTTTTTCTTGTAGTGCTTTCTGCATCTTCCTTATTTCAGTGAAGGATGTTAGGATCTTCATGGACCACAAGAATCTACTATGGGCCTGACCACATAGTACTGATGTTTTCCCTACTTGAACACCTTGGGATAAGAGGTGTGCAGTTTTAATCTAAAAGGCATTGGTGCTACGTAAGGAGATGCCCAAGCTTATTAAGCTCCACATGTACTCCTGTTTCTTCCATGTGTGATTATCCCTAGCAATACATATGTGGTTTATCGCGCCACATACTCCAACAATCTCCACCTTGGCGAGATTAAACCACTTAATCAGTCCAATCAGACTCCACCATATGTATATGCTACCCATCGATCATGATTATTGTCACTATATAACCTGGAATCCTTATCCACCTTGAGTTAATGAGAAGACAAGCACTAACTCCACCTTGAGCATTTCCTTTCCCACTGATGTGATTTTAATTGTTGTAGCAATTGATAGTAAGAATGTCGTTCACTCGGACTTGTTGAGGTTGATTTTAAGACTTAATAAACAAAAATATATACAAGAGATGTCACAAGATCAAGAGGAACTGGGACTCAGGATTTCACTTTTTTTTTCATATTCAAGTGGTTCAGAAATTAATCCTAGGCGATTATAGCTCGAAATAAAACAAATATTAACTCTATTCTTTGCCAAAGTAGATTCCATAAAATATTACTTGTAGATCATAAGCTTGGCGCATCAAGGATCCCTAAGACTAAGCATGCTCCATCAAACAAAGTCACAAGTAATTAATAGAAATCTTAATTCAATTAAAATCGGTGCAAAAAGTAAATAAGGAATTAACTAAATTACCACATGGATGAAATACAACTTCCTCCGTCATCCCAGTGTTGGGGTTTAGCTTTTCATGGTGAAAACACGCTCAAAATAATAATCCATAGCTCAAAAAGGTGTTTTATTGAAGAAAAGGTATAAAGCAGTATGTTTGTAACAATTATAATTGTTACAGAACCCACTGTTACAGAGAAACTTTAACAGAACTGTTGCGAACTCAGTATAATTGTTGGAAAAATTGTTACAAAGAGATTGTATTTGAATGATTAGTGACGGTTTCTGCGACTTTCCTTAAGTGTTGTTCTATGTTCTTCTTCTTTCTCGTCTGCAGCTCGCATGCGAATTGTGAAATCGTCTCTACAACCTCCTAAACTTCTCTGCAACTACCCCCCAACTCTCGATAACCCCTTTATAACTCGTACCCAGACTATTTATACACCACTGGCCTTTCAAAGATTCGAGAATATTTGATTATTCTTTTCCCAAAAGTCTCGGAGATTTATTTCCCTGCCAAGCTACGTGATTTTCTCCTCAAGCTTCTCAACGCGTATGTGGGTTGTCAAAATTCTTCCTAGGATAGAAACAAATTTCACGAAGATATTCTAGCCTTACCTCCATTCGAAACTTCCACAAATGGTGTACACCTGTGAAACTCTCCTTGCTGGATTATCGAGTAAACATAGAAATCATTCCTTCTTTTACCGAAACTATCCAACTACCTTCCATGTTTAAGCATAGGCACTCGATACCAATCCAACTTCACGTGAGAACTCGAATAGATTTAGTCCAAAACCAAAATATAAAGTTCGCCGGTGAATTTTTGTTCTTCTCCTTATTCAATCGAGATATGTGTTGAAACCATCCTTTTCTTCGAAACCAAATCACTTACCAAGCCTATTTTGGCACAACAAACCGATACCAGTCCAAATCCATCCAAAACTACGATTATACCTCCCCAAATATTAATCCATCAAACTCGCATGTTTGAAAAATAGTTTCCCGCCAAAATCTAAACTGTTGAGTTGTGAAGAAGAAATGCCAGAGTAGGGGTGAACTTAGCCATGGGGTGGAAATAGTAGCTCCAAGGTGTAAATAGTTATGGATGCCACTTATTACTAGGGTACCCCTTATCCAAACTGAGAGTTCGAACAGTAGGTGTCCTCCGGGTGCATTTATAAACTTTTCGAGCTGATTTCTCTAAAAACGTTTATTGCCCGAAAATACCTACAAACATATAAAACACCATAATGAGTACAAGAATGGGTACGAACAACATAGAAAACCGAGATGAAAATAGACACATAAATGCGTCTCTCAAATACCCCCAAACTTATTATTTGCTAGTCCCGATCAAATTAAATCTACAAAATAAAAATACTAACTCACTGTCACAGGCATCATCGGTTGCATTTAGCGTATACAACAAGCCTTTAAATCCCTAGGTGGCCCTAGTGGCCGAGTTATAGTCTCGGGAGAGCTTACAAGAGATATACCCACAAAACCTTTACTCCAGACCCTAGCTATCTACGCAGAATCTTGGAAGGCACTAAAGAATCTCCTTGGTTGGTATACTTATTGACTACAGGAGGAAGTACCCATATACGAAATTCCAATTGGTGTACACGAGTTTGCACTCACTACACCATATCCTGGTTTTAGCAACACTTAGTTTTCAGAGTTGTGCAACGGATATATACGTTGCTTCCTTTGAAACGTTAATATACGTTGCGCACTGATAAATACGTTGCACAAAATAGGTAATTTTAGTTTACTAAAGGAAATTAATTGTATTGATCATGGGGTTTTAGTAGTTTTTTTTTCTTTTGTTTTTTGACTTTCAGATTTATTTTCGAGACAAAAGAAAAAAATAGCCCCGGAAAAAGAAAAACCTCTCTCTCTCTCGTTCAACACCATTCTTCTAACCGAAAAAATCCCTAGACTCCCTATGATTTCAGCAGATCAACCACAAATCCAAGTCCGTTATTTCTTCATATTTATACCCTAATCGGTACCTGTATACTAGAAATCTAGATCTGTAACTTTTTAATTTGGAATTTTCGTAACCCTAGAAAAACATATTTGTTCCTGATTTTGAAAACCAACACATTATTTGATCGTTCGAATCGATTATCATCTAAGAGTTGGTTGATTCATCAGGTATAAACCCTCAATTTGTTTTTTTTTATCTTTTATGATGCTTGATTTATACCTAAATCTGTGAATTTTATCTCACAGAACTGGGGGTTTTACTTTGATATAAGTTATTTGGTAAGGATTTTCCTGTTTCATAGGTGTTATTTGTGTTTTGTCTTGGTTTCAAAGCATGGGTTTATTTTTGATTTCAGTAATTTATTCAGATCTAGCTCTTTGGATGTTATTTTGTAAAGATTTTCTTATTTTGTGTATGTGATCACTTAGTTGCAGTTTCTAACTTTCAAAGCATGGGTTTGTTTCTTGTTTCAGTTTTAGTTTTGTGTAGATTTGAAGTTGATATGAAACTTTTTCATACATAGCTTTCATATCTGTGTGGGTTTGAGGTTGATATGAATCTAGCATTGGTAATCTGAAAGGACTAGTTTCTATGTATGTACATATTCTTTCTTTTGTTTTGATTGTTCATACTAATACTAGAGAATGCTTTCTTTGAGTTGGAGCTCTTTCGATTGTCATGCTTATGGATTCTTTTTGTATGTACAATGACTTGATAGGGAACTATGTTTCAGGACAAATGCCGGATGTTCATCCCTGCAAACCCTGTAAGTATTATTTGGTTCATAGGGGTGGCTAGATATTTTACTGCTCGGTCTCGCATTTTCTTCCTTGTATTAACTTACAGTCAATTTTTCATGCCAGGGATTTATCCTTCAATGAGATACCCATCGAATTTATGGGTGACATACCCATTTTCAGCATCAAAGTTGAAAGAATTAGAAATGTTGTAAGCTTCTACTGCCATTGAGTGGTCCTAATTTGTATTCTATTGTTATGCGATTTTATCTAACATTGAAATTCTTTTGCAGGGTTTCGAAAATAAATCAGTTAATTGGACCCATTCCATCTACTTTGTCAGAGACTCCAAAATTGAAAATCTTATGAGTTTCACTAAACTTAGACTTCTTCCCAAATCTTATCTTCTCGATTTTGTTATGTAATATAATATATTTTTTTGTGGTAGGGACTTGGCTCAAAATAAACTTAGTGGTGAGATACCCAGACTTATCTACTGGAATGAAGTTCTAGAATATTTGTAAGTTTAAATATGAATGCGTGTTATTTGAGTGTTCATTTCACTTTTGAGTTACAACTAAACCCTTTGCTTGTTGCCATTATTTTTCGTGCAATTATTTGCAGGCAAGGGTATAACTGTTTCAGGATTGACTTGTAATGCAGTGGATTGCGTGAGAACAAATTTGGTAGGGAGCCTCTCTTTCCGATATCTACCAATTAACATGCTTATGGTTTTTTTAAGTTTATATATGCTTTCTACGATAGTTAATGTCTATTTCTCTATACCTTCTAGGGAAGATCTTTGTTTATTGGTTTCATCGTGTTTTACCTATCGCAGATTCGCAGTGATGTAAGAAATAATAGTCTTACATGTAGCATATGTATGAACATTGGAAACTGCAAGTTTTAGGTCTTGTACGTATCAACAAGCTCAATCACATATTTTTCATGAACATAAAGTTGTTTTTTCTATCTAGTCCTCAACTTTTTCTTTCTTTGTTTCATAGGGATTTGTCCTACAACCAGCTTACTTGGGAGATTCCGTTTAACATTGGCTTTTACAAGTGGCCACTCTGTATGTAGTCCTTATTTTTATTTCTTTTCTTCGTTCAAAAACAGATTTTAAGGGTCTATCTTAGCAGATAACACCTACATTTTGTTGTTCTTCTGAATGGAAGGGAATAGACTTATCGGGAAAATTTCATCTGTGGTTGGTCTGATGCAGGCACTTGTTGTTATGTTAGTACTTTTGACTTGGCCATAGTTAAAGCTAAAATATTCATTTCCCTAAAAAGTTTTGTGAACTTATCACAGGTTTACATAGTTACATATTTATATTTAGCAAATTGTTTCTCTCCTGAATTGGGACCTGAAGGACTTCATCCTTGTTTAATTTAGTTCATTGATGAACCAAGAATTATATCAGCTGTTACTGACTTACTTTAATTCACTTCTTGTTGAGCCAACTTCGTGTTCAATATCTGACCTCACTATTAGATTGTCATTTTATAAAAAAGAAACGATGAATAGTTGCAAACTTAAGTTGGGAAAAAATAAGTATTTAAGCCTCTTCTCATTGCGTTTTTTTTGCTTGGCACAAACACTCTATTGGAAGTTGTCAAGTACATATAGTCTAACTTATTTTTATATTTTGTGTTTGTGTTGAGCAGACTAGGTTCACCATAGAGGAACTTGACAGTCACACGCGGTCCTGTCTCCATGTAAGGCTTGTATATTTTCAAGGGCCATAGTCCTATTAGTCGATGTCACCTTAGTTTATTTTTTTTATAGGATAACAAAATGTTGATGCTCTATGCTGCCAGTGTCTGTATTTTTGTTGTTTTAGATGCCAGTGTTTTTTTTTTGCTTTTGTGTAGAGATCAAGGGTGCATGTTCAATTGCAGAAATCTGTCGGAATCTATGGTTAGGCGTGTTTAGAGACTCCGATACTCCCTGGGTCGCGCTTGAAGAAGGGAAAGCTACTAGGATAAGGAACATTTGGACATGTTTATGTTGGATTCAATAGGTACACCCAGTTTCTTGTTAGTTTTCCCTTAATTTTATTATTACAATGTTCTGTTGTTACTAGTACTAATATTTCTGTGTGATTATGCCTGAATTTAGCCTTGCAAGCTAGTCTAGTACAGAAATTTGTATTAACATGCATCATTTTAGCCTGCCCCATGTACTTTATTATTATTATCAGTCAATGTATAGGGTTCCCTGTGCAAGCAATTTGTAATTTTGTTTTTTTTTTAAATAGCCAGCCTCAAGTGATCATGTATTGTTGTTGGAACTTATGGAAACTCCCCTATTATTTTATGATGTTTCTATTACAGAGAAAGTGGAGAAATGTGTGCAATGAAGGAGGTTACACTTGATGATGATGCGAATTCAAGAAAAAGTGCGAAGCAGCTGGGGCAAGTAAGACTTCCAATAAATTATAGGAGCCTGGTTGTCTTCTTTGTGTACTCTGCAACTCATTACATTCTTCCTCTGCATTGATATGTAAATTTTGGATGTCATTTTAGGAAATTATCATGCTGAGTCGGTTGCGGCATCCAAATACAGTACAATACTATGGGACTGAGACGGTAAGTATTCGGCTTATGGTTTTAAAAATCTTATACTCTTTGTAGACTTCTTGTGGTTGCCATCTGATGAATATTTTCATACTATCGTGACAATAATGACATTGTATGGGAGGTAGCTGTAAGTTGGCTTCCTGTTTTATATTTATCATGCAAATATACAGCTGAATGCTTACATTGCCTTTGGAGTTGATATTCTTGTGATGTACCTATTTAATTATTTTTGTGCTGAAATATATTGTCTTTCTTATTGATATTAGGGATTATGGGTGCTTTGAATCCCTTTCATAAACGGAATCAGCAAAGCTTTCCGGAGACGGTGATACTGGTCAAGGACCAAGGTTTGTTCTCACTTTCGTATTTTATATGAGTTTGTTAGCTATATATTATAGTCACTTTGATTCTGTTTTTACAGTTGTGAAGGTGTTATTGTGAATTCTCTTGAAACAAAAGAATTTTTCTCAAGGTATTGTTCTTGACGTTAAGTTTTGGTCACTTGTTAACTGATTTTGCATTGAATATGAGGCTAAAGATGGATACATGATACTTTATCATACATGATTTTTTTTTCTTCCATTGCTCATTCTTATTGGATTTTTCAGGTTTAATATCTCAAGTATCCTGGATTCTGTATCATCAGAGCAAAAGACCGTCCCTACATATCGAGATATTTCATACTCAACAAGTAAAACCATCCCATCAAAAGCTAATAAAGATGGAACTTTTCCAGTGTTGTCCCATATTGCTGTCCAGGTAAAACAATTTCACTTTATCCATGACATCTGATTTTTCATATGTTTGACATGGATATCAAACACAGATTAAACTTCCCAGAATTATTTTGCACAAAACACCTGAAAATTATTTGGATACTATCTAGCTACTTAATTTGTTGATATATGAATCGTTCTTGATGGATTGTGATGATCAATAATTTGTTCTTGGTCTATTGCAATTCAGGAGCAGAAATACGCTGGAAAATGTGTCGGTGGTAACTTTTTTTTAACCTGAAAATTAATTTGGAATGGATATAAACGTTGTACAACTATACGTTGCATAAATTACCGGAAATGAGCAACGGATGTAACTGTAACCAAATAAATAAAACGTTGACAAAATCAAAATGGGACCCACAAAAGTGTTATTCTATAAATAATATCCGTTGCACAAATTATTTATACGTTGCACAAATAAGAAAATGTGCAACATTTATAAGCGTTGTACAAATTAATTTGTGCAACGGATAATATGTGTTGCACACCAATGTGCAACGCCGTTCTGCCAACATTTATTTCCCTTGCAAAAATTATGCGCAACGTTTATAAACGTCCCTAAATGGCCGTTTTGGTGTAGTGACTGAAGCATACTAAAATTCATATATAAGTGACAGAGCTCTACTCAGATAGTCGCATTATGGACATAAATATCCGGAGTCAACAAATCACATGGATATAGAGAAAAACATAGATGGTTCTGATGTTTTATAGGTAAACGGTGTTTCTCATATCTGTCTGAAGGCCACTGCCAAAATGAACCTATCCTAATGGACTGAGATACTGGTCTGACTAATATCAACACAACTGGCATATACAAGGGAACCAGTGATCGATAATCCTAATTCTAGATCAACTCGTCAGGCATATACAAGGGAACCAGCGGTTGATTTATTCATTGAACATTAACAATAAATTATTATTATTATTATTTATAAAAAAAAATTATTATTATTATTGAGAATCAAAATCAATATTACAAGAAATGGTGGGTAACCTAGAAAATTATTTGTGGGTAGCCTAGCAACAAGCTGGGCACCAACACCTTTTTGAATAGCGACGCCTAATCTATGAAAGAAGGAAAAACCTGACCTACGAGTAGCATCATGACTAGATTGGCAGTTCTTAAGACGCTTCAGAAATAGAATCATATCGTCACCAAGTACACCTAGAGTTGAAAAATCCAAAACCCCAAAACCGTAACCATGTGAAGTACATTGATCAAGGTATTTGTTGTATTTGCGCGTAACTACAGCACTTATGGCGTGATCAGGGGTAATATTGCGATTTCTAGCAGTAGTAAAGGGTGAGACCCCTGTAACATCAAAACAAACATTTTCCCCGTCTTCTCAACTGTAAACAAGAATACCAGCATGCTTTAGGGCAGTAGCATTCGAAAGAAAACCCAACAAAACTTCTTTCCGCGCAGCCACACCAGACTTATAATACATATCGGCTAAGATATCTCTAACAAAATCATGCCTAAATTTGGGCCCCACATCTTTTACACAGTGTAGCGCATGGTCGCCAAATATGTTCATGACTCGATGACAACTTGAGCACAAACTGCCTTCCTTGAAGAAAGGAATGCCAAATCAGTATTGATGGATGGATCGAAACTGTCTTGGTCCAATAGTTTGGTTCAGCCCTGTAATAGGAATGGATTTGAAGAAATCCAAGGCGTGCTTATACATGTTGAACTGCCACAATGTAGAATCACGCTCAGATAAGGTGAAGCTGGTGGACACTTTCTCCTTGGCAACATCAAAGTAAAGAACTGTCACTGATTTCATGAAATGGGGGGCAGCACCGTTGATGTTGAAATTGGAGGTAGATAAACCGCAAACTTGTGTGAATACATGTAAAGCATGCTGAAAGTTATAGCTTGAGTCTGTCTCTGGAGGGAGTCTTAGGATGATGTCTTGCAGGTTCTGTGTCTGGGAATAAAATGCTAAGTAGTAGTAATGGCCAGTGTATGCCATTGTATGAACTCCCAAGCCACCATACTTAATAGGTAAAGTAGCAATTCGCCGGTGCAACAAACCAAAACCTGCGACATCACCAACAACAATCTGTCGGAGATATTGCAGTAGATTCTTGTCGAATAAAGTTGTTGCAGCCAGAATTGCAGAGGGTCTGGTGATACGGAGAGTAAAGTAGAGCTTCGAGACGCCAACGCAGTTACATAAGAGAAGTAACTCACATTGAGGGTTTTGTAACTTCTGAATTTTGTGCATAAGATGGATAAATTTGTCTACTCTCCCGAGGATAATATCTCTGCAAAACTGTGCGTCGAGTCTAACAGGACCTCCATGGATCTTAACCCCTATTTGTGGCATGCCAATATTAGCCGAGAAAACTGCATCAGCATCTCTCCGAGGATCATAAGTAGGCCAGAAGATTTCAGTCTTCGTAATATTCAAGTGCAAGCCTCTGCTCGGACCATCAGCCTGGATAATCTTCAAGGCATTAGGAACTTCTAAAGTATCACCTGCTATAATTTCGTCGTCCAAATACCACGCATTGAGATCTAAAGCACATTGCGCAGAAATCTTAGTCACAAGGGGGTATAGGGATAGAGAAAATAAGAGGGTACCGAGAGGGTCACCTTGTTGCACCCCTTGTGCAGATGAAAGGACGGAGTCGTTATAATATATTCTTGCTGGTGATGGGTATCAAAACTCCACCCATATGGAGATGCTAGGGAAACGAGCTCTCACTTCTCTAATCAATGTAAACCTATCAACCAATTTAAAGGCATTAGTGAAGTATACAAGAAACATAGTGTGAGTGTTATGACTGCCTTTCAATTCCAGTAATCTGTTAGCAGCGTGCAAAATACCTTCACCACCGCATGAACTCCAACTCCAAACTGGTGGGTACCAAAATACGCAGTGATGTCCTTGCAGGCTGAGGTAGCGGCTTGTTTTGAACAGAGCCTCTTCCAAATGGTTCCTACAGCGATGGGTATCAAACCCCCACCTGGTTTAAGGAGAGGAATTAATGGGTCACTTGCAATATTCTCTTCAATAACGGAAGGGCACTTACCAGCCATCCAGAGGTTCACAACACCTGCAATGGATTGGAGAAGCTCTTCGGAAATAGCCGATGCCGCACCACTTAAGGAATCCACAAGGTGTTGAGCCCTAAGACCATCACGTCCGCCATAGGTACCTTTGGGGAAGATTTGTACGACAGATAAAACAACTTTATAATCGATGGATAGTGCTGGTGCTAAGACATCATCTGTTGGAATAAGAGGATGTGGTGCATTGGGATGTTTCAGCATGAGGTCATGTAATGTATCTGGAGTGGAAGGTGTGATACCATTAGAATAGAGAACCCGTATAGCTATTGTGTAATGTCCATTGCTCAACTTCTTTCTACACGCTTGCAGGTTGGCAGTTTCCTTCTTCTTCTTACTAGGAGGTTTGGGACTGACATTCCTCTTGGAAAGTTGAAGCAGTTTCCGTGTCAGATTTATGCATCCATTCGGCTCTTTCCAATCTATCAATGGTTGATTGATAGCAGCGATCTGAAGTTTCTTTATTGTACCTGAGTATTCTTCAGCACTATATTTAGGTATGTAGAGATTCAAGGTGCAGACAGGGAGAAAAAGAAGTCTAAGCCAAGCAGTCAGGTCCGTGGGTCTAGCAAGCACATTGTCTAACACAGACTTTAAAGTATGTGAGAAATGCAGTCTGCATGGTGGAGGGATACTAGCAACATTATTGATACGACACAGAAAAACATTGTTAAGCATATCCAACGTGAGACCAAAATCATCATCCCTTACAGAATGATTGGCTACAAAATGGTCAGCGACTGGATCAGTGGCTTGAGAATTAATAACACCATCATTGGCTTGGGGTTTAACAACACCATGAATCAAGAAATCAGCACTTACCCCATTGAAAGGGCCGGCTATAATATCACCATGATGTAGACAGGGCTTCTTCCAGGCATGGCAACATAAGCACTGAATGCAGAACCACATTTTTATGTCAGACATGCATCTTTCCCAAGCCGCAAAACAAAATCTATTGGAACGAATCCTTTCTCTACAAACATCTTTGGCAGTGTCAGTAGGGAAGTGTTGGTCCTTCAGATGACGAAAGATAGCACTTCTCGCAAATCCTCTTCCCCCAACTTCGCCATGACATCCATCATAGTTTTTGAAAGGACAACAAACTTTGCCCCCATGTGATGCAAGTATGGAGGAACAGTGGGATGGTGGGGAAGATCTAGAATGTGAAACAAAATCTTGAGATATAAGTGTTGCGGATCCAAGCGCATGCTTCTTATCAGCAGATTACATGGTAATTCCCGTAGATCCTTTGTTCCACGCTTGTTTAGGCGACAGAGACAGGGAGAACACACACATATTGATATCAAAGTGTTAATTTTTATTTATTTTATTTTTGAGAATTATTCTGTTTGGTCTGATTGGTCTGGTCTTTTTTTTTCTTAGTAACTCAATCACTCTATTTCACCCTAGCAGCGGTAACAACTTGATTATGAGCCCCACCTAATCACTTAGAAAAACATATTTTAAAAAGAAAACAAAATAAAAACATAAGTTAAAAGGACTTAACGAGATATGGTGAAACTACCATGTTATTTCTAACACCTGAGCTCTGTGCGTTTATGAATAGACTCTTTAGATGGTTCCATCTAATCAGATCGGTTCCTCAACTCCTACAATCAAGATGCTTCCATCCACTTAGATTAGTTAGTGACATCCTTAATAAGCATAAATTTCTAGGCTGTGGAGTTTAATAATGCAACTAACAAGTTTCTCCCATACCCCCAAACTTAAATCTAACATTGTCCTCAATGTTCTGAAGATGAAATTAAAAACATGAACAATGAGAAACTATTACCATTTGAAGCAAAAGAGATGAGGAATGATATTATCGTGTCGCATGAATATTGGGTTACCTCCCAAGAAGTGCTAAGTTTAACGTCTTCAGCCAGACTAAGAAAGGATTAGTCACCTCATAAAATTATAGAGTAATAGCCGGAATTTCTATGGGTCATCAAAACCAAATAAAGCTATCACAAATAAAAGGAATCTGCAACCTTCCAAGAGAATAAACGAATAAAGCACTCCCTTGTCTAGTTTCCTGTTTAAGACAACTACATCTAGTTGTGGTTCAGGTTCAGGTTCTATAACTGGGTCCAAATAAAATATTTTCATGGGTTGCATTTCCTCGTAGCTAAGATCCGATTTAGGTATTAGAGTCTGGAAAATCTCAAGTAAAAACTTAGAAGCACATAATAATAACCTAAATAACTGAGGATCCTTAAACTCAATCAGATTTGACTCGCACAGTTGATCACAATGAAAGTGGTGGCCATTCTTAAGAAAATGTGTCGATTCTAATATCCTAAAGTACTTAGGATTAGTCTCAAAACTTGATATTTGAAACATTTGAAAATCATATGTTCCCACATTTGGAAGAAAAATATTTGGTGGGAAAACAAAATCAATCTCGATATCATAGCCTGGGTCAACCACATCAACCAGAGGATGGGTTTTTAACAACTGAACTTCCTTATGGATATTACTAGGCTCAGGAAAACGTGTATGAAGATAATCTTTTAAAATGGCAGAAGCACATATGTCAAGTCCCAAATGAGGGACCTTTGTAAGAGTTAAAGCACATGGAGAATGATAATCACCCCCAAACTTAGAGTTTTCAGTGTCTCTAGAAAGACTGGTCACAACTTCCCTAATTTCAAGGTCATCTGATTTCTGAAAATGGTCAATTGATTCTTCTAAGTCAGGTACATCCTCACTCATCTCGATGAGTTCATTTTATTTTTCTAAGTCTATTGTTTCTAAATCGTAGACTCAAAATATAATCGTTCTTCTAAACCATCATTGGCTTCGTAATTTAAAGGAAATACTACATCATCTAAGGAAGTGTTATCTTTAGTCAAATCCCCATCCTTTTGAATAGGTGAATAATCATTAAAATTATTTGGATTTGAACTAGAAGTAACATCATTATAAAGCTCAATTGGAGTAGCAAATTCCTGATCACTTTCCCTACATATTTCAAATTCCTCATCATAATCATCATAACATGAAAATGGTTGAACCTCATCTAAATAAGTAGTGTTACCAAATATAACCTCATTATCTTGATTATGTGAATAACTATCTTCATTCTCAAGGGTAATATTGGAAACACTGTACTAGAAATTAAGATTATTTCGAGCAATTCTTTCTTGTGCCTCTAACTCAAGTCTATGTGTCGACTCAGATATCCTTTCAAGGGTATGTTCTAAAGAAAGTTCTCTTAATGCTGGATCTAAGTTTTCACTTAACCTGTTGTGGATATCTTCTAAAGAAGGTTCATTTGTTACAATTGTTTCATTTGTCTCAGCTAACTTATATGTCGACTCATGTAACTTCCGTGTTGATTCAAGTATCCTACGTGCCGACTCTAGTTGAGGAGAAGTATAAGAATCTTGCTCGTATGACCGGTATGCATGTGCATAGTAATTGGGCTCACCATGGTATGACCCATATCCTTTAAAAAGGCGTTCCCAACCACTATTCACACAATAGTCATAATAAGGATAATGTCCATGTTGCTCAGTCGAATAATCATTATATTGGCTATTATAATACCAGTTGGACATTTTATTGTGAACGTGAAAATGCAAGGTTGACTAAAATGGGTAGGCTCGGGTTACCACAACAAAATATACCTACAGTCAAAGACTGGTCAAAGGTATAAGGCTGAGGTTTGTGGACATTCAGCTGGTAACTCCCATAAGGCCCAAGGCACGGGTTCAACTTACTAATCCACGAGTTTTCCTAAAATCGGTAGTCTGACAATGCAATTAGTTTGTTCACGTGTTTTTTTTTATACAAATAAAATACTAAAAAAAACAAAACAATATATTCAAGTCCAAAAATAAAGTAAATGAAAACTAACAAAAATAAACAAAAATCTTGGATTTTTCGTATTTTTTAGGCTAGTCCAACTTTCCACTTTTAGCTTCAAGCAAAACCTGCACACCAAAAACAAAAATACCCAAAGTAAAATCTAATAAAATAAAATAAATAAACCTAAAAAATAAAATCTAAAACCTAACCTAAAAACAAGTCCGCATCGGCGACGCCAAAGATTGATGTGATTTTAAGTGTTGTAGAAAGTGGTAGTAAGAAAGTCGTTCACTAGGACTCATTGAGGTTGATTTTAAGACTTAATAAACAAAAATATATACAAGAGATGTCACAAGATCAAGAGGAACTGGGACTCAGGATTTCACTGTTTTTTCATATTCAAGTGGTTCAGAAATTAATCCTAAGCGATTATAGCTCAAAACAAAACAAATATTAACTTTATTCTTTGCCAAAGTAGATTCCATAAAATATTACTTGTAGATCATAAGCATGGCGCATCAAGAATCCCTAAGACTAAGCATGCTCCATCAAACAAAGTCACGAGTAATTAATCGAAATCTTAATTCAATTAAAATCGGTACAAAAAGTAAATAAGGAATTAACTAAATTACCATATGGATGAAATACAGCTTCCTCCATCATCCCAGTGTTGGGGTTTAGCTCTTCATGGTGAAAACACGCTCAAAATAATAATCCATAGCTTAAAAAGGTGTTTTATTGAAGAAAAGGTATAAAACAGTGTGTTTATAACAGTTATAATTGTTACAGAGAAACTTTAACAGAACTATTGCGAACTCAGTATAATTGTTGGAAATTTTATTACAAAGAGCTTGTATTTAAATGATTAGGTGACGGTTTCTGCGAATTTCCTTAAGTGTTGTTCTCTGATCTTCTTCTTCCTCGTCAGCAGCTCTCCTGTGAATTGTGAAATCGTCTCTACAACCTCATAAAATTCTCTGCAACTACCCCCAACTCTCGATAACCCCTCTATAACTCGTACCCAGGCTATTTATACACCACATGCCCTTCAAAGATTTAAGAATATTTTATTATTCTTATCCCAAAAGTCTCTGACTTTTCTTTCCCTGCCAAGCCACGTGATTTTCTCCCCAAGCTTCTCAACGCGCCTGTGGGTTGTCAAAATTCTTCTTAGGATAGAAACAAATTCCACGAAGATATTCTAGCCTTACCTCCATTCGCAACTTCCACAAATAAACCCGTACACATGTGAAACTCTCCTTGCTGGATTATCGAGTAAACGTAGAAATCATTCCTTCTTTTACCGAAACTATCCAACTACCTTCCTTCTTTAAGCATAAGCTCTCGATACAAATCCAACTGTACGTGAGAACTCGAATAGATTTCGTCCAAAACCAAAATAGAAAGTTCGTCGGTGAATTTTTGTTCTTCTCCTTGTTCAATCGAGATATGTGTTGAAATCTTCCTTTTCTTCGAAACCAAATCACTTACCAAGCCTGTTTTGGCACAACAAACCGATACTAGTCCAAATCCATCCAAAACTACGATTATACCTCACTAAATATTAATCCAGCAAAATCGCATATTTTAAAAACAGTTTCCCGCCAAAATCCAAATTGTTGAGTCGTGAAGAAGAAATGCCCCCTAACCAGAGTAGGGGTACACTTAGCCGTGGGGTGGAAATAAAAGCTCCATGGTGCAAAAAGTTGTGGATGCCCCTTATCACTAGGATACCCCTTATCCAAACTGAGAGTCCAAAGAGTAGGTGTCCTCTGGGTGAATTTATCAACTTTTCGAGCTGATTTCTCCAAAAACGTTTATTGCCCATAAATACCTACAAACACATAAAACACCATAATGAGTACAAAAATGGGTACGAACAACATAGAAACCGAGGTAAAAATAGACACATAAATGCGTCTATCACCCACCTAGAACCCTGCTCCACTTGAGAGTTAATGTGTGAGACATTAACTCCACCTTAAGCTCCAATTTAACCTTGAGAATTTCCTTGCCGATATAGAACCATGCTCTACCTGAGTCAATGGGTGAGACACTAACTCCACCTTGAGCGCCAGTTCAACTTTGGGCCTTGCCTGCTCCACCTTGAGTCTGACTCCACTTGAGCCCTAAACCGAGTGACATCCACAACCACTTCTAAGTTCAAACATTATCCCTAACCATGGGCTCAAGGCCCGACCACATAACCCCGAACCTTACTTGACCACCTTGGGATAAGAAGTATGGGATTTTTAATTAAAATACCTCGGTGCTATGTATGGAGATGCCCAAGCTTATTAAGCTCCATATGTATTCCTATGTATTCCATGAGGGACTATCCCTAGCTATACATATGTGGTTTATCGCGCCACATACTCCAATAACCGAGCATAACTAAAACATTAAACTATGTAAGATGTACAAAAATTACAACACCTGAACTCATTCGTCTCAAGAATAATTATGTAGATATTAACACTGTTCGGATCGTTATTGCTTTTTTTCCCTTTAAGAATAGTCTAAAAAGAGTAAAACTCGGAATTGACTCAACAGTACATATCATACTGTATGTTCTTACTATTTCAATGACATAATGAAAAGCTTATTCATTCACTTAAGCTATTATATTTTGAAATGTTAAGTCATTTCCGATGACAACCATTTTACTCACATACGATGTAGTACTAGTTTTTCAAAATTCCGAAATATATTATGTATGTAATTCAATTCGGCAGAAAGAGTTCACTGAATGGAATATAGGTAATGGCTTGTCCTTTCGTAACATTGTGTCCTTTTCAACATATTTGAATCCAGAGTTAGTAAAAAACAATGTATTTATGCGTTCTCGGGTGAGAGCTATTTAGGGATGGGCTACCTCCAAGAAAATTTCTAATTGATGACCGCATCACTGTCAATTGAAAACCCCATATTGTCGGATAACTGCAGTGACTAAGTGGGTACAGTATTGGCGGAGGATCATGTCTTTACAAATGGTATTAGAGTCAACCATGGGTTACACATCGAGGGTGAAAGAGTATGCTTGCCGAATTGTGTCGGGAAAGGGTCTCATGAGTGAGAAAAAATGCCAGAGTCTAGGATTGAACATTTTCTAGAGCCGAGGACGGCTCCTAATTAAGTTGGTGGTATTATAGTACTCCGACTCGGCAGGTAGGATTCGTCAAGTAGGATATAGGTAATGGTTTGTCCTTTCCTAACACCGAGACCTTTTCAGCATAATTGGCTTCGTAGTTGGCAAAAAATATTGATAGATAAGCATGTTCGATATTGAGTAATCCTATGATGAGTGATCTCCTGAGAAGCTGTTGTTGGATGACCGTAATGATGACCATTGAAAACCACATATTGTCAGATGACCACAGTGGCTAAGTGAAGATGTTATCGGTAGAGGTTTAGGCCATTACATTCTACGACATTACGCTTTCAAATGTGAGGACATTCGTTGCATAAAAATACTAATAACAATACGCTCTACTTATAATAAACTATGTTATCCATCACTATTGAATAAAAATAACGTTAAACCATTTATCAAGAAATACATGAGACGATGCGAAATTACTCACTGGACACCAATACTTGCCACCGTCGCTATGGTCCACTTATATAATTGTTATCCAATCTAACTAAGTTTGTTACTCTTTTTTCTTTCAAAAAATAAAAAGTACAGTGAAAACATATTTATAGCAATATTTTTTCATCCTAGTATTTGGTAAAGATTTCATAAAGTGTTTTTTATGCAAAACACTTCCAAAATCTATCAATTTTAAAAGTGGGGGAGAAAGTGCTTTTAAAAGCTTCAAAAACAAATGTTATAGTTCAACCTAATTTCATATTTTATTTTCCAATTTTATCCCTTTTTTTTTTATAACTGAAAAAAAATTATCCTTGAATCTATATATCACCATTTTTTATTAATTCGTTATATTTTATTCTTTAATTTTTTATTTTTTTTATTATTTCATCTTTCGTTATATTTTTTTTTTCAAACTCCATTTTATGTTATATCGTATCACCGAAATATACTTTAATTTATCAACAATAAATATTAAGCAATTATTGTTTTTTTTAAAATGGTTAAGAAAAATAGTACTTTTTAGTAATAATACTAATTAGTAAATTTAATATTACATATATGCACTCTAATAATATAAAAATTTACTTATTTTAAGCACAATAAAATATAATAAATAATTTTCAGAGATATATGTCCGCTTTTGTCATTTTCTCACTAACTACAAACATAATTTGATTGCTTTTTTTTAAATAGTTTTAGCTTTAGTTTATAATTTGCAACCATTCAATGGCCTTTTTTTTAACAGAGCTCGGCACATTAACGTACATCGGCAACCATTCAATTGCTTGTTTTACATGGCTTGACACAGTAGTGTAAATCGGAAAATCACTTTTGTAAAGCCCGCACCAATACCAAACTAATCATAAGTATTAGTTAATAAAGTATATTTATTATCATCATTAGTAGAATAATTTATATATTATCATTTTTAATTTGACATTTAATTAAATATTATCATGGCAAATCAATAGAGTATTTATTATGAAGAATTGTGGAACCCTAATGACATGATAAATTTTTTCTGTTAGATGCGTTTCTAATCCCAATCACAACCATCACTTATAACAAGCGATTACATCCGTAGATGTATCTCTTGTGAGGACAAATCTGAACAGCCACCTGCATAGGAAAAGTTAGCCAAACTGTGCTTTATACTCTTGATGTAAAACTTAAAAATTGTATTAGTATGTAATCACCACATTATCGGTTGATGACTTCTTTTTTACAAGTGACGTTATGATTGAAACAAAAAAAATATATTACCGAGTGAGATGATTTACATTCAGAACCCATACAACATATATAGCGGTACCATTAGTATTCAAGAATAACTACTTGTAAATCAGTTCATACTTAATATATCAAATGCTAAACACTTCCCTGATAAGCCATCATTACAAAACCTATGCTCTAATAATTGAAACTAGAAAATTAAAAGATAAAATAAATTTTTATTATTGAATGAGATGACTTATAAATGACAAAATACAACATCTACCAAATATTGAAAGTAGTAAGGTCATAGAGCTGAGCTCCGAGACAAAACCCAGCTAGTACGTGTGAGACCTTAAGGTTGCTATGTAATTATGTGTGTGACCTGAAGACAACGACTAAGCAATGTGCACGACCTGAGTTATGGAGCCCATAGCGAAGACTATACCGAGAAGCAGTTGGGAGCTAAGACCAAGAGTTCGAAGTTACATGGCAGAGAAGTGAAGCCAGAGTGGATTATGATGTCATCCCAAATAGATTGAGGTGATCATCAGACACGCTTCTCGCGTGATAGATATGCAAGTATAAATAGCCAGATAGGCTAATCTTGTAATCCAAGTACAATGTACATAGACAATTCTAATCAATAAAGTTACACTTTCAGTGATTCTCTCTCTCTCTCTCTCTCTCTCTCTTTTGATATTCCTTTGTGTTGTTAACCATAACCAACTTAGAAAATAATCAACAAACTCCAACTGGTGTTGAACGAGATAATCACCAATTAATAATTGTAATTGATCGCCATCTGTGATCTGACATCTAAATCACTAATCAAAATATTAGTGTAGGTATGCATTCAATCATAACTCCGTAAAGGCGAATTACACATCTTCATTGGTGCCGAGTAGGGGTGCATCATAATTTTTGATTCATCATCTTAATCTTGTTCTTGATCATAATTTTGATGCATAATAATCCAAATGTGGGAATTAGAGTGATTTTTATGAGATAATTTGCATCTCTACATGACTATTGATATGCAAAGAATGAATTTAAGTCGTATCATGCTTAACATTGAGAAATCGTAGGATGTATATAACAATACCATAACTTGGTATTCAAGTATACTTAATATATCAAATACTAATTACTTTCCTAATACTAGAACTTCCATATGAATTACCGTTACCAATCTTATGCTTTAACAATAATCATGTACAAATTTAACTTCGTGAATTGTTAAAAAATTACGATAACAAGTTATTCCAAATCAATCGACGAGAACAACATTAATTATAAAGATGAGATGTTTTTCGGAATATCTTGTTCATTTACGAAGCTGGACGAATGTAGATATATGAGATGAAACAGAGTTAGATTTCTTGTAATGGTTTGTTCATATTTATCTCAATTCTCAAATGTTGAAACTATCACCCAACCTTCTTTTTTTCCATATTTTTCCACTCTACAAATCCACGGCTTCATAATTTAAGGGTGGCACCCTATATATTATTTCACTTTTCTCTCTGGAAGCCCTTTTTTGTTTCAAAATTGTATTTTATCAGGGTTTTTTATTTAACAGTTGATCTACCCTTGTCTTGAAAGACACAAAAAAATAGTGCGGAGAAGAAAATGCATTTACTTTCAACGGAGCAACTGTAATTCTCTATGTTTTCATCCTTATCAAAAATAAATAAATAAATTGTGTTAATTAGATAGAGAAAAAGACATTCATATTTTTGTGTTCACAAGGGTTCATGGATGGTGGAAGTCACTCTCATATCTCTCCTTTTAAGTTTTTTCCAAAGCATAATCTTGATTATTTGTTTCAAAATGTGATTTCATTATGTTTATGGAACCCCCTAGATGTTTAGTAGAACTCTGATGAATTTTTACTGTATTAAGTAGTGATTCAACCGAGAACTAAGCTCGAGATAAACTTCTTATATGTCAGTTTCTCCTTTATTCTTTCTCATCTTTTTTCCCTTGATCTCTAGTCAATCTATTATTAATTGAACACTTGTTCGATTTTAGAGTAATAATTATTGTCCAGCTTTATGCACAATGTAGTTTGTGATATATCATTTGTATAACTATTATAAGTTGAATATTTGGTTACCATTGGGAGATCAATAAGGCATGGTGCGAATTTTTGATCAAATAAAATAGTGGGAATTAAGTGTTTGTCCCTTTTCTCACTATTTGTTACTCTAATGGCTTTAGGCTTAAAGTTCATTAAAAAAATATTAACTCACTTTATTGGAATGACCCTTAAAAAGGAAGGGTCATATGAATAAAGATGTTTGATAATATCATCAAATAAAAGATTTTAATAGCAAGTGAAAAAACGGGGGTATAACAACCACACCCAATAATTCGTTCGACAATCTGTATGGACTAAACTCAAATATAATTCCGAGAGAACCAACTTAAAAGTGAGACTCAATCAAGAAGTATATCAAAGAGATTTATCTCTTTCTCAATACAATCATCAAATCGAACAGATAGAAATCCGTGAGCCTGATTGATTTGAGAAATGCTTGGACAGTACCAAAGACCAATGCCCAAGTGTCAATCAAGTTATATCCAACAAACAAAGTCGGATTTATCAACTGTGATTGAACTATGCACAACTTGTGACATTTTAATTCTATAAAGAAGTATAATAGTGAAAAGAAATAACACAGAGACCAGAAATTTTGTTAACCAGGAAACTGCAAATGCAAATGCAAAAAAAAAATGGGACCTAGTCCAGATTTGAACACCATATTGTATTAAGTCGCTACAGACTCTAGCCTGCTACAAGTTAACTTCGGATTGGAATGTAGTTAATCCCTAACCAAGTATTACAACGATTGAGGTACAGTCGTGTTCCTTACGCCTCTTGAATCCTAGCAGGACTCTGCGCACTTGATTCCCTTAACTGATCTCACCCATAACTAAGAGTTTCTACGACCCAAATTCAAAGACATATAAACAAAGTAGGAAATACCATTAGGTCCTAGGAATAATATATTAGTATGAGTCTAGTCCATTTGACCCAGTCAATTGTCTGTTTGGTCCTATTTAGTAATATAAATTATAGTTTGGTCCTAAAAATTATTGTTTGGTCCTACGTTGATGTCATGGATGATGTAAATGTCACCCTGTAGTGGCAGAAATACCCTTTTGGATAAGGACCATATATATAGTCAAAAGGTAAGAGAGATATAATCATTTTCAGATTTACTTTCTCTCTCATCTTTTTTTTCTAGATCTGAAAATTAAGCTTTTGAAGATGAAGATGAAGAATGATGTTTTGCTGCTCATGTTAACGAGATGAAATCGTGTTGAAGACGAACAAAATATGCTGCTGCTGTTGTTTGATGATGAACTCATGTCGGTGATAATTAATACAGATGTGTTTCTTGATCTGTAGACGATGAATATGATGATGTTTGCTAGTATTGATCTATTTTCTTTTCTTCTTCTCTTTATTTTCTTGAATACAGATGTGTTCTTGAAGACGACGATGATGAATACGATGATGTTTGCTAGTATTGATCTATTTTCTTTTCTTCTTCTCTCCATTTTCTTGAATACAGATGTTGTTTTGAAGATGAAGACGAAGATGAAGATGAGTTCACCTACTGCTGTTTTATATGGACTTCATTCCTGGAATGAAGTCAGTTTTTTTGTACTAACTTCATTCCTGGAATGAAGTTAGTTTTTTTGTATGGACTTCATTCCTGGAATGAAGTCAATTTTTTTAGGTTTTTGTATGGAGTTCATTCCTGGAATGAAGTCTGTTTTTTTAGGTTTTTATATGGACTTCATTCCTGGAATGAAGTCTGTTTTTTTAGGTTTTTGTATGGACTTCATTCCATGAATGAAGTCTGTTTTTTTAGGTTTTTGTATGGACTTCATTCCAGGAATGAAGTCTGTTTTTTTAGGTTTTTATATGGACTTCATTCCTCTGTTTTTTTAGCTTTTTGTATGGACTTCATTCCTGGGAATGAAGTCTGTTTTTTTAGGTTTTTGTATGGACTTCATTCCTGGGAATGAAGTCTATTTTTTTAGCATGGAAGAACTGTTACAAAAAAAAATTAACACGAAAGGGCATTTTTGTCTATTTAAATATTTTTAAATAATTATGGACCAAACAGTAAAGGCGTTTGACCAAAGGACTAAACAGACATGGGCCCACCTAAAAAAGGACCAAACGATATTTTTCCCATAAACAAATTTGTCTCCCACAGATATGTTTATTCTTGGTTTTGTTTCCGTCTTAAGATAAATCAAGGTGAACGGGAAACTCAACTAATAACCCGGACTTATACTCCCGAAGAGCTGTCTAGAAATATCAGTCACCTCACAATAACCCAACTGATTAACATAAAAAGTTATTCCGGAATCACAAGAGTCTGAGACAAAGAACTGTTGTGATTACTTTTTAAATCTTACATATCATAGATAAATCTCGAGTAAATATTAGAGAATATAAAACTTAATATGATAGAACAAGTAAGGTCATAATAAGCAGCTACAGAGAAAATAGTTGGATCTGGCTTCACGATTCCCAAATGAAGTCTTTAAGTCGTTAACCTAATAATGGATTTGGAAAACCTATGTTAAAGGAGAATCGACTCTAGTTTGGAACTAGGACACACATAAGTGTCGGGATTAGATTTCCCAGATGCTACACTGCAGAAAAACAAAAATGGAGTTATCCATGAATCTATGACTTCTCAAAACTTGAGATATTCTCCTTGGATGTTTAGGGTAAGTTTTTGTTTCGGTATTTGTTTAGGAAAGCTTTCCTAATTGAGTTGCTACTTAAAAAAAAAAGATGAAAGGAATTTAAATAGGTCCAGTTATGCTATTCATATTACAATATCACAAGTCTGTGATACAATGCTTTCTACATATGAAGAAAGTAAGGAAGACTTGACATAAGAGATTTCGAATATAATTAGTTCATGTAGTTCCTTGCCTCGTTCGAAGAACCTACATATGATTCCTTTCATTATGAAAGAAAAAGAATGTAATGATGTTGTCTGTAATTTTTGAGTGGAAAAGATTGAAAGAACTCTTGAGTCTAGTTCTACATACTATGAGAAAATAAAATATGGACTATGTTCCTGAAAAGGCGAGGGTACCCAAATATACATCAAGCTAAAACTTTTCCTTCCTATAAGTCCTTTCTCCGAAAGTAATTGTCTATGGACTGAGTTGAGACAATGCAACTAATCGGTTCACACTTCGTGTGATCGTCTATGGATACGAGATCGAGACAATACAATAATGAAGTATGTTTACTTGATACAAAGGTTAGGACTTAGCCAAACTCAATAGGATTCACGTATCAAGTAAATAGGAATTAACATTTGTGCAATTTACTTTAATTATAAAGCGGAAATATAAAGTAAATGACACAACAAGATTTTGTTAACGAGGAAACCGCAAATACAGAAAACACCCGGGATCTAGTCCAGAATTGAATACTCTCAGGATTAATCCGCTATACAAAATAAACCAACTTTGTATAGTTGAGACCAAGCAACTAAACCTATACTTCACCTAGTTTCGTCTGTATTCCCACGCCTCCAACCTATAAAAAAGTCACGTACTTGGACCGATTCCTTTGGTTCGTATTCCAAACAGTAAAGGAATAACAAATCTGTTTGTTTCAACTCTCTTCAACCAAGTGATATGAGTTGCACAAAGGCTCTTCTGTTTATCTTAACATAAACTCATTTGCCAGGTGTTGATGGTGGATTTTCATTTAAGGCTAAAATTGTAAAAGCCAAAAAAATTATGCGCTAACATCTTGTAAAAGATAAGGCCATTATTAAGTGATGGATACTTCTTCACTTTACCAATTCACCTAGAATGGAGCATGTGGCAACAATCTCATTCTGTGAATTAAATGCACGAAATTCATCCAGGTTGGAGCATGTAGCAACAATCCCATATACCCTGTGAATTTATAGCATTATTAATTAATGCAACTAGCCTTGTATTTCCTGTACTCATTATCAGTGCGGCATGACGACTGAGTGTTGCTCTGTTGAGAGCAACACGAATCTCCAAGCATTATAATGAAACATGTACGAAATACCCGTACAGGCTGCAACTCTCGGTGTGTTATACTAGCCCGATTGAGCCACTCTCGTTGTGTTATACTAGCCTGATTGAGCATCCAGACTGACCATATCAGTCTGGATATGATCACGACCATCCAACTCCACCAACATGATTGGATGGCCCAGATCGATTCCATAACCCCCAAGAAGGTATGTAATATCCGATGCCGAACCAATGCAGACCCCGCATGGTCGGTCTCCCCAAAAGATTGGCCTATCTTGCCAAAGCGTCCAAACCATAGCAGTATGGACGCAAAACCCTAAATTAGGGTTTGCGGCACATTACATGTGTCGCAAAACAGTCTCAACCATCCATCTCCGCATGTATAGATGGAGGGTGCAGATATAGATTCAAAGGGCACGGAGTATGTCAACACAATCACCGTGGGCCCACCTACATACCTGACCAATCGGTCATGACCAACCATGGTTGGTCATTCCAAATTGTGCGCCTGAATGGAGCATGACGCATGGCCTTGAAACCCAAAATTAGGGTTTTGAATCACGAGCGTCCATTTTATTCGGCACGAATGGAGGGTCCGAGATTAGATCAAAGCAGCTCCGGTCATACCAACATGACCACCATGGACCCGTCTATCCTCTCACCTAATAGGCCAAGACTGAACTCTCCTTTTCTCCTCATTTCGCGCGCCTCCAACGTGCATGGTCTCTCCTTCCAAATTTCAAACTAATCTCAGCCGCTCGATTTCGCCAGACGAATTGAGTGGCTTAGATCATGTTTTCATGGGATGGTAAGGCATAGGCGTGAACACCAGCCTACCACCTACACGTTGGAGGAATCTTCCAAGACCGACCAAGCCTGGTCGTCTTGGAACGCTCGCTCGAAGTTGGTACGGCGTGCGGATTTTGCGGCACCAATTTTCAGTCGCAAATTGATCTCAACCACACAACTTCGCAGGAAGAATTGAGTGGCCTAGATCACACTTTCGTGAGACAATGAGGTATGGGCGCCTACACTGTCATGTTATCTACACACATGCACGACCGGCGTAGCCAAAGTTGTGTCCCAAGCTTGGATTCGACCAAGCTGAAAAGTGATGCTTGCGCACCTTTTCATAAACCCTAATTCCATCAACGGTCGCAGATGCGTGTCTCAGAGACCATCTCATCCGTCCAACTTCACCGGCTTGGTTATACCACCCTGGTAAAGAGTTAATTGGTCAATTCGGAGTCATAGTGATCACAACCCGTCACTCTACCACACCATGTGGTCGGCCAAGGGAGGACTTGTTTGCGCAACCTCCAAACTATCACACGAAGTAGGATGGGCATGAGATTATTTTGAGACTCTCAAACAGCGATGCTTCATACATGCTGAATATACTCGATGCAGTACCTGCATAGTATACACACGATACTTCACAAGTATCAATTTCCTAAATAACGTAGCATTACATGCAACTTTTTGTGGGTCCCACGATCCACACACTCGAGACATCAATCATGACACAAACTGGGGGATACATACTGGGGTATTGGTCTGGCGGTTTACAGCATGCAGCGCACAACGCGCCATCACAAGAACGTGTCAGGAAGTCATGGACGGTTAGTGATGATGGGAGAAGTGGGCAAGCCTGGTCATGTGACACCAACACACTATTCCACTACTCCATCACTCCACTTTCTCCACTTCCCACGAGATATGAAGGTTAGGCTAAAAGACTTGTATAAATAGGTTCTCTACCCTATTTTCCACAAGAAAACAACATAACAAGACGATATAATAGAGGCAAGTGTTGATACAATCGTATTCAAACATCGGAACTGATAGCTTACATCCTGCAAGACAGTTCAGCTTTCTGATACAAGTCATACATAGCCAACACCTTCACAATCTCAACACCTTCTTCGCTTCCCTCCCTAAGATCAACCCCATCTCCTTCACTTTCTGATCGAAACAAGTCTGGAACGGCCATTTCTTGGTTTAGGCCGGACTTGCACAGATTGATCTCTCGAATCTACAAGCACTCACCGCGCAGTGCATTTATTTAAGGTTTAGATTCATTCCTCATCCACACCCCAAATTACCAAAATTAGCAGGAATAGTTTTCACCCATAAACACCGGGTTCCAAGATCTATCTTATGTTCAATCACCAAAAGGTAATCGTTAAGATTAAGCCAACAACACTCTTAATCCAAAGAATTGTTTTGATGCCAATCTTCTCAATTAATCAATCCAATCTACCACAAGGATAAACCGATTATTAATTGGATCCTCTTTTACCAAAACAAGTATTGTGTACACCAAAGATTATAAAACCAAGTCTGAAATATTTTATCTCTTCGTTGTCTTCAAATCTTCTTAGATCTTCAATAAACACCTGCACACAACTACTTGAATCTCTTGTGATCAATCAATCACGCACAGAACGGAGTCTGTTAACAATGGATTATCACAAGATCGTCTTTAGATCTAACAACAGTCTAAAGATCCATGTCAAAACCTTGAACTAGTTTCAGTGAATCTTATATCAGAAGAGAAGATTCTCAAGCATAAACAAACTAGGTGCAATCAAAGTTCAACCACCGTTAGTCAATCAAATCAATATGTAAACTAAATATAAACCTCAATTATCTAGTTTCCCACCAACGGTACACACTAGAGCTTCTCAATCCCAAAGAAGACTTTAAACTGAGCGTTCGTAAGAGATTTTTCCTAATTAGGTTACTCTCCTCTCCGAATAGGCGGCTTCACCAGTAACAGTATTACAGAGGAAGTTTACTGTCACGAAGGATTAGTTTGCTAGAAATGCAAACTCAAAGTATTTATAAACAAGGAAGTTTGGACATCGAGGAATTTCCAAAACTGAAAATATTCTCAAAATATTTTTTCCATATTAACCCAAATTCGGTTTTCATAATTCATATGAATGCACTTTCCAAAATAATGATCGAAATTTCCTTGGAAAATCATTAACTAGCAAATGCACATTACTAATTCTTATTTTCCATATATAATTAAAAACCTTAATTAAAAGATTCTTAACTTATTTAAATTCGATCTTTGAATTTACTTCCTTCTTAGATGTTAAGAAATATATTTGAACAATAAAAGAATACACATTAATGCGCGTGTTCAAAGTGTGTCGACATCTTACTCTTGTAGGTCATTTTTCATACTTACTCACTTGAAACCGATTTACCACACTTCCAAACAAGTTTAGAATTGGTTCATCTGACTTTCAAGAACTTTGTGATTGATCAAGTAACACTCAATCACAAACCATGGGTGTACAGTTCTGCCAAAACAAGTTTCGGTTCTACCTCCATGTGAGTACTGTGCATAGTTATACTAGCTTACCAAAATTCGGCTGACTAGGTACTAGGATCGGTTCCCCACATATATTTGGTATCTAACTTGTATGCACTGCACATTTCCATAGGATCGGTTCCCCCTTGCCTAAAAACGTGTTGCACATGTTCATAGGATCGGTTCCCATTTTGTCTATAAACCTTGTTGCACCTTATACAAGGATCGGTTCCCCTTGTGATGTACTGCACCTCTTACTAGGATCGGTTCTCCTCTCCCACAATTTGGTCAGACACTCACAAACCCGATCATTCTCCAAGTGATTACTTAAGATCGGTTTCACTAATAAAAGTCATACCAATACATAAGTCAGGCCTCATGTGAATAGTTTTACCAAGAACACAAACAAGTCATGAGCGGTTATACTAATCACACATATTGGTCGTTCATAAGATTTGCAATAAAGAACAACCCCAATAACGCCTGGCGATTTCCTTTTCGGTTCACAACACATATCATGAACTAACTTCCTTAAAACACATGTAAAAAAATTATTTCCTAGGATGAAATCCTCACCTCATACCCATACATAATCACAATAGCATTCATACGATTATGTCGATGTCTCATATGCAAAGTTTAATGGTTAAGAAATAAACTTCATATTGTATTCCTTAATACTATGTCTATCTAGAGTGTTCATGCTTCGCAGTTTTATATTTTCAATATGCACGACTTGAAAGATACGTTATGGAATAAAACAGTTCAAGTCAAATATCACTAACCTCAAGTGGAAGGATGATGTTATGGTTGTAGCTACGTACTTCGTCACTTCTTCAAGTCTTCGCAATGCTTGTAATGTCTCATCCTAATACTTTCAAGCTAACATATACGAAGTTGAATCTAGTATATGACAACCAAACTTGACATACCAATGCTTGGTAGGTTCAACCGATCTATGCTCTAACAGTTCCGAATATTGTTCCTTTCCTATCAAGACATCTCTCTCAACCATTCTTTCTCAAAATATGTTAGAGGGAACAATAGAACTGATTGGAATAAGAGATCTTCTTGAAGATGATATTGTTGCAGCAAAGATGAGTATTTCTGGTTATGAACAATCTATTGCTAATCACAGATGGCCAGAATACCTTAGAGAATTTAAAAGAAATTTAGAATACAACAAAAGGTATCTAACCGATACCGAGTTACTTCTAAAAGAATTCTCCAGTAAGGCATGCATAGCCAAAATAAGATTAAATTCTTATTTAAAATTAGGCTACTTTATGTAAGGTCTATTATGAATAAAACTATCTTATTATTTATGAATAAAATTATTATTTTATAATTTTTTGTGATAGTTTTCGATTACATAGCCTTTGCTTGAATACTTTATGTCATACAGTGGAGATTCACAAAGAAAACCCCATTCTCATCTATGCCAAACAGTGGAGATTCACAAAGAAATAACTGAGTGGAAAGAGGCAACGAACAATGGGGTTTGCAGCGAAGTGATCGCACCAACCAAAGAACTTTCAAATGAAATATGAAGAGCATTTTCAACATACCCAAGGGCGATATATTCGTAGAGGATAAATGAACTAGAAGGGAAGGAACGGAATATTTCTAGGCGAAATAATAAGAGAACATTGGGTAGGGTGCATTATTTAGCAAAGCTGAGAAGTCTTTACGCGAAGGAATGAATGTATCAGCAAAGACGTAACTCAAAAGCGGGAGGAACAACTGGAGAATGAAAGAAATGTTCATATCTACAGCACTATCATGAACTGTTACGCGAAAGATACTTTTTTACATGAACTGCTAAGAGCGAAATTAACAACGAAGGAAAAATCATTACCAGCGAAGAAATACCATTCCAGCGAATAAAGGATATGAGAATAAGCAGAGCTATAGCCAAAGGCGAACAGATTGAGAAGAAATCTTTTGCGAATAAATAAAGCGAAGGAATAAAATGAAGAAGCGAACTCCACAGGCAAAATAATCGATATTACTTTTCTTTTGCAGGAATAACCGAAACATATAGGCATATAGCAGAACAGGTGCGAAATTAACGCTGCCTATTAAGCAACCTGACAGTGATAACATTAGGGATGTTACAGTTTCATAGAAATACAGGTATGCATCGGATGAACATCAGGCGAAGCTAAAGCAATATACGTCAATCAAATTTGGTTCATCACCAATACCAGCGAAGCCAAGCTAATCATGGGACAGCGAAGGAAAGTTTACATTTTCGCAGAAAAATCCACACTTGCGAAGAAAAATCTACATCATTCAGCAATCGGGAACACAGAGATGAAGATGTTCAAGCCGCATCAAAATCCAAAAATGAAAGGAAGTTGCATTAATAACCTACTTCGTGAAGTTTACTTGGTCAATTATATAGTGCGGAGATAAACCAGATTCAAACAAACAAGTCTGTTAACACAAACCAGTGTGAAACGTCTAAAAACATGAGGCAGTAAAGAAATAACAAAGAAAAGAAACGATACTGATGTTCTAGTTCTTCATCAACAATAGCAAACAGCTAATTTAGTTAGGATAATCTCGCACACTTAAAAAGCGAAGAAAAGATAGATGGTTATATTTACTTCGTCCTTGGAAGATCAATCAATCCAATTCCCACTAATCAATCTACTTCGCAACAACAAATCAGTTTACATCATAGCTCAGTTCAAATCAATAATCAGTTTGGACCAATTAGTACTTGCGAAATTAATAGTTCATGCGAAATTCATAGTTCCAGCGAAGTTAAACAATCAGTCCAATGACTATAGATCAGTTCAAATCCATGAGCTAACAAGCTGAAATCAACGAGATAACTCAATTAAAATTCAGAACATGATCCAGCCAAGTTCACTTCATCAAAAGTTCCGGCAAAGTATAAAGAATAAAAATAGGCTCCATCGAATCCACAAGACCAGTGAAGATTCATTTCGTGAATACTTCGAGCATCATCATCAAATTCAAGTCAATAATAGAATCTGGTAATGACAAGAAGAGGTGAGTATGACACATAGACAAAAAGGGAGAGAACGACATCCAGAAAGAAATGTACATTTTTAATTAACAAAAAGAGAAAGTTGGCGTTACTCTTCAAAGCAAGACTGGATTATATGAGGAAAAAAAAAATAAATTATATACAAAATAGAAAGGAGTGGATTCAAGAAAGTTGTGAGCCATCGACAACCATCCCTACCAGCGAAGAAGAATGTCCAGTTCAAGAGCCCCGAGCAATGACGCCAAAAGGGAGTATTTGTATCTCAAGTTTCAATAACTACTACAAGGAAGGATATTATTCATTATATAAATTACTAAGAATATCTAATCATAATAGAAATATGTACAAAAATGAACGAATAATTGACTTAATACAGCATGAATAGTTGAATAACATGTTATAAATTTATTTTTTTACAAAGATATACTTTCAGTCGTGTTGAATACTACTAATCAATGATTGAAACTCACAGGAGCACATGCAATCATCAAAGCAAACAAGACCATTGTAGAGGTTTGACAAAGCATTACTGGAGAAAAGATGATAATGCATGCTATTGTTGACAACTGACCTATATAAGATGACATCGATCAAAGGCGAACATTTTCAACAAATCGCAAAGAACAAAAGCAGAGATGAAAGAAGATACAGCAAAATGAAAACCAGACCGAAGACGGGAGACAACGATGTAAATATAACACAAAGAATATAAATTTGACGACCATGAATACCATCTGCAGTCCAGATAAATCAAAGAAAGAAGATAAAGAACGCAAAGTGTTAGTCCAGAACAGAGGAATGAGGTAAAAATCATCAAAAGTAATATGTGAGGAAAGCAAGGACAACTACTTCGGAGGTGAACAAACTCGAAACAGCACATTTCCAGTCACTCCAGCGAAGTGCATCATATGAGAATGGGAATAATCTGTAAAGAACCAAGATCAAAGGATTCAAAAATAAAGAATTTCATCGTTAACAAATTGAGTTCGCAACAAAACTAACTTTGCTAGTCGATAATTCAAAGTTCATACTATTAATGTGAGAAGAAAATATCAGTACTATAATTCAATTTCAGCAAAGGGAATGCACATGTCTAGCAAAGCTCAATGAAATGTACCCACCAATTTTTGAACACAGATCATAGATGAAATAATGGAGTTTAGCTAAAGCCAATAACACTAGTTTAGCTAAAGTTTGAGACTCCAACGGAAGAAAGAACAAAGTGGTAGATTGGACAAAATCCAGAGAAGCAAAACAACCAACATGACGAAGAAAGACTGATGAGACCATCAACAGTGCGAAGAGATCATTGTCGACCAACAACATAATGAATTCGCAACAAACCCATGGAAGACGCAGAGAAGAACAAGAAGGGTGCACAACTTATGCGAATTAAACACATAGAAAAGGAAGTATAGAGAAATACTAATAATTGTTTAAGCTGCGAAGGAGACCAACATAATCACACCAAGGAGATGCAGTGTAGTTAAAGGTGTCAAAAAGAGGATTTAGTAAGAGACAAAAGTGTCAAAAACAAACAGTAGAAGAAGAAAAGATAAAAAAAGAATACACAAAGGACGGTAATATGAGAATAAGTGAACGAATAACACCATTTATTCGCAGACAGTTGATAGCACATTTGGTTCCCAGCGAAGAGAGCATGCTTGGTGTATTGGGTTCGAGTCCTACCCTTAGCATAGTTTTTCCGCACATTTTTAAAAGAGCAGGTGCAAATAAATGGAATAAGGTTATAACATTGTGTGTTTCTTTCACACACAAAAAATGGTACATATGGTCAGAGAAGAAGTATTTCGAACTAGATGGCATGGGTTCAATTTTCCCTGCTACCAAATAATTTTTGCTTCGCAGATATTCATTTTGCAGAGTTGGTCTTTGATTATTTCGCAAAGAAGATAGTTGATGATTATTCCACACAGATATCTCGCAAAGAAATGAAAGAATGAATGACAGAAATGAAAGAATAAATGAAAGAATAAAAAAATGCAAAAATTTCGCAGAAACGCAAATAAAATTTCGTAGAGATATAATAGAATGGGATGAACCTTTATGACGTACACCCTAGTTCGCGAATAAAATTTCGCAAGAGGCAAATATAAGACCTAAAGTGCGTCATAGAAGGGGGTATCTGTTGCATGGATCAGGGATAAGGTTACACCGCTGCTGGAACCTGAGTTATGGAGATTTTGGGTCAATGAAAGCCCATCCAGGAGAGGCACCTTGGATTCTCATCTTGAGCATATGACTTGAGTTGGGCGACTAAGGTAATAAGGACTCTCCTAAGGAATGCAAAGTATGACCAAGGCGCCGAGGTACACAGTTGAGCCAAGAGTGCCCGAGGCGTGTGAAACTACCCTGGCCATTCTTGGCAAGTCTTGGCTATGATGCACTCGGCCAGAAGAAAACCCCACTTAGGGTGCAGTCTCGTAACCATAAGCCATATAAGCAAAAGGGATAAGAGGCTGCGAACACAACTGGTTGTTGTTAGGACTGGATGGGAGGAGCTAGTCTTGTATGGCAAAAGTACGTCTCCTTGAAAGGGAAACCAGGGGGAAGATAAGGGTGGGACCCTCCATTAGGGAGTTGATAAGTGTCTTAAGACGCAAATGTCATGAGACTTTTTACTCACGGGAGTATTAAGACTTGTCATATTTGTGCAACATTCCTGAAGAGGCAATAATACAAAAGAGAAGATAAGACGAGATCAATGGGTCATTGCATGCAAGTGTAAAGACGTCCTGCGATTTCGTCGCAAGACGGCAATGTCATGGGGCTTTAATTTCGCAAGAAAATTTAGGCATGTCATATTGTCGCAACAAATATTGACAAAGAAAAAGTTAAGGCAAGATCAATGGGTTTCTGCATGAAAGTGCAGATACGTCCTGCGATTTTGTCGCAATGACAAGGGGTGGCAAAATAAGACCTTTAACTAGGAAGGCAAAATAAGACCACTTAAGAAAATGAGTAAGCAAATAAGCTTGCGAAAATGATTATATGTAAGCAAATAAGTTTGCGAATATATATATGGAAATTAATCTGAGACAACGAAAATAACAAATAAGTATTATTCAGAATCTCTCAGAAGTATTATTTAGAATCTCTCAGGAGTATTATTCAGAATCTCTCAGGAGTATTATTTATAATCTCTCAGGAGTACTATTCAGAATCTCTCAGGAGTACTATTCAGAATCTCTCAGAAGTACTATTCAGAATCTCTCAGAAGTATTATTTAGAATCTCTTAGGGGTATTATTCAGAATTTCGCAGGATTATTATTCAGAATTTCGTAGAAGTATTCATAATTTCGCAGAAGTATTCATAATTTCGCAGGATTATTCAGAATTTTGCAGAAGTATTCATAATTTCGTAGAATGAGCCAGAATTTCGCAGAATGTGATTATTTTGCAGAATGTGGTTATTTCGTTCAATTATTTCGCACAATTAAAAGCACCTTGAAGAGATTATACTATCATGAGGCAGAGGCAAAATAAGGATGAAGAAACAACTCGCTCATTCAAAATTTTCTCAAGGATTCTACCCTCATAGATAAAGAACAAAGGCAACTATGGATTACCAAGAAAATATTTTATGTTCTTTATCTTCTCGACAAGAATCATTTCCAAAGTGGACAAGAATCCTCACCAAAAATAGAGTAATAATTTCGCATGAATAAAGGCAATACATATTACTATCATTCAAAGACGGATACTTCTTATATTTCGAGGATTGAGTACTTCTTATACTTCTTCAAGGATACTTCATACTTCACATACTTCAAGATTTGATACTTCTTATTTACTTCGCAAAGCTTTGGAACTTCACAAAAGAATAGAGGCAAGTTCGTACTTTTCAAGTCCAATATTCTTTCGCTCGTTCCTCCAACAACTACAACAAAATGGATTTTTCCTTAAAGATCGCTCTTCAAGCGACATTCAAGAAAAAAGAGGCAAGATGTAGGATCCAAATATTGCACAATAGTAAGAACTTGCGAAAACATAGCAAAGCTTACAAGAATGAAGAGAGCTTGTGAAATTATAAGAGAGCTTGTGAAATTATAAGAGAGCTTGCGAAATTATGGAGGAATATTAGTTGTACCCTACTATACATGAGTTGTCATCCGCTATGTAAACACCTATATAAAGAGAAGAGCAGGAGAGAGAAAGGAGAGAGACACATTTTTGTAAAAGAGAGAGAGACTTTATTTTCTTGATCATCTTCTTCCCCAAAACTAGATCTAGAGCTCTACTAAATATCCATTAATGGAGATTCTTAATGTAAACCAAATGTAATTTTAAGCAATCATAGTGAAGAACCATGGATGTAGATCAAATTGATCGAACCATGTAAAAAATCCTAGTGTCCATTTATAAGTTTAGCATTTTATCTTTATTTTGATTATCAAATTAGTTTAGATCTAGAAAATATTATCATAATATCAAGAGGGGTGTGTTATGGGATTTCCTGCAACTACAAGGACAATGGTGCTTAAACGTTATATCTAACGAAAGAGTAAAGCATAGACTAAGGGGGAGTAGCATATCATATTTATACTTGTGGTTATCTTAACTACAATGGGAATAACAAAGACGTGCGGATTGAAAATCTACCTACCTTACCTTTAGGGGGAGTATTAGCTTTGTTATTATAATGTCAACAACGGCATTTTATGGATTGAATGTATACAGGTTATTGTGTTGTTGAAACTTGGAATCAAGCTTATGTGTAATGAATTCTTGTAATTTGTTTATCCATATGATGTAAGAGTTTTGTCACTAAAATTGACAAAGGGGGATATTGTTAGATCATAGCTCGGTTGAACCCACCAAGCGTTGGTATGTCAAGTTTGGTTGTCATATTTTAGTGAATCAAAACTCATTTAAAGAGTCGCTTGATTATTTACTAGAGTCAACTTCGTATAGGTTAGCTAGAAAGTTACTAGGATATGAGACTTACAAGTATTACGTGAAGACTTGAAAAATATGAAGAAGTAAAGAACTACAACGACGACATCATCCTTCAACTTGAGGTTAGTAATATTTGACTTAAATTGTTTCATTCCTAACGTATCTTTCAAGTCGTGCACATTGAAAACATAACTGCGAAGCTGTGAATGATTATACTCTAGTAATATATAATATTAAGGAATTTCAATACGAAGTATAACGTCTATCTTTTGAACTTCGTATATAAGACATTGACATAATTGTATGAATGCTATTGTGATTACGTATGGGCATGGGTGAAGATTTCGTCCTAGGAAACAATGTTTTACATTCGTTTAAAGGAAGTAAATTCATGAACTTGTTTTGTGAATCGAAAGGAAAATCGCTAGGCTTATTGGTATTTGTTATTCATTGCAAATCTTTGGAATACCAATATGTGTGTTTAGTATAACTGCTCATAACTTGTTTATGTATCTTGGTAAAACTATTCACAAGGCCTGACTTTTGTATTGGTATGACTTTTATTAGTGAAACCGATCTTAAGTAATCACCTGAGATGGTATGATCGATTTGTTGTAATTGGTATGACCAACTCTAGACATTGGGAAACCAATCCTAGTAAAAGGTGCATCCGATCACAAAAGGGGAATAGATCCTTGTAAGAGGTGCAACAAGTTTTTAGTTATAGGGGAACCGATCCTATGAATATGTGCAACAAATACAAGTTAGATACCATATGTATGTGGGAACCGATCCTAGTACCTAGTCAACCAAGTTTTGGTAACTAGCGTGACTAATTCTAGTACCCACATGGAGGTAGAACCGAAACTTGTTTTGGTAGAACCGTGAAACCCATGATTGGTGATTTGATAGGATAATCAATCACATAGTTCTTGGAAGACAGATGAACCAATTCTAAACTTGTTTGAAAGTGTGACAAATCGGTTCCAAGATGGTAAATATGAAAAAGGATTTACCAAGTAAAAGATGTCGACATACTTTGAGGTGCAGTAATTCTTACCTTTTATTGTTCAAAGATATTCCTTAATAGCTAAAGGAGAATCTCGTATCGAAATAAATTGAGAATCTTTTAATTAAGGTTTTTAGTTTTATATGCTTTTAATTTCCAACAATTAAAATGCATATCTTTAGAAAATAAAAATTAGTAATGTGCATTTACTAGTTGGAGATTTTCTAAGAGATTTCGGTCAATATTTGGACAGAGCATTTCCAGGAATTATGAAAACCGAATTTGGAAATATATTGCATATCTTGAGAATATTTTCGATTTTGGAAATTCCTTGGTGTCTTAACTTCCTTGGTCTATAAATATTGAAGTTTGAATTTCGTGCAAAATAATCCACAGAGCCAACAAAACTACCTAGTTGTGTTGTTACTGGTGGAACCGCCTATTCGGAGAGAAAAGTAACCTAATTAGGCGAAATCTATTATGGTCGCTCGGTTTAAAGACTTCTTGGGATTGAGAAGCTCGGTTAGTACCATTGGTGGGAAACTAGATAATTGCAGTTTATTATTAGTTTTCGATTGATTTGATTGACTAAAGGTTGTTCAACTTTGATTGCACCTAGTTTGTTTATGCTTGAGAATCTTCTATTCTGATATAAGATTCACTCAAACTAGATCGAAGTTTCGATGGGAGATCTTTAGACTGTTTGTAAATCTAAAGACATCTTGTGATAATCCATTGTTAACAGACTCTGTTCTGTGTATGATTGATCACAAGAGATTCAAGTTGATTGTGTGCATGTGTTTATTGAAGATCTAAGAAGATTTGAAGACGAAGAAAATTTCTGATTTGGGTTCATTATCTTTGGTGTGCACAAAACTTGATCGGCTGGGGATACAACTATAATTGGTTTATCTTTGTGATAATCTTGATTGATTGGTTGAGTAAATCGGCATCAATACGTTTCTTTGTGATTCAAAGTATTGATTGCAAAATCTTGACAATTACTTTGGTAGTTGTTTATTGGATAGATCTAAAAACCTGACAAAGGAGTTTATTGGGGTAAACGGAAGAGCCTTTTATCAAACTCATATCACATTGTTTGAAAAGAGTTGTTACCGAACAGATTTGTTATTCCTTTACTGTTTGGAATACGAACCAAAGGAATTGTTCTAAGTGCGTAACTTACTGCAAGTTGGAGGCGCAGGGATACATACGGAACTAGGTGAACTATAGGTTTAGTTGCTTGGTCTCAACTATACGAAGTTGCTTTGATTTTGTATAGCGGCTTAATCCTGAGAGTATTCAATTCTGGACAAGGTCATGGGGTTTTTCTTCATTTGCGGTTTCCTCGTTAACAAATCTTGTTATGTCTTTTACTTTTCTATTTTCGCAATTATAATTGTTTTTTATTATAATTAGAAGTAAAATACACAAACGTTAATTCCTATTTACTTGATAGCAATCTTGTTATGTTTGGTTAAGTCTGAACCTATTATCAAGTAAACATACTTCGTTGTTGTATCGGCTCAATCTTGTATCCATAGTCAATCACACAAGTTATCTTGTTGTCGTATTGTCTCGATCTCGTATCCATAGATGATCACACAAAGTGTGAACCGATTAGTTGTATTTTCTAGACTCAGTCCATAGACAATCAATTTCAGAGAAAGGACTAATAGGTGGAAAAGTTTTAGATTGAGGTATATTTGGGTACCCTCGTCTTTTCAATTGGTATCAGAGCAGGCAAACATGAAAATATCTAAAAATATGTGTTTGGTGTGATCCAACCTATAAGAAAATGAATCTAATGGTTGATTCAGTTAACGTAAATCAAGATGAAAAATTTGCACTTGAGAATAACATCTTCTGTGAATCTACCGAACAAGCTGACCCTTATAATGTAGATTCTGATGAGTGGCAAACCTTCCTTGAAAAACAACTTGATGAAATTTATAAAGATGGTGACTCAGAAATTGATCAAGATGTTGAATAAGATATGTGAGAATTCTCATCTATACTAAGTATTATTTCTACAAGGAAACTATCTACCTCAGATGTGATTGGGCTACTTGCTCCACTCAGCAGAGAAAATATAAAACTAAGAAAGTTTTCTCTGGTTTCTTTTATGGATATCATAATTCTAGATATCTTCTCAAGGATTGCAAGGAAAGTTTTTTTCAAAAACTCTTGAGTTTGAGAATCTCAACAAGAAACATTACATGTTGAATAAGAAGCTTGTTGAGACTGAAGCAAAAATTAACTCTCTACAGCCAACAAGTAAGGAACAAAATGATTCTGGTTCCTTGGAGAAAAATCCTCTCGAGGAAAAACTAACCGATGCTCTTAAAAAAATTAATACCCTGGAAGAGAAGGTTGCAAAGCTAAGAAAAATCAATGAGAGCACAAACAACTTATCTTGTTTGCTGGATGCAGGGAGAAGTCATGGAGACAAACGTGGACTATGATATGATGGAATTTTTACTTCATCAATCAACAAGGAAGTAAAATTCGTAAAGGTTGTTTGGTCCTCCACTCCAGAAAATCCACTTGAACAAACTTGTGGACCTGAGTCACCTAAGTGCTCAAATGAGTTTCTGACAGAAAACATCTCCGAATGTAATTAGACAAAGACTCCAACTGATACATGTGTATCTTCCTCTCTCCGGGAACTAGTGATCCTCAAGACAGATTGAGGATATAATTGTAATTTAAGGAAAGAATACTAATTTTTAGGCAGTATTCTTAGATAAGGAAATATTCCTAAACAAGGTAATATTCTTAGATAAGGAAATATACTTAGACAAGGAATGTTTCCTAGACAAGGTAATATTTCTAGATAAGGAAATATATACTTAGAAAAGGAATTATTCCTAGATAAGGAATATTCCTAGAACAAGGTAATATTCCTAGAAAAGGAAATATACCTGGATAAGGAATTACTCCTAGATAAGGAAATAGATTCCTAGAAGGTTTTGGAAACCATTAAATCTATAAATTGAGATGTTTATCTCATAGCTAAGAAATCTAAAGTGTGGTTTGTGATACAGACACACCTAGATCTAGATAGTGTGGTTTCAGACACATCTAAGAAAGGAGATTTGAGAGACAAATCACCTAGAGAAGTTTGTGAGGAAATTAATTATTGTAAAAGCAAGCTTAGCAAAATGTTTAAGGTTAATCACCTAGAGAGATTGTGAGCGTAACAAAGAGAGAATTGTAATAGTTTTCTTTCTCATAATCTAGAGAAGATATTTTATTTGAATTACCTTTTTGCGTTCAGTTTTCTAGTTTTCGCTTATTGTTATTCTGAATTCTGCTTCTATAATAATAGCTACCAAGGTAAAGGGATCATATGTATCAAGTTGGTATCAGAGCAAAGTTCGTTTCTTTTAGGGAAGATTCATGTGGTTTATGGTCTTCACTAGATCTCTTTACAAAAATCTTGGTGAGGTGCTCGAGAAGCAAGAAGACGTTTAAATAACAAGGGAACCAAAAATGGGAAATTCAGTTGATGATCCTAAGCAAAGCGAACCAAAAACAACGAAAGACAAGGCGTATGTGCTACAAACATACATGGAGTCTTATACACCCAAGCCGAAGACGAGAAAAAATATTACGTTTTAATCTGGTGTTTTTGAAGAAAAGAACAAAGAAGAAGGAGAAGAAGAAGAAAAACCACTCGAACAAGATTGTGTTATGGAGCGAAGAGTGACTAAGACAAGACGAAGATATATGGAAGCTTTTCAAATTAGACGTCAAGGTCCAGTTTCCAGCAAAGAGAGGTGGTTCAGCAGGGTGAAAGGAACTCTTGAGTTCCCTAACCTCCAAATATAACTTTCACAGGGTTCAAGTTATTAAGGGGGGGCGCATGTTACATGTGTATCTTCCTCTGTCCAGGAACTAGTGATCCTCAAGACGAATTTAGGATATAATTGTAATTTAAAGAAAGAATACTGATTTTTAGGCAGTATTCTTAGATAAGAAATATTCCTAAACAAGGTAATATTCTTAGATAAGGAAATATACTTAGAAAAGGAATATTTCCTAGACAAGGTAATATTTCTAGATAAGGAAATATATACTTAGAAAAGAAATTATTCCTGGATAAGTAATATTTCTAGAACAAGGTAATATTCCTAGAAAAGGAATTACTCCTAGATGAGGAAATAGATTTCTATAAGGTAACCATTAAATCTATAAATAAAGATATTTAACTCATAGCTAAGAAATCTAAAGTGTGGTTTGTGATATAGACACACCTAGATCTAGATAGTGTGGTTTCAGACACATCTAAGAAAGTAGGTTTGAGAGACAAATCACCTAGAGAAGTTTGTGAGGCAATTAATTCTTGTAAAATCAAGTTTAGCCAAAAGTTTAAGGTTAATCACCTAGAGATATTGTGAGCGTAACAAAGAGAGAATTGTAATAGTTTTCTTGCTCATAATTTAGAGAAGATATTTTATTCGAATTACCTTTTTGTGTTCTGTTTTCTAGTTTTCGTATATTGTTATTATGAATTATGCCTCTATAATAATGGTCACCAAGGTACAGAGGTCAATACGTATCACTAACTAAGGATCAACATAGTAACCGAACGTCTCATAAAGGTAAAACTAAAAACTCTACTTCTTTCAATAAGCATTGTTTTTATTATAGAGATAAAGGTCATATGCAAAGGGATTGTAAAATTCGAAAGATGCAAAACGCCCTATCTTTTGTCTCTACAGAATTGAACAGTTTCATCTCCAAAAACCTCTCAGATCATCATTGTTCTGTGAGACAAACGAATTATTACAGAAATTCAAAATCATATCAGAAAAGAAATATTCCTAAAAGGAAATATAATGGAATGGGTAACACCTTTATCCATAGAGATATGGGATCTGATGTTTCAAAGTGAAAAGATGCAAGGTCGCTAGAGATGAAGAATCTTCATTCAAATTCCACCTACAAATGGATGCCAAAATCCGAAAATGTATCCAAAAGGAAGTCATCTAAAACAAATTCTAAGAAAAACAATCATGTTGTAATCTTAGACAAACATGACTATGAATGTCCAGTGCTTAGACTCAAAAGGGATCTAGAGATATCCAGTGACGTCAATGTGCAAACATCATTCGATGATCTGCTACACTGCAGAAAAACAAAAAGGGAGTTAACCAGGATTTTATGACTTCTCAAAACTTGTGATATTCTCCTTGAATGTTTAGGGTAAGTTTTTGTTCCGGTATTTGTTTAGGAAAGCTTTCCTAATTGAGTTATTACTTCAAAAAAAGAAGGACTTTAAATAGGTCCGGTTATGCTGTTCGTATTACAATATCATAATTTTGTGATACAATGCTTTCTCCATATGAAGAAAGTAAGGAAGACTTGACAGAAGAAATTTCGAATATGATTAGTTCATGTAGTTCCTTGCCTCATTTGAAAAACCTACATATGATTCCTTTTATTATGAAAGAAAAAGAATGTAATGATGTTATCTGTAATTTTTGTGTGGAAAAGATTGAAAGAACTCTTGAGTATAGTTACACATACTATGAGAAAAGAAAATATGGACTCTGTTACGAATATTGTTCCTTTCCTATAAGACATCTCTCTCAACCATTCTTGCTCAAAATATGTTAGAGGGAACAATGGAACTGATTGGAAGAATAGATCTTCTTGAAGGTGATATTGCTGCAGCAAAGATGATTATTTCTGGTTATGAACAATCTATTGCTAATCATATATGGCCAGAAGACCTTGGGGAATTTAAAAGAAATTTATAATATAGCAAAAGGGATCTAACCGAAACCGAGTTACTTCTAAAGGAATTCTCCAGTAAGGCATGCCGAGCAAAAATAAGACTAAATTCTTAATTAAAATTAGGCTACTTTATGCAAGGTCTGTTATGAATAAAACTATCTTATTATTTATGAATAAAATTATTATTTTATAATTTTTTGTGATAGTTTTCGATTACATAGTCTTTGCTTGAATACTTTATTTTATTGCTAATAAGATTATTTATTTGTTGTTGTAGTAAATAGGTTGTCGTTCACTTCGACGTTGTTGAGATTAAATTAAAAGGTTCAACGAAAATAATAAACAAAAGTGAGAGTTACTGAGCCTAGGATTTCACCGACTTCATATCAATAGGTTTAATTATTTACTCTTTAGCAATTATTGCTCAATAAATAAAACAACAAGGACTCTTATTTTTGCCAAGGTAGATTCTCCAAATATTAGTTATAAATTGTAAGCATGGGACATCAAACATATAAGCAAGCATGACCCATCTAATAAAATGATAACTAATTTTTTCAAATCATAATTCTATTTTAATTAGTGTAAAATTCATATAGAAAATAAAATAAATTCACCCATGTATGAAGTTCGGCTTCCTCCGTCAACCCAGTATAGGGGTCTAGCTTCTCATGATAAAAACACACTCAAAAAATATAATTCATAGCTCAACTTGTGTTTTTATTAGAGAAAAATAATTATACAACGAGTTTGTAACGCTTCCTAGGTGTTACAGAGTACACCGTTACAATGAAATTCAAATACTGTTGCTGGTGTTGCTGTTACATAAAACTACAAATGGAAACTGATGTAGAAAAACTTTCTCTAAGATGTGAAAATGCGACAGTTCATAAACGACAGACCAGAAGTGTTGTATGTTCTTCTTCTTCTTCTTCTCTGCAGTAGCAGAGAAGTTTCTCTGCAACTCTCGATTCTTCACCCCAAGTTCCCCCCCTTCATTGCTACAACAACACCTCTTTTATACTCTTTCTTTCCTTCAAATCTTCACAATAAATTAGAATAATATCCATTAATGACCTTTATTCTCCATGGAAGTTCACAGGGAAAAGTTACCATTCTTTTACTCCTTCACGTGTCTGTTGCAGTCCAACTCCATGTAAACACGTCTTTGCATATCCCAGCTAGTGTCAAATACTCTCAGATCACACGCATTCTTTCCAAATAAAGAGAATCATACCCGAAATATTTTATCCTCCCTGTCTTTCGAGATATGAAGTGATGAGTGCCAAATATTGCATGTTCATACACCTTTTCATTGGCACTTAACTCATCTTTCGCGCTTCAAAGTCATATATTATCCCAAATTCTGCATTTTTACCATTTTCAAGAATAAATATTTGTATTAATTAATTTTGTGTTTTTAAGTACTAAATAAAGCTTGGAAGAATTGAGAAGACAAAAGAGAAGAAAGTTGGAAGCGTTGCAACCCGCTCGCGCATCAGTGGCAACATGTTTACAAATTCATGGGATTAAACAACCCATGATCCAAAACCCATGATCCAAAACCCAAGACCCAAATCCATTTCCAACTCACCCCCATTGTATTCCATTTCATCCATCAATTAAAGAAAACATCCCCATTCTCTCACTCAATCACTCCCAATTTGTTTCCCACAACCAAATATATTCCATTCAATCCATCAATTAAGAAAACATGTTTTGTTGAGTGGATGCTTTCCAAATTTCGAATCCAAGTGCTTGAGGGAATTTTGTGTATAAATAGAGAGGGTTGTTGTGTTGAAAAACCATCCAAGAATAGCTTGTTCATGTTAGTTTATCAAATTTCAATTTTGTTGTAATGTTCTTCATGTTCTAATTTCATTTACTAGGGTTTAGATGAAGCCCTAATCTCATTGGTATGTATTCATATCTTGTATCTTGTTCTTGAAAGTTTAGAATTGTTTAAAGATATAATTTAATCCAAGTATTTCAACATCTTGCTCTCACAATGTATGCCATGTATCCATTGTAGTTAGAATATCTCTATGTTGATTATGCTACAACTCATGCTTAACCAAATATTGATCTTTAGATTAGTTGTGCTTAATTAGACAATTAATGCTTTGGAGAAATACTTTAGTTGTGATTAAATTATCCATTGGAGAAACACCTTAGTTATACGGTAGACTTGAATCTACTATAAGGACAAGAATAATATTACAAGTTGAATGCATATCATAGGTTATTGGTGGATTTGAATACCCTAGTATCCATATTATCATTGTTTACATATCTTGTTATTTGCATCTTTTACTTTTATTATTTCAGTCACTTGAAAATCATATCGTCGTATCGACAAAATCAAACCCCTTTTGGTTACTCTCTGAATCAGGATTTATAATTAACTTCTACACTCTCCAAGTCTCTGTGGTTCGACCTGTGCTTGCCCTGTGTTGCTTGTCGACATTGTGCACTTGCAGTTTATACATAGAAGTAGGTATCTTTCCGAGCCTACCAAGTTTTTGGTGAAAATCTTGGGCATGTTTCGGGGACTCGGTAGTGGTGTAGTTCATTTTTCATCTCCTGTCACTATTCATTTTTCATCTCCTGGAACTGTTCACATATTACTGTAGCAGCACAACTATTCACAGTCAATTTTACACTTACTTTTGTTATTTATTTTTTTTTTATTTTTGCTTTTGCTTTAAAACTTCGAAACCCTAACTACCTCTTTTGAGCTCAATGGTGCGTGAGTAGCTGTTGTAAAGGCGAAGGAAAGGAAGCGAAAGAAGTTTTTATTTTAAATTAAAAAAAAAAAAAAAAGAGTTTATTTTAGTTTATTTTATTGTATTAGGATTCCTCTACTCTTGTAATTTTCTTTTTCTTTTGCACTTTATTTTGGACTTTGGACTTGGACATTCTATTTTTATTTTTATTTTTAAACCCTACGGAAGGGTATTATTAAATATCAACTGTTTGCAGAGAATGACGGTGATTACAATATCACCTCGGCCCCTCGGGTTTGTTCATGACATAGGATTCGTGGCCCGAGTCGACAACAACGGTTCATCCCCCGTCTGGAACGGGAGGTAAGTTTGTCGAAACACTCGCGAATCCCTTGTTAGCGAGTTACTGTATTCCTTCGTTTGCATATATGTTGAGGAATTGAATACGGCTGCTTTATTTTCCTAGTAAAGGGCAAGGACTGGCCATACAAGATAAGGGTTCGGATTTCATCACCGTTCTCTTCTTGCCCGCCTTAGGAAAACGATACATACGCGAACCTAATCTTTAAAATTTTGAATAGAACAAGACCTATAAGGTAACGAGCTTAGTAGGAAAGTCATTTGAAAAATATTGGTTACTCTTTAAGCATACTTCGAAGTTCATGACGGTTTATGTAAATTGAATGCATGACTGCGCCGCCTTGTAATACGGTGAGGCCTTGGGTATCAAAGCTCTAGCAGCTTCCCTCGCCTCTATTCAATTTACTTAAACTCGGATTGATTCCAGAGGGGTTTGCTCAGATTGTAACGAATTCCCTTTCGAAGGATTAGAAGCTGGTCTAGAAAACAATCTAAGTGGAGCCATCATGCTTTTTGTTTGCTAGAAATCAGTAGGTTTACTGTGGTGGAGTCATCCTTGTTTGTGATTGCATAGAACTTGCCTTCTAAGTGAATGGTTAACATGCTTGATGTGCTAGATAGGCTATGATTGTGTCTTTTAGAGACCATACACGCCGACTAGTTAGAATCAGTCAAGAAGAGTTAATTGAAATACATAGTTCTGAGGCAGACAGTCCAAACCCATCCAAAACAATGGGAGAACCAGTAAACCCAGTCCGTAGTCTAAAGGACTACATGTACCCAACGAGGACAACCCAGTCCTCGTGCATTGTCTTACCAGCTATTGATGGACAATTTGAGCTAAAGGCAAGTATCCTCAATATGTTGCCTAAATTTAAAGGGGTTGAAGCTGAAAATCCCTACCACCATGTGAGAGAGTTCGAGGAAATTTGTGGGACTCTTCGGATCAACCAAATGACGGATGAGCACCTCAAAATGAAACTTTTTCCTTTTTCTTTGATAGACAAAGCCAAGACTTGGCTGTGTGCTCAACAGCCACAATCATTTCATACATGGGATGCTCTTACGAAAGAGTTCTTCAAAAAGTTCTTCCCAAACCATAAGACTACGACAATTCGTCAAAGTCTGAATAGTTTTGTGCAATTAGAGGAGGAAACTTTGGCAAAATATTTGGAGAGATTCAATGAATTATTGCTCCAATGTCCTCACCATGGTTTTGAAAAATGGAGACTTTTGCAAATTTTGTATGAAGGCTTAGATGTCAAGAACCGAACTACAGTTGAGACCATGTGCAATGGTCAATTTATTGAAAAAAGTGCTGATGAGTCTTGGGATTTCTTAATCGAAGTCGCTGAAAAGACTCAGCAGTGGGAATCCCCCGTGAACCAAATAGGATTACCCTTGCATCCAATGTTCATAGAATTGACTCTGACTTCGAAGGAAGTGCAAAGATGGCATCCTTGGCCAGGAGAATAGAAAATCTAGAACTAGAAAAGAATGGAAAAACTAATATCCCTACTCTCCGTAGTCAAATTGAAATGGCCACTTGTGCCGCATGCCATAGTTCAGACCATCTAGTGGACACTTGTCCAGACCTCCATGCATTTCAAGAGTCTAAAACCGAGCAAGCCAATGTTTTATACCAAATTCAAGAGAACAACCCATATTCTCAGACCTACAACCCAGGGTGGAGAAATCACCCTAACCTTTCATGGTCTAAAGGGCCCGTCCAAGGGGGAACATCAAATAATAACCAAGGATACCCTTATCCTAGAAACCCCCAAGTGCAACCACATGTGCAAGACCTGTAGATAAAAAGCCTAGCTTCAAGAAAGTTTCGGTTTGTTGACCCAAAATTTGGTACAACTCCAAAAGACCACAGACCAACGTTTTACAAGTCTAGAACTTAAAATGGGTCAAATTTGTGAAGCATTGAATGAAAGAGACAAAGGAAAACTCCCTAGTCAGCCCCAACAAAATCCAAAAAATGTATATCAAATGAGAAAATTCAACTCGAAATGAGGCCTCACATAATCAAGTAAATGCTGTCACCACTCTTCGTAGTGGTAAAGTTGTTGAAAACAATGTAGGTGTACCACAGTCGAGTGAGTCTACATCAGACTCATCAGTGCATAAAATCCCACAGAAAAAACCTATTGTTGAAGAAAATCTGAGCAACATAAGAATTCCCATAATTCTAATGTCTCTGCACCATCTCATGTACCTGTTGCTCCATTCCCACAAAGATTGGTGCAGCAAAAAGAGAGTATACAGTACAACGAGATTTTGGAAATGTTCAAACGAGTTAACATCAACATCCCATTTCTTGATGCAATCAAGCAAGTCCCTGCTTATGCTAAATTCCTTAAGGATCTGTGCACACAAAAGCGAAAGCTTCATGTGCATAAGCGAGCTTTTCTCACTGAGCAAGTGAGTGCAATCATTCAAAGCAACACACCTCCTAAGTTTAAAGACCCAGGTAGTCCAACTATCACATGCAAAATAGGTGACCAAACGGTTAAGAAGGCGTTGCTAGACTTAGGGGCAAGTGTGAATTTACTACCATATTCAGTATATGTGCAGTTAGGTCTTGGAGAGTTGAAGGCAACACCTATAACTATGCAATTGGCGGACATATCCGTCAAAGTTCCACGTGGTGTGGTAGAAGATGTTTTGATTAAGGTTGATAAGTTTTATTTTCCTGTGGACTTCATCGTCTTAGATACTCAACCTGTGCAAAACCCTGACAGTCACATTCCTGTCATTTTGGGACGTCCCTTCTTAGCAACGTCCAATGCAATCATTAACTGCCGTAATGGAGTGTTGAAGTTGTCATTTGGTAATATGACTGTGGAGTTGAATGTTTTCAATACTATCCAACAACATTTAGATCTTGATGATGATAATGATGTCCATGAAATCAACATGATTGAAAGTTTGATTCAGGATTCGTTGTCTAGTAGCATGTATGTTGACCCTTTGGATGCTTGTTTGAATAATTTTGACTTGGATTTGTTTGATGATGAATACATAAGTGAAGTGAATACTTTGCTTGAATCCACACCACTTATGGACACGACTAAGTGGAAAGCTAGATTGGAACCACTTCCACTCTTGGAATCCAAGTCTGTTCCCTCTCTTGTTGAGCCACCAAAGCTCGAACTGAAACCATTGCCTGATACTCTTAAATATGCATTTTTGGGACCTTCTAATACTTTGCCTGTAATCATTTCATCCGCCTTAGATACAGAACAGGAAAGTAAACTTTTAGAAGTACTTAAGGAGCATAAAGAAGCCTTAGGATGGACCATCTCGGACCTTAAAGGCATAAGTCCCACTGATTGCATGCATCATATAAACCTTGAGGACAATGCTAAACCATCTAGGGAGATGCAAAGGCGTCTCAATCCTAACATGAAAGAGGTTGTTAAGAGTGAAATTATAAAACTTCTTGATGCGGGTATCATATACCTAATCTCAGATAGCAAATGGGTTAGCCCCATTCAGGTTGTACCGAAAAAGTCAGGAGTTATTGTAGTTCAAAACGATAAAGATGAGTTAATCACTACTCGAGTAACCACAGGGTGGCGAGTTTGCATTGATTATAGGAAGTTGAATGCAGTTACAAAGAAAGATCACTTCCCTCTTCCATTCATAGATCAAATGCTTGAACGATTGTCTGGGCGTAGATTCTATTGTTTCTTGGATGGTTTTTCTGGTTACAACCAGATTCATATTTCACCCGAAGATCAGAAAAGACTACATTTACATGTCCATTTGGAACATTTGCTTATCACCGTATGCCCTTTGGGTTGTGCAACGCACCAGCCTACATTTCAAGCGTTGTATGATGAGCATTTTTTCCGATATGATAGATAACTTCCTTGAGATCTTTATGGATGATTTCTCTGTGTTTGGATCATCTTTTGATGAATGTTTGAACCATCTCACTCGCGTCTTTGATTAGATGTAAGGAAAAAGATTTGGTGTTGAATTGGGAGAAATGTCATTTTATGGTGAACTCAGGCATAGTTCTAGGACACATCATCTCTGGAAAAGGCATTGAAGTAGACAAAGCCAAAGTCGACCTCATTCAAAACTTGCCGCAACCTCGCTCTGTGAGGGAGGTTAGATCATTTTTAGGCCATGATGGTTTTTACCGTAGATTCATTAAAGATTTCAGTAAGATCTCAAGACCACTGTGTAATCTACTCAGTAAAGATGTTGCATTTGTGTTTGATGATACTTGTGTGCATGCTTGGGAGGAGCTCAAAACTCTTCTAACTTCACCCCTATAGTCCGACCTCCAGATTGGAAATTGCCATTTGAAATCATGTGTGACGATCCGATTTTGCTGTTGGAGCTGTCTTAGGTCAGCGAGTCGACAAACACCCCTATGTGATCTACTATGCTAGTAAGACACTGAATGAGGCTCAAATGAACTATTCAACAACCGAAAAAGAGCTGCTAGTGTTGTGTTCGCATTAGATAAGTTTAGATCTTATTTGATAGGATCTAAAATCATCATTTATACTGACCATGCCGCATTAAGATATATTTTATCTAAAAAAGATGCCAAGGCTCGTCTAATTCGATGGATACTCTTGTTACAAGAGTTCCACCTCGAAATTCGAGATAAAAAAGGGTCAGAGAATGTTGTTGCTGATCACTTATCTAGATTGAATGTCGAGTCTGCATTGATGAATCGTAGATTATTAGAGAATCTTTCCCAGATGAACAACTGATGCTAGTTTCTAAAATGCCATGGTTTTCCGACATCGTGAACTACCTTGCTACAGGTAGGATGCCACTTCATTGGTCTAAACAAGACCGGTCTAAGTTCTTGGCCGAAGTGAAACATTTCCTATGGGATGACCCATATCTGTTCAAATACTGCCCTGACCAAATTATTAGGAAATGTGTCCCCAACTCGAACAAAGGGATGTCATCTCTTTTTGTCATGATCAAGCATGTGGAGGCCACTTTAGTGCAAAGAAAACTGCTGCAAAGATCTTGCAGAGTGGTTTTTTCTGGCCAACATTGTTTAAGGATAGCCATGAATTATGTATTTCTTGTGACCGATGACTCATATTTCTTGTATATCAAAACGAAACATGATGCCCCTACAACCCATTTTGATTGTTGAGCTATTTGATGTATGGGGTATTGACTTCATGGGCCCATTTCCTAACTCTGAAGGAAAGTTGTACATTCTTGTTGCTGTTGACTATGTTTCTAAGTGGGTAGAAGCAATTGCAACCAAAAATAATGACCACAAGGTGGTACTTTCGTTCTTAAAGGAAAACATATTTTCTCGATTTGGAACCCCTAGAGCTATAATCAGTGACGGTGGTTCACATTTCTGTAATAGGCCTTTTGAATCATTAGTTCACAAGTATGGCATAACTCATAAAGTCGCAACTCCATATCATCCACAGACCAGTGGCCAGGTAGAGGTTTCAAATAGGGAGATTAAGCACATTCTAGAAAAGACGGTTAACCCGTCTAGAAAAGATTGGTCTTTAAGATTGAATGATGCATTATGGTCTTATAGAACATCATATAAAACCCCTATTGGCATGTCCCCTTACCGACTTGTGTATGGGAAGCCTTGCCATTTACCTGTTGAGCTTGAACATCGTGCATATTGGGCTATTAAAAAGCTTAACTTCTCTCTTGATAAGGCGGGTACACAACGGAAACTCCAACTCAATGAGTTGGAAGAGCTGAGAAATGATGCTTATGACAGTGCAAAGTTGTACAAATATAGAATGAAGGTGTTCCATGACAAGCGCATTTTGCGCAAGTCATTCACTCCAGGCCAGAAAGTTTTATTATACAACTCACGTTTGCACCTTTTTCCAGGTAAATTACGTTCTAAATGGACATGCCCATTCTTGGTGCGAACAATTTTCCCCCATGGGGCTGTAGAACTAGAAGATGTCACAACCAAGAATGTCTTCAAGGTCAATGGGCAGAGACTGAAGCCATTCCTTGAACCAATTCCACCTGAAATTGAAACAACTGATCTTGATGATCCGATCTATGTGGACTGAAAAGTTCACCCCCTGTACATACCACAAGATATCTTCCCTGCTGGTTGCTTTGGACATACCCTACTGTCTCTAGTTTGGCATCTGGTAATCTATTTCCTTTGAATCTGTTTTGTTCTCATGTTTTGTTGTTGTTTCTGTTATCTTTTGAAACATTGAGGACAATGTTAGATTTAGGTTTGGGGGAGTATTTGCATAATGACCAGCTGTGGAGCGGGTCTTTTGTAGGATCCTTTGTAGTCTTTTGCATTTTTTTATGACCAGCTGTGGAGCGGGTCTTTTGTAGGATCTTTTGTAGTCTTTTGCATTTTTTGTAGTGTGTTTTCTATGACCAGCTGTGTAGCAGGTCTTGCAGTCTTTTGTTTCTATGACCAGCTGTGTAGCGGGTCTTCTGTTGTCTTCTAAGACCAGCTGTGTAGCGGGTCTCTAAAAAAAAAAAAAAAATATCGGATCTTGTGTTTGGTATCTGATGACCAGATGTGTAGCGGGTCACTAAAAAAAATGATGACCAGCTGTATAGCGGGTCTTAAAAAAAAAAAAAAAATTGGTTACAAATTTTCATGGTTCTACGAAATTCCGAAGTTCATCATCTACAGTTGAAGACCGAAGACGAAGACATTTCTATGGATGCTCTGAAATTGGAGAAGGTTTTGTGGGTACATCTTTGGTAGGCCCTCACGAGACTACAACTCGTCCACTAGGGACACCTAGGGGTTTAAAGGCTTAGTGCATACGCTAAATGCATTCGAGAGACCAGCGACAGTGGTATAGTTAGGATTTCTGGATTTCTGTTCACTTGAGGACAAGTAAAATTCAGGTTTGGGGGTATTTGATGAGTGCCAAATATTGCATGTTCATACACCTTTTCATTGGCACTTAACTCATCTTTCGCGCTTCAAAGTCATATATTATCCCAAATTCTGCATTTTTACCATTTTCAAGAATAAATATTTGTATTAATTAATTTTGTGTTTTTAAGTACTAAATAAAGCTTGGAAGAATTGAGAAGACAAAAGAGAAGAAAGTTGGAAGCGTTGCAACCCGCTCGCGCATCAGTGGCATCCTGTTTACAAATTCATGGGATTAAACAACCCATGATCCAAAACCCATGATCCAAAACCCAAGACCCAAATCCATTTCCACCTCACCCCCATTGGATTCTTTCCAAAACATCCACCTCACCCCCATTGGATTCTTTCCAAACATCCACCTCACCCCCATTATATTCCATTTCATCCATAAATTAAAGAAAACATCCCCATTCTCTCACTCAATCACTCCCAATTTGTTTCCCACAACCAAATATATTCCATTCAATCCATCAATTAAGAAAACATGTTTTGTTGAGTGGATGCTTTCCAAATTTCGAATCCAAGTGCTTGAGGGAATTTTGTGTATAAATAGAGAGGGTTGTTGTGTTGAAAAACCATCCAAGAATAGCTTGTTCATGTTAGTTTATCAAATTTCAATTTTGTTGTAATGTTCTTCATGTTCTAATTTCATTTACTAGGGTTTAGATGAAGCCCTAATCTCATTGGTATGTATTCATATCTTGTATCTTGTTCTTGAAAGTTTAGAATTGTTTAAAGATATAATTTAATCCAAGTTTTTCAACATCTTGCTCTCACAATGTATGCCATGTATCCATTGTAGTTAGAATATCTCTATGTTGATTATGCTACAACTCATGCTTAACCAAATATTGATATTTAGATTAGTTGTGCTTAATTAGACAATTAATGCTTTGGAGAAATACTTTAGTTGTGATTAAATTATCCATTGGAGAAACACCTTAGTTATACGGTAGACTTGAATCTACTATAAGGACAAGAATAATATTACAAGTTGAATGCATATCATAGGTTATTGGTGGATTTGAATACCCTAGTATCCATATTATCATTGTTTACATATCTTGTTATTTGCATCTTTTACTTTTATTATTTCAGTCACTTGAAAATCATATCGTCGTATCGACAAAATCAAACCCCTTTTGGTTACTCTCTGAATCAGGATTTATAATTAACTTCTACACTCTCCAAGTCTCTGTGGTTCGACCTGTGCTTGCCCTGTGTTGCTTGTCGACACTGTGCACTTGCAGTTTATACATAGAAGTAGGTATCTTTCCGAGCCTACCATGAAGAAATCTTCTTTTTTTCACGTAACAAATCACATTACCTTCCCTGTTTTGACTGAGTAGGATATTCTTAATTCAATTCCAAGATAAATCTCGTTAATACACTCCACTATTCTTCACAGGAAAACCTCGGGTTTTCTCTCGTAAATAACGTGCCCTGTTTTCTTCAATCCAATGTTCTAGCCAAATCTAACCAAATATAACGACCATACCTTCCATGTTTCGTTCATCCAAGTCATCTCAACAAAATTCAGCAGTTGAGTCTCATTAAAAATCATCCAAATCTCGAAACCTAAAATCTGTTCAGTTGTAAAGACATTTCCCGCCAAAAACATGAATTCTGTTTTCTTGAATTCCCGATTATCTAGCCAATTTTGATCGAAACGATGACCCATACCAGACCTGTTTAGGTACCAGGAACAAACCCATTTAAGTTCAGCGCTTTAATCTCATTCAAACAGCTCCAATTCTTAAATCCTAATTCTGCATCCATTTTCCCGCCAAAATTCAAAATTCAAATGAAGAAAATGACTGCCCCCTATCATGTTACGGTGTCCTTTTAGCAATTTTGGAATAAATAGCAATTCTTGGGGTGCGAATATCCACAGGTTCCGAATAACAAAGAAGGTGCTCCTTATCAACTAGACACCCCTTAGCAACTGGACACCCTTTAGCAATTGAGGTGCCCCTTAACCGACATTGAGAGTCCGAATAACACGTGTCCTCTGGGGTACAAAAACCACTTTTCGAACAACTTTCTCCATAAGAGCTTATTTCACAAAAACACCTACAAACAAGTTTATTAGTGTTAAAATGAGTCCCATCTAATGTATTTATGGGTGAAAATGCGTAGCACTTTCGTGCTCATCAATTGCTATGTATGTTTATGGGATGTTTGATTTCGGTTTCTTGACCTTAATAATCGATCTTATAATGTTGTGAACCCTTATGGTTTGGGTGACTTTTTGATTTAGCGGTATTAAGTTCTAGCCCATGTTGGTAGGCTTTATCAAAGGATCATGAGGGGTTCTCTTTGAAACAATATGTGAAAAAGTCACAATATGTTGAATCATTTTTGGCTTAGCATAAAAGCATATGTGTTTCGGGTTTCAACTTTTGCATTGCAATAGTTAAAACCGGTTTTCAACCTTTCTCTGGTAAAGGTTGGTCTTTGTTGTTGTTCTTTTGTTTTGCGAGAGGATGACAACACAACGGGGAGGTATTCTATCTTGAATTGGCGTTTAATGCCATATATTAAGGGGAGAATAGGATGCGGAACTTGAGGTAACGAATTTGTTAGTTAATCGTTTTCCTGTTTATGAAAAGCTTGGTTTTATTGCATATATTTATTGCTTTTGCTTAACAAAATTTCGGTACAATTGATGTTTATTCCATTATTTGTGTATGGATGTGTGCGTGATTCAATTATTTCCGGTTAAGAAAAACTATTGTTATCTTGCTTTATTATTTGGTATCAATTGTTTAGGCTTACAAAATTTCATTGCAGTTGCGGTACTATAATGTCTATGTTTGTTTCAATTACTTCCGGTTGAGGTAAATAATTATGCAAGTTGATTTATTTGGTTTGTATGAATTGTTTATGGCTTAACAAAAAGGTTTTAGGGATCAATTATTTAGTCCAATTCGATTCCGGGTAAGAGAAACTAAGTTAATTATGATCTTAGTTAGACTTATGAAAGTGGAGGTTTTGGTTATTCAAGTCTAATCGAATGCCTTAACAAGAAATGCTAGTTAACTAACCTAGTACTTGTCTTGTTCAAAAGTGAAAGGTATAAGTTATTGATGAGAATAACTAGACCCTAATGAGGAAAATAGAATTAATTATGATCTTTATTTTGGTCTTATCGAACAACCAATTGTATTTGTACAATCGTTTTAGCAAAGGAACTAAGGTGATTAGTCTATTTTTTTCGTTTCCTAAACTATTAGGGAAAATTGCTTCAGGCAATTGTTTCCTTGGTAACATATCAAAACAAAATTACTTTGTAGTTTCGGTTTTGATATTGGTTATCAAAAATGGTGTATGGAATCCTCGTGCTTAACTCTTATAGGTTTTGCAAGTCTTTTGAGATTTGTAAGATCCTTTTGGTTTGTCGTTTATTTGCTCGTACTTTTGTCATTTTGTGACAAAAAGGGGGAGAAATATATGGAGTAAACAAGTGATTTGATATTGATTTGGTATCCCTAAGGGAAAGGAAAATGGTGCTTAAACGTTATATCTAACAAAAGAGTAAAGCATAGACTAAGGGGGAGTAACATATCATATTGATACTTGTGGTTATCTTAACTACAATGGGAATAACAAAGACATGCAGATTGAAAATCTACATATCTTAACTTTAGGGGGAGAATTAGCTTTGTTATTATAATGTCAACAGTGGCATTGTGCAGTTGAAACTTGGAATCAAGCGTATGTGTAATGAATTCTTGTAATTTGTTTATCCATATGATGTAAGAATTTTGTCTCTAAAATTGACAAAGGGGGAGATTGTTAGAGCATAGCTCGGTTGAACCCACCAAGCGTTGGTATGTCAAGTTTGGTTGTCATATTTTAGTGAATCAAAACTCATTTAAAGAGTCACTTGATTATTTACTAGAGTCAACTTCGTATATGTTAGCTAGAAAGTTACTAGGGTATGAGACTTACAAGTACTACGTGAAAACTTGAAGAATGTGAAGAAGTAAAGAACTACAACGATGACATCATACTTCCACTTGAGGTTAGTAATATTTGACTTGAACTATTTCATTCCTAATTTATCTTTCAAGTTGTGCATATTGAAAACATAATTGTGAAGTTGTGAATGATTGTACTCTAGTTAGACATAGTATTAAGAAATTACAATACGAAGTTGTTTATGGGTGAAAATAGTTTCTGCTGGTTTTGGTAATTGCGGGTGTGAAAGTGAGAAACAATTTAAACCCTGAACAATGTATTGCAAGGGAGTACTTTAGATTCGAGAGATCAATTTGTACAAGTCCGGCCTAAACCAAGAAATGGTCGTTCCAGACTTGTTTCGGTCACAAAGAGGAGGAGAATGGGTTGGTTTTGGGGAAGGAAGCAAAGGAGAGTGGTGAGACCAGAATAGTTGATTCTGGAAGAGCAATTGGGTTTCTACGACTTGTTGTTAGAGAAGTATGAGAGCTCACGAGGAGAGCTAGCAGGTAAGTACTTCTGAGTGTTGTGTGGTCCGAATGAACTTGTTGTCCAAATGGAAATAGGTAAGACTTATTTATACAAGTCGAGGTAGAAACGTACCCTGGTCTCATTAAGGAGTGGGGAAGTAAATGTGAGGAGGTTGTAACCGTATGCATGGACTTGATGTCCCATAAAGTGGTTAACGCATGAAATTGGTTGTCATGAAACTGTTAACGTTATGGAATTGATGTTCCATAAAGTTTGTTAAATCATACCTTTATGTACCATGAACGTTTTCCCACATAAATCCTATATTTACTAGGCGCCTCACCCTTATGACACTTCCTTATGAGGGGCGTAGTGTACGCCGCACGCTGTGGACCACCAAACCAATACCCAAAGAGAATCCCCCTATTTGTGTTGATGTCTCGAATGTTTTGGAAAACATGTAAAACGTTGTTGTGGCTTGGCAAGTCGATCTTGGGGAACTTGCTATCCAGGTGACCTTCGACGGTCGAGATGTTGCATCTTGAGAGGAGGGGCAACCGTTGATCGTTGCATGCCTTCATTTTGGTAGCCGCGTAGTGAGGTCCAACAGGGTGGCACGGCTAGGGTGTGTTTAGACTTGGAATGAGGAGCCAAGGGTTCGCCATGGGCGTATGGCATGGCTAGGGCCAAGGCGAGGGCGCTTGGCTTGGCATGTCATGGCTAGGGCCAAGGAAAAGTGCGTTTGGAATGGCGCGGCTAGCTTGGCTAAGTTAGGTTTGGCTTGGCACGTGGAGCCAAGGGTTTGACATGGTCGTATGGCATGGTTAGCTTGGATTAGGCGTGTGACCAAGTTAGGGTTTTGTGGCTAAAGTCATGGGGGGACTTTAGACGGCCAGGATTTGCTCCTGGGATTGAAGGGCAGCCGTAGATTGTCACATGGCTTCACTTTAGTAGTCGCATGAGGAAGGCCAGCATGGTGGCGCGGCATGAGGAGCCATGGTTTGGCATGGCGCGGCTAGCTTGGCTAGGTGCGTGACTAAGCTAGGGTTTTGGGCCTAAAGTCGTGAGGGGACTTTAGACGGCCAAGATTTTCTCCTGGGATTGAAGGGCAACCGTGGATTGTCGCCTGGCTTCACTTTGGTAGCCGCATGAGGAAGGCCGGCATGGTGGCACGGCATGAGGGGCCATGGTTTGGAATGGCGTGGCTAGCTTGGCTAGGTGCGTGACCAAGTTAGGGTTTTGGGCCTAAAGTCGTGAGGGGACTTTAGACGACCAGGATTTGCTCCTGGGATTGAAGGGTAACCGTGGATTGTCGCTTGGATTCACTTTGGTAGCCGCATGAGGAAGGTCGGCATGGTGGCGCGGCATGAGGGGCCATGGTTTGGCATGGCGCGACTAGCTTGGCTAGGTGCGTGACCAAGTTAGGGTTGATAGGTGTCTAAAACACCTAATTTTATATCTAGTATTTATGCTTTATTTGCTATTGTCTTTGTAAATTATATATCTTATGTGTGAGTTTGAGTTTATTAGGTGCAATGGAGTCCTTGGGAGCAAAATAAGGAAAAATCATTCATTGGAGCGAAAAAGACAAAAAGGGAATTCACAGGCGATATGTGGAGAAGGCTAGGATGCGTAGCAAAGGAGAGGAAAAATGAATTGTCAGTTGCCTAAAACTGACAGTTGAGCAAAGAAGCGAATAGGAAATCGGTTCCCTGAAACCGCCATGTATAAAATAGTACCCCTTATCCTCTCAGTTGGGGTGTGCAAATTCAAATTCCTACAAAATACCTAAATTTCAGAGAAGAAAATCATTAGTTCTTCTTCCCTATGTCGTCCCTGTATGTGATGGTGGCTGCTGCTCAGTTAAATCTAGAGACTCAGAAATTAAGAGAAGAGATCGATGGGGAAATTCAGTTGTTGAAGTTGGTAATTTAATTGCTAGAAATGGCCAAGAGAAATACAATGTAATGACCCATCCCTCCACCGATACTGTCCCCACTTAGCCACTGCGGTTATCCGGCAGTGTGGGGTTTTCAACGGGCATCGTTGCGGTGATCCAGCAGAAACTTCCCAGATGGTCACCCATCCCTGGATTACTCCCGCCCGAGCACGCTTAACTGCAGAGTTTTCTGCCAACTCTGGAGCCAATTATGCTGAAAAGGCCTCGGTGTTAGGAAAGGACAAATCATTACTTATATTCCATTCGGCCAACCACTGCCGAATATCGGGGTATTACAATACCACCACCTTAAATTGGAGCCATCCTCGGCTCCATAATATATTCGCAATCCCAGATCTTCGACTTCCCCTGCCCCTCATGAGAAGCACCTGGACCAACCCCGTCCAAAGTACCTTCCCACCCTTGGCAGGTGACCCGTCGTCGGCTCTGATACCATTTGTAATGACACGTCCCTCCACCGATACAGTCCCCACTTAGCCACTGCGGTTATACGGCAGTGTGGGGTTTTCAACGGGCATCGCTGCGGTAATCCAGCAGAAACTTCCCCGATGGTCACCCATCCCTGGATTACTCCCGCCCGAGCATTCTTAACTGCAGAGTTTTCTGCCAACTCTGGAGCCAATTATGCTGAAAAGGCCTCGGTGTTAGGAAAGGAAAAATCATTACTTATATTCCATTCGGCTAACCACTGCCGAATATCGGGGTATTACAGACAAAGAGGAACAATAAATCAGAGAATCTATGGTTTGTATGGATATTTGATTCTGTGCTAGATTTGAAGAAATGGAGCAAGGATTGAGATGGGTTTGTTTCTACAAAACAGAAAAGATGAAATTGAAGCACTGAGTTAGGGTTTCTGATGTAGATGTAGATGGCCAGGCATTTGATGTTGATATTCATGGGGTTTCAGTGGATACATCTGGGATCTGAGATTGAAGTTCAGATGGAGGAAATGGGTGAAGGTTGTGATCTGTGATGGTTGTAGCTGTAATTGTAACACATGGACGAAGGTGATGTTGTGGGTTTTAAGAGCTGGAGAATTGTTGGTAGAATTACAGGGAGGAGGTTCATGAAATTGAAGTTGCAGTTTGATCTCAAATGGAATTTGCTGTTGTGTTGTGCAGAAATGGGAGTGTATTGCAGTCAGTCGTATGCCAGAGAAGTGGATGTATGCTTTAAAGGGAGTTTGATATGGAAGAAAGCAAAGGGGTGCAAGCTGGTAATGGCATTTGTAGTTTTTAGGCAGTGAGAATGAGCTACACGAAATGATATTGTTGCTATGCAAATGGAGATTGAGGTGCAACTGAAGGGTAATGTTGGCCGTAATTGATGATGTTTCATGAGCAAGGATGAAATGGCAGTCTCAGATGGCACTGGTGTTGTAGTAATGGCAAGTTAAGAAGGGAACTGAGTTGTATATGTAAATCTGTGATGTTGTAGGATTATGCAGTTGCAGTTAGTGATGCCTGGAATATAAGAATGAGTTGTTACAGAATCTGAAGTTAAAGCCATGGATGGAGTCAGGTGAGATGAACTCAAGATTGGGGTTTGATCCAGAAATTGCAGTTGCCAGAGCTGGTGCATTTGAGGTTGAGTTGCAGGAAGTGTTAGAAGACAAATGTGCCATGGAATTTGTTGGTTCGAGTTATGGTGGTTTCGCCATCGATGGAGTGGGAGCAGCTGCAAGTTAAGTTGTTGCTATTGTTGCAGCTCAGATGAAGAAAATGGAAGAGTTTTTCTTGTCAAGGAATGGACTGAGGTTGTAGCTCAGATTAAGCTAAAATATAATGGAGATGTTGCAGGTGCTGGTGGTGGTATGTACTTGTGCAGTGGAGATTGCAGGTGACTGAACTGAAGTTGCATAGAATGAAGCTAACTTGGTACTGGTCTGGGAGTGTTCGAGCTGTTGTTGCTGGTACAATGAATCAATGATGCAGTGGACAATGGTTTGGGTTCGAGTTGTCAGCAGAATGAGATTGAATTCGTAATGTCAGTAAGTAAAGGAAATTGCAGGTGGTGATACTGTGTGGTTCAAGAAGGGTCTGATGAATGTTAGTTTGCAGTTCATGTGTTTGTTGGCTGAGGGTATCATGAATCTGTAGTGGGTTTTGTCTGAGATTCGGTAGCTGCAGATTGGTGGTTTTGCAATGATGGTTTTATTGATGTGAGATTATGGAGCTTTGAGCTACAAAAGGGTTAAACAGCTACAGAAGTTGATGGTTTTATTTGGAAGTAGTGGTACTATCATGGGGTTGAAGTGTTGGCCTGAGGTGGTGCTGTTTGCTATGTTGGTGGTGAGACAGTTGTAGCTGAACTGGGTTGCAGTGGAGACAAGAGAGAATGGTGATGTTGCAATGGGCTGGTGGCCTATAAGGAAGATGTTGCTGAGTGTTTTAAAGGTTCAGAGATCATTCTTGAGCTGAGAAGATGTTGGCAAGGGACTGAAATGGATGATTGAAGTATATGTGTTGGTAAAGTGCAAGATGAATAGCCATCATGGCTGGTTATGTATTGGTGAACTGCAATGATGGTGCAGCACAAGTTTAAGCTGTGCAAAGGCTTTGGCCAGATCCAACTCGACCAAGTTGGATAGTTGATTCACACGCTGACTCGGTCTTAACTCGGTTGACCTGACCGACTTAACTCGTTTGACCGGTGACCGGGTGGACTTTTCCGGTCACCTGAGATACTTTTCTAGAATGATTCCGGCCGGAAACATAGTTTTTCGGTGACTCTTTTTGGGACAGATTTTTAGTTGGGTTTTTACTCACTTATGGGCTTGGTGGAATCTTACTATTGGAACATTTGGACCTTGGGCTTTGAAGACCTAATTTGGGAAGTTGAAAAGCTATAAAAGAAAAAGTTTCTATTCTTTTTGAAAAACACATTATTTCTACTGGAGTTTTGGAGGAGAGCAGCGACTAGGGTTTTCTTTCGTTTATTTTTCATCTTCTTCATTTCATTTTTATTATTGATTATGAATATGAATATGATGAATCCAAAAACTATGAGTAGATGAATTTCATTTATTGGTTATGGGATATAAAGTGGATTTCACAAATAAGATTTGATTCAATGTATTAATTTTGTCTCAATAATTTACAGTTTATGATTCATGGTTCATATTGTTTATGATTTGATTGTTTGTTTGGTTGAGTCCGGAATCAATCCGATTGCATTCATATCTAGAGCTATATTAGGGTTTTCAATACGAAAACTTTGTTTATCCCTGATTTTAAGTAGCATAAATGTGGGTGGTGCTTGTAGTGATATATCCTACTAGTCACATATGAATCATAACTTGGGTTAAATCGATTTAGTGCTTTTACACATTTTGATTGCCTTGATTAGTCTTATTCCAGAGAACTTATTGCTTTTAGGGAGTTAAATCTAATTGTGATTTTACACTTTAGGTTGCTTTCTAGGAAGAAGTCACATATGCATCTTTTAATGTGGTTGTGATGAATTAGCGGGATACTCTTGCGATCAAGGTATCCTAGGACTTTTAGTAAATGAGAGATTAACATTTCAATTCTAGTCATTGTTGAAAATTCAAGTTTGTGAATGAAACTATCACATGACCAATATCTTCTCCTTATTGATTACTTTTATTATTACTTTGCTTCCAATTTATTTTTATTGCTTTGATAATTCAAAACCCCCCCTTTTGGTTACTAAGAATCTGAAAATTTGTATAACAACAATAGCCTCTATGTGGATACGAACTCTTTCTTATCGCATACTACTTTTATTTTAGTTAAGTAAGAAAGTGAAATTATATTTGACCGGCTGACAACCGACCAAATTTTGGCGCCGTTGCCGGGGAGGCAAACAGCTTGTTATTAAGTTTTTAGTTTCTTTTTATAATTTTTGCTTTTATCTTGCTTTTTGTTCCTTATTTTGTTTCTTACTTGTTTGCGAGAATTGTTTCCAGGTACCTAATCCCTTGCTTATAAGGATTGGAACTATCCAACGTGCGGGATTGCTACTCAAAGAGGCACAATACTCCAACCAAGTCAAGACATACCGGAAGAGCAAGAGTTAGAAGTGGAAGAAGAATTACAACTAGAAGGAGAACAAAAGGTTCCATTTGTAGAAGAACCACTAGTTGAAGAAGAAGCAATGGGTGACGCAAATCGTACCCTCAAGGATTTGGCTTCTCATAGGCTTGATGCACAACGATGGTGTATTCAAACAAATTCAACATTCGAGATCAAGCCTGGGTTGATTAGAGAGTTTCCGAAGTTTCATGGTATGGCGAATGAAGACCCAAACAAGCATCTTATGGAGTTCCATACCATTGTTAAGGCCATGCTTCCAGCGGAGACTGAAGCCGATGGTGCAATGTTGAAAGTTTTTCCATTTTCTATGGTGGACAGCGCTAAGGATTAGTTGTATTGTTTGCCATCCGGAAGTGTCACTACATGGAATGGATTGAAAAAACTCTTTCTAGAGAGGTATTTTCCTGCGTCAAAGGCTACTCAAATTCGCAAAGAGATTTGTGGAATAAAGCAACATGTGGGTGAATCCTTGTATGAATGTTGGGAGAGATACAAGAGATTGGTGGCAAGCTGTCCTCACCATCAATTCAGTGATGCTATGATAATCCAATACTTCTACAAAGGTCTTCAATCAAGTTATAGATATCTTCTTGATGCAGCGGGTGGTGGTACACTAGTGAACAAGACGGTGGCCCAAGCTGCCGAGTTGATTGAAAGTATGGCTGCAAACTCGCAACAATTCTACACAAGAGGTGAACCAATGGTTATGGGAGTGCATGAAGTTAGTGATTCATCATCATCACACCGTGATCAAAGGATGGACAATATGGAGCACATGATGCAAAAGATGGATGCGGTTATATTACCTTCGTATGGTGAAGATTTGGAGCAAGCTAATGCGGTTTTTCCAAATCAACAAAGATGGTATGATCCCTATTCCAACACCTACAATCCGGGATGGAGAGATCATCCAAATTTCAGCTATGCCAACAAGCAAGGTGCGGTTCAACAACCTACTTTCAACCGTCCGAGTGGATTTCAACCGCAACAACAACAATTTCAACCGCGTCCGAGTGGCAATTTCAACCGCAAAAACAACAATTTCAACCGCAACAGCAATAATTTCAGCAACCACAACAATCGGTGCAAAACCAAGGTTCCGATATCGATGCAAAGTTACAAACAATGATGCAAGGTATTTCTACCATGTACAAGGAAAGCCAACAAGAAATTAAGAGTGCTATCAAGGAGTTGCAGACACAAGTGGGCTCCATGGCGATTGATATCAACAAATTGAAGGCACAAAATAGTGGGAGACTCCCTTCTCAACCCATTAACCCAAAAGAGGGTGTCAATGTTATTACGTTGAGAAGTGGTACACAACTCGATCAACCCGAAGTTGTTGATTTGGGTGAAGAAGAAGCTTCAAAGGAGTCGGTTTTGGAGGAAAAGAGGGATGAAATTCCCCAAACACCTGAGGTACCTATTCCTAACTCTAAAACTCCTATTCCTACTTATGTTCCTCCTATACCTTTTCCTCGCAGATTTTCAAGTTCTAAGAAGGCGGAACTAGAAAAGGAGATTTTAGATGTTCTTAAGAGGATTCATGTGAACATACCACTCATTGATGCTATCAAGCAAGTTCCCAAGTATGCAAAAGTGTTGAAGGACTTGTGTACCAACAAGAAAAGGCTTAAAGGAAATGAAGTGCTAAGTGTGGAGGGAGAATGCCTCGGTAATCTTACAACACAAACTTCCACTGAAATGCAAGGATCCCGGTAGCTTTGACATTCCCGTCATAATTGGTAACACCACTTTTAACAAAGCAATGTTAGACTTAGGTGCATCCGTTAATGTTATGCCGGCATCCATGTATAATTCACTTAATCTAGGTCATTTAAAAAAGGCTGAAATTGTGTTGCAATTAGCCGATCGCTCTAATGTTTACCCAATGGGTATTGTTGAGGATGTTCTTGTGAAGGTTAATCAACTTGTATTTCCAGCTGACTTTTGTGTGTTAGAAATGGATGAAGGTTCACCGGACTCGTCTCTTACATTGCTACTTGGACGTCCCTTCATGAAAACGGCTAAGGCGATCATTGATGTAGACAAGGGAACACTGACTATGGAGTTTGACGGGGAAATAATACGTTTCAACATTTTCGAAATGATGAGATATCCTAGCGATGTCCACTCTTGTTTCTCCGTTGATGTTATGGATGCATTAGCACAACAAGTGTTTGAATTGAATGGTAATGATGCTTTGAAAACTGTTTTAACTACATCCATGGATGATGGTGTAGAGTATGGTAACGAAGTCAAGGAAGCCCTTGGTGATCTTAACTCACTACAAGGATGTCCCGAAACTCATAATATCTCCTTTATTTCTTTACCATGAAGTGATGAAAAGCTTTTACCTTCTATTGTTAAATCTCCAAATTTAGAATTGAAACCTCTTCCAAGTCACTTAAAGTACTTGTACTTGGGTGACAATGAAGAGTTACCTGTGATTGTTTCTAACGATCTTAGTGAATTACATGAGAAAAAACTTCTAAGGGTGCTAAGGAAGCACAAGACGGCCATAGGATGGACAATTGCTGATATCAAGGGTATAAGCCCTGCCATTTATATGCACAAGATCCGTTTGGAGGACGATGCAAAGCCTACAAGGGAAGCGCAACGTCATTTGAACCCTCCCATGATGGAAGTTGTGAAAAAGGAGATACTCAAGCTTTTAGACGTGGGTGTTATCTACCCCATATCCGATAGCAAGTGGGTGAGCCTGGTACAAGTTGTACCAAAGAAATCAGGTGTAACAGTGGTAGAGAATGATGAGAACGAACTTGTCCCAACTCGTGTGCAAACCGGTTGGAGGGTTTGTATTGATTATAGAAAGTTGAATGCCACTACTTGGAAGGATCATTTTCCTTTACCTTTTATTGATCAAATGCTTGAACGTTTAGCTGGACACTCTTAATATTGCTTCCTTGATGGCTATTCAGGTTACAATCAGATTGTGATAGCACCGGAGGATCAAGAGAAAACCACTTTCACTTGTCCTTTCGGCACTTTTGCTTATAGAAGGATGCCTTTTGGCTTGTGCAATGCTCCAGCTACCTTTCAAAGGTGTATGGTAAGTATCTTTTCCGAGTATGTTGAAAACATCATTGAAGTGTTTATGGATGACTTTAGTGTTTTTGGTAATTCATTTGACCTGTGTTTGAACAACTTGTCATTAATCCTTAAACGATGTGTTGAAACAAACCTTGTGCTTAATTGGGAGAAGTGCCATTTCATGGTAACTCATGGCATAGTTTTAGGCCATATAATATCTTCTAAGGGCTTGGAAGTTGACAAATCTAAGATAAACCTTATTCGTGCTCTAACCCCTCCCATTACGGTGAGGGAGATACACTCTTTTCTTGGACATGCAGGTTTCTATCGTAGATTTATCAAGGATTTTTCCAAGATAGCATCACCACTTTGCAACTTATTGCAAAAAAATGTGTTTTTTAACTTTGATGAAAAGTGTATGGCGGCATTCAATCGTTTGAAAGAACTTTTGATTTCAACCCCTATTATTAAACCACCGGATTGGAGTAAGACGTTTGAGCTCATGTGTGATGCAAGTGACTATGCGGTTGGTGCGGTGCTTGGGAAGCGTGTAGGGAAGATACCTCATGTTATTTATTATGCTTCTAGAACGTTAAATGAAGCCCAACAAAACTACACAACCACTGCAAAAGAGTTTTAGCTATTATATTTGCATTAGAAAAGTTTCGCTCTTATCTAATTGGTACAAAAGTTGTTGTCTTTTCTGACCACGCAGCACTTAGGTACTTGCTAATGAAGAAAGAAGCGAAACCGAGGCTCATACAATGGATTTTACTCTTGTAAAAGTTTGATATTGAAATCAAAGACAAGAAAGGAATTGAGAACACCGTTGCGGATCACTTGAGCCGTCTTGCTGTGGACAAGGAAGCTATCACATTGCGTGAAAGTTTTCCGGATGAGCAACTATTCTCAATTGCCTTTGGAGAACCATGGTATGTAGATATTGTGAATTACTTGGTAACCAAACAAATACCAAAGAACTTGTCTCGTGCTGAGAGGGACAAACTTAAGAGGTTAGGAAACCAATATATATGGGATGACCCATACTTATGGAAACATGGTAGCGACCAAGTAATAAGAAGGTGCGTTCCCGAATCCGAGTTTAATTTTATCTTGTCATTTTGTCACTCTTATGCTTGCGGAGGACATTTTGGAAGTAAGAGAACCACTCACAAGGTACTTGAAAGTGGTTTCAATTGGACAACCTTGTTTAAGGATGCATACACATTTTGTACAACTTGTGATAGGTGCCAAAGAACAGGCAATCTAGGTGCCCGAAATCAAATGCCACAATCTTTATTCAATTTATTGAAGTTTTTGATGTATGGGGTATTGATTTTATAGGTCCTTTTGTCAACTCTCATGGGAATTTTTACATCTTACTTGTTGTTGATTATGTCTCTAAATGGGTGGAAGCTAAGTCCACCCCAACTAATGATTCCAAGGTTGTTTCAGATTTTGTGCAAGCTAACATTTTTGCAAGGTTTGGAATTCCAAGAGCCATAATTAGCGATGGGGGTTCTCACTTCAAAAATAGGATTTTACAAAGCTTGTTGAATAAGTACAATGTGTCGCACAAGATTGCAACACCTTATCATCCCCAAAAAAATGGAAAAGTCGAGGTTTCCAACCGAGAGGTGAAATCCATTCTAGAAAAGATGGTGAATCCAACAAGGAAAGATTGGAGCATGCGACTAAATGATGCTTTGTGGGCTTATAGAACCGCATACAAGACACCTATTGGGATGTCTTCCTTTAGGCTTGTGTATGTTAAACCTTGTCACTTACCCGTGGAGATTGAGCATAAGGCGTTTTGGGCGATTAAGCAATGCAATATGGAGATGGATGGGGCTGGAAAGCAAAGGAATCTACAACTCCAAGAGATAGAGGAGCTTCGCAATGATGCATTTGAAAGTTCTCGCATTTACAAGGAGAAAACGAAGGCCTTTCATGATACTATGATTTCTAGAAAACAATTTTGTGTTGGGAAGAAAGTGCTTTTGTTTAATTCTAGTTTGCATTCATTTCCGGGTAAATTAAGGTCACGTTGGATCGAACCTTTCATTGTTACTAATGTGTTTTCTCATGGTGCAATAGAAATTCGTAGCATAGCTACATGCAAGGAACTTAAAGTTAATGGGCACCGATTGAAACCATATTATAAGAATTTCACTTCCAAAGTGGTGGAAGGATCTAATTTTGTGGATGCATTCCCGCTGGAGGAGTCATAGAAATCAAGGAGATAGTCGGGCTGACGACTTTAAACCAAGCGCTAAATGGGAGGCAACCCATAGGATGAGTATTTCTTGTCTTATTTTCATTTTCTTGTCTTTTTTTTAGTTTTTTCTTATCTTTTATTTTATTTTTTTGATTTCTTGTCATATTTCATGCATGATTTCCCACCTTGACTTACTTTGGATGACTCAATTTACATTGAGGACAATGTAAAGTTTAAGTGTGGGGGAGCGGTTAGTTTAGAGTCACATAATATACATGTCGCTAAGATTACATCGATATTCTCATAAGAGTGACTGAACTTAGAGATGACAGAGAACATGATCGGGTTTCTTACTTGTATGAGAGTTAAAGTTGGATTAAACCATGCCAGTGGAAAATAAGGTGCAGACTGAATTCGGTAGTAGAGTAGTGGTCCCCTATAGTGGAGACTACCCATGTTACATCATGAGAGGCACCGACCTTCATTTCTTTGTACCTGTCTAAATTTGTGCTTTTAGAGTGTGTGTCACCGTATGTAAACTCCGGGTAGAATGGTGAGATACCCAACCTCCCACCAATAGAAGCACTATTTTTGCTCTCTTGAGTGCTATTTTATCAACCATGATGGTGACATCGAATTGCTAACTTACATACCACTTGTAATCTTGTTCGCAGTTAGCACCATCCACTTTATCTCTCTCTACACCAACGGGTCCATAGAAACACCATCATCATCAACAAGAGGAGCATCACAAATTCGAAGGAAAGTTGAAGACGTTCAAGGTTTACAAGCAACGGTACAAAAATGAGCAGATTTCAGATTCAAGTATAGCAACAAGACAAGGAGCAAATTTTTTTTACAAGTTGAAGACTATTGTACAAGAGTGAAGATTATCAAGATGAGAATTCAAGAAGTCTATGATATCTAGACATACGAGTTGTGAATAATCAAGCGGTAAAGTACTCACACCATGGCATTTGTACTTGCATTTTTATTTTATCTTTATTTGTATTTGTATTATATTCTCTTGTCTCAAAAAAAAAAAAAAAAACTACTACTTGGGACATGGTTATCATTTTGCTAGTTCCCTTAAATAGAAAAATAAAAGTTCATTAGGTTCATCATTAGTTTTAATTTTTTGTTTGTTTTCATTTTGTATTTACTTTATTTATCTTGCATTTAAAAAAAAAGAAAAAAAGAAGAAGAAATAATAATTAAAAAAAATCATTGCATCATATTTTGGTTTGTTTAGTTCGTTTTTGGTTTTGTATTCATTCAATAAAGCCAATGGAAGAAGAAATATCTATAATGAAGTTTCAAGCAACAAGGAATTAGAGGAAAGAGTCACATTGTCAAGATTCTACGAAGTTCAAGAGTTATCATCAATAGTTGAAGACCGAAGACGTTTCTATGGATGTTGTGAGAGTGGTGCTAACTGCACGCCGAACGGATAACGAGGTAAGTAAGCATATTCCCACCTTCGTTAAGTGGTTGATTTCCTTTCTTAGAGATCGTCATAAAAAGGGTTTTCAAAATGAATAAAAGATGTGGGTTTTCAAAACAATTCGGAGGGTTTGCCTTCCTACTATTCAACGTGTCGCATGATTCTCTCTTCATTCCTACCTGGACACATGTGTGACCTATAAAGAGCTGTTTATTATTGAGAGAAATTTCATAAAACCCTTTCTTGTGAGGCAGAGTCGAGACTTTTTATCACTCCGAACCCGAATTTCTTTCGATAAGGGATGGTTATTTCTCTCTCAACTTTTAAGAATGAGATTGTGTTCATATTTGTGTCTAACTTCTTATGACTAGTGTGCAGAATCTCTATGTCTTCTTAATGCGTTGGATACTATCATTTCGGAGAACTTGTAAGTTGGAAATGTAGGTTTTGTGGGTATTTCTCTAGTAAACGCTCACGAGAGTTGTTTGTATATTTTAGAATAAGTTTTGTCTCATTTGCTCGAGGACTAGCAAAGTCTAAGTGTGGGGGAATCTGATAGGTGTCTAAAACCCCTAATTTTATATCTAGTATTTATGATTTCTTTGCTATTGTCTTTGTAAATTATATATCTTATGTGTGAGTTTGAGTTTATTAGGTGCAATGGAGTCCTTGGGAGCAAAATAAGGAAAAATCATTCATTGGAGCGGAAAAGACAAAAAGGGAATTCACAGGTGATATGTGGAGCAGGCTAGGATGCGTATCAAAGGAGAGGAAGAATGAATTGTCAGTTGTGTAAAACTGATAGTTGAGCAAAGAAGCGAATAGGCAATCATTTCCCTGAAACCGACAAGCCATGTATAAACTAGTACCCCTTATCCTCTCAGTTGGGGTGTGCAAATTCAAATTCCTACAAAATACCTAAATTTCAGAGAAGAAAATCATTAGTTCTTCTTCCATATGTCGTCCCTGTCTGTGATGGTGGCTGCTGCTCAGTTAAATCTAGAGACTCAGAAATTGAGATAAGAGATCGATGGGGAGATTCAATTGTTGCAGTTGGTAATTTAATTGCTAGAAATGGCCATGAGAAAGACAAAGAGGAACAATAAATCAGAGAAGCTAGGGTTTGTATGGAGATTCGATTCTGTGCTAGATTTGAAGGGTTCAAAGCTCATTCTTGAGCTGAGAAGATGCTGGCAAGGGACTGAAATTGATGATTGAAGTATATGTGTTGGTAAAGTGAAAGATGAATAGACATCATGGCTGGTTATGTATTAGTGAAATGCAATGATGGTGCAACACAAGTTTAAGCTGTGTAAAGGCTTTGGCCAGATCCAACTCGACCAAGTTGGATAGTTGATTCACACGCTGACTCGGTCTTAACTCAGTTGACCTGACTGAGTTGACTCGTTTTACCGGTGACCGGGTGGACTTTGCAGGTCGCCTGAGATACTTTTCTGGCTGGATTCCGGCCAACTTCCGGCCGGAAACACAGTTTTCCGGTGACTCTTTTTGGGACAGATTTTTACTTGGGTTTTTACTTACTTATGGGCTTGGTGGAATCTTACTATTGGAGCATTTGGACCTTGGGCTTTGAAGACCTAACTTGGGAAGTTGAAAAGCTATAAAAGAAAAAGTTTCTATTCTTTTTGAAAAACACATTATTTCTACTGGAGTTTTGGAGGAGAGCAGCGACTAGGGTTTGCTTTCGTTTATTTTTCATCTTCTTCATTTAATTTTTATTATTGATTATGAATATGAATATGATGAAACCAAAAACTATGAGTAGTTGAATTACATTTATTGGTTATGGGATATAAAGTGGATTTCACAAATAAGATTTGATTCAATGTATTAGTTTTGTCTCAATAATTTACTGTTTATAATTCATGGTTCAGATTGTTTATGATTTGATTGTTTGTTTGGTTGAGTCCGGAATCAATCCGATTGCATTCATATCTAGAGCTATATTAGGGTTTTTAATACGAAAACGTTGTTTATCCCTGATTTTAAGTAGCATAAATGTAGGTAGTGCTTGTAGTGATATATCCTACTAGTCACATATGAATCATAACTTGGGTTAAATCGATTTAGTGCTTTTACACATTTTGATTGCCTTGATTAGTCTTATTCCAGAGAACTTATTGCTTTTAGGGAGTTAAATCTAATTGTGCTTTTACACTTTAGGTTGCTTTCTAGGAAGAAGTCACATATGCATCTTTTAATGTGGTTGTGATGAAATTAGGGAATTAGCGGGATACTCTTGCGATCAAGGTATCCTAGGACTTTTAGTAATGAGAGTTTAAAATTTCAATTCTAGTCATTGTTGAAAATTCAAGTTTGTGAATGAAACTATCCCGTGACCAATATCTTCTCCTTATTGATTACTTTTATTATTACTTTGCTTCCAATTTATTTTTATTGCTTTGATAATTCAAAACCCCCCCTTTTGGTTACAAAGAATCTGAAAATTTGCATAACAACAATAGCCTCTCTGTGGATGCGAACTCTTTCTTATCGCATACTACTTTTATTTTAGTTAAGTAAGAAAGTGAAATTATATTTGACCGGCTGACAACCGACCAAGTGTTTTGGACCTAAAGCCGTGAGGGGACTTTAGACGGCCAGGATTTTCTCCTGGGATTGAAGGGCAACTGTGGATTGTCGTCTGGCTTCACTTTGGTAGACGCATGAGTAAGGCCAGCATGGTGGCGCGTCATGAGGGGCCATGGTTTGGCATGGCGCGGCTAGGGCCAAGGTAGGGGCGTTTGGCTTGGCTTGGTGCGACTAGCATAACTAGGGCCAAGGCAGAGTGCGTTTGGCATGGCGCGACTAGCTTGGGCTAGGTGTGGATGACATGATTTGCCATTGGCACGAAGGTGCGGCTAGGGCCAAGGTAGGGGCATTTGGCTTGGCTTGGTGTGACTAGCATATCTAGGGCCAAGGCAGAGTGCGTTTGGCATGGCGCGGCTAGCTTGGGCTAGGTGTGGCTGGCATGATTTTCCATTTGCACGGAGGTGCGGCTAGGGACAAGGTAGGGGCGTTTGGCTTGGCTTGGTGCAACTAGCATAGCTAGGGCCAAGGCAGAGTGCGTTTGGCATGGCACGGCTAGCTTGGGCTAGGTGTGGCTGGCATGATTTTCCATTGGCACGGAGGTGCGGCTAGCATGGTTGGCATGCCTTGGCGCGGTTGGTGTGGCTGGCATGATTTGCCATTGGCACAGAGGTGCGGCTAGCATGGTTGGCATGCCTTGGCGCGGTCGGTGTGGCTGGCATGGTTTGCCATTGGCACAGAGGTGCGACTAGCATGGTTGGTATGCCTTGGCGCGGTTGGTGTGGCTAGCATGATTTTCCATTGGCACAGAGGTGCGTCTAGCATGGTTGGCATGCCTGGGCGCGGTCGGTGTGGCTGGCATGATTTGCCATTGGCACAGAGGTGCGGCTTGCATGGTTGGCATGCCTTGGCGCGGTTTGTGTGGCTGGCATGATTTGCTATTGGCACAGAGGTGCGGCTAGCATGGTTGGCATGCATTGGCGCGATCGGTGTGGCTGGCATGATTTTCCATTTGGCACACGTGGAAATTAGGGTTTGGTTCGTTGTAACCCTAATTTTGAAAAATAAACCTGAGTAATTATTTTAGAGACACATATGGCCGCAATAATAATATGGCCACGTTCCTGGTTGGTATTCCATGGTTGGTATTTTAGAGACATTCCAGGGTTGGTACTTGAAAAATACCTAAGATTCTAGTGTCCGGACACCCATATGGCCGTATGCAGGTGGGGCGAAATGACCATTTCTTTGGAAAGTGTGGCTGTACTGCTGAACCTTCCCGAGGTTGGAAACCTTGATGTCAAGTTATCCGCTGATGAAGAAGAAATGCATGCCGATCTAGTTGCGAAATCAAAGGGGTTCATTCCGAAAGGGAATGAAAAGAAGTGATTCTCTGACTGGTGGGTGTGCCAGTGGTTTCCTGACGCGTAACAGCCAAACCAGAAGAATAGTACGCTTCATGTTGCGGCATTTTTGGCCCTTTGGCTATCCAGAGATATTTTTGATGACGGCTCGGGCAAGAAAGAGATAAGACATGGACTTATCAAGTTTGCCATAAAATTGGCAAAAGATGTCGTTCTTCCCCTCGGTGGTTTGTTTCTTGGTTCCCTGTATGCACACCTGGACCAGCTGGTTTCGGACATGCACGCCTCGAATGGTCATATGAAGGTGGATTTGTATATTCATGCCGCTTTTCTCCAGGCATGGTTGTGGGAGAATTTCGAGAAGTATGCCCCAAAATCGTTTGCCATACTTCTCGAGTCTTGGGGTGGCTCCAGAATACTGCGTTGCTCAAACAGGCGTCGAAAAACTGGTCCGAAACTGATTAGGCTTCTTGAAAATTCGTATGCAGTTAATTTTCGTCCACGGGCTCCGGTGCATGCGTCCATAACTCAGGTTAGTACCTTTGCTCCCGTTTCGAACATGTCTTTGTCTTCTGATGGTGAGGTCCTGAGCGTTGGAGAGAGGGTGTTCATGCTTAGCTGCATGCCTGGTCACGTGCCATCCTTTTTATGAGGAGATTGCAAACCGATTTCCTATAATGCTGACAGGGCTGCTCGACATATGGGTTTTTACCAGGGGCTCCCACTTGTTCGTCAGCCGGGTGTTCAAGAAATTCCGTTGTCGACTGTTCTCGATGCTAGTGCTCTTGTGTCGGGTAAAAGTCTCCCTTTTCTCGCGGAACGAAATCCATCAACGACCTCCAAATATAACACATTTTGGAAGGATGAATTCCTTGCCATCCAGGAATTTGTGAAATCCGTGGTGGAGAATGGTCGGTTGTCAGCCGGTCAAATATAATTTCACTTTCTTACTTCCTAAAATAAAAATAGTATGCAATAAGAAAGAGTTCGTATCCACAGAGAGGCTTTTGTTGTTATAAAAAAATTCAGTTTCTTAGTAACCAAAGGGGGGATGTTGTTTTATCAAAGCAATAAAGTATGAAAATAATCAATATGGAGAAAGTATTGGTCACGGGATAGTTTCATTCACAAATACATATTTTCATCAATGACTAGAATTGAAATTTAATCTCTCATTTACTAAAAGTCCTAGGATACCTTGATCGCAAGAATATCCCGCTAATTCCCTGATTTCATCACAACCACATTAAAAGATGCATATGTGAATTCTTCCTAGAAAGCAACCTAAAGTGTAAAAGCAAATTAGATTTAACTCCCTAAAAGCAATAAGCTATATGGAATAAGACTAATCAAGGCAATCGAAATGTGTAAAAGCACTAAGTCAATTTAACCCAAGTTATGATTCATATGTGACTAGTAGGATATATCTCTACAAGCACTACCCACATTTATGATACTTAGAATCAGGGATTAACAACGTTTTCGTATTGAAAATCCTAATATAGCTCTAGATATGAATGCAAATCGGATTGATTCCGGACTCAACCAATCAAACAATCAAATCATATACAATATAAACAATGAATCATAAACAATAAACTTGAGAAAAAACTAATGCATTGAATCAGATTTTATTTGTGAAATCCACTTATTATCCCATAGCCAATATTAAGAATTTAGCTACTCATGGTTTTTGAACTCAACATAATTATTATTAAAAATAAAATGAAGAACATGAAAAATAAACGAAAGCAAACCCTAGTAGAATCGCTCTCCTCCAAACTCCAGTAAAAAAATACGTGATAAGATGAGTGATCTCCCCCAAAGAATAGAAACTTCTTCTTGTTATAGCCTTCCCACTTTCCAAAATTAGGTCTTCAAAGTCCATCACCAAAAATTCCACCAAGCCCATGAACCATGTGTGAGAAAAACCATGTGAAAATATGATCAAAAAATTGTTCGCCGGAAAACTGTGTTTTTGGCCGGAATCCGGCGCCAGAAAGTTGACGTCGTCAACCTAAAAAGTCACCGGTCAACGAGTTAAGGATCCAACTCGTCGGGTCAACTGAGTGAACTCGGGTCAACTCTGAGTCAGATTCATAACTAGCCAACTGTCTTGTCTTACTGGGCTGAATGATCTTGGCCTAGCCATTTGCACTGGCCATACATTGTGTTTCAGAATCATTGTGCATACAGCTCCTTGGCCAGCCATCTTGGTTGTGCAAAATTTCCTCCATCTTCTTTTACCTGGAACCAGCACACACAGCAGAAATTCAATCCTTGAAATGTGACTCATACAAGCTAAATGAGCCCATTTGAATCACCAGTTCCATTCACTTGGTTGCCTCAGTTAAGCTGCAAAGAACCACCAACTGCCAACTCAAGTCCATATGACCCTATAACAACACCATTATAGCTATCCAGTCCACCTGCAATCAGTTCTAGCAAACCCATCTAATGCATTCATCCAAACTCAACAGTAGTGCCTTCAACAACCTGGAATTCCAGCTCCATATTGAACTCATTCTATGGCATTTACAACTCCATTCAATCTTCTCAGCATCTCCACAGGCAAACCAACTCAGTTCAAGCTTCCAACAAACCCCAGCTGCTACTTATCCCACACCACAGTCACCATTGTCAGCCCCTTGCAACCAAAATATTCACCAACTGAGCTTGAGCTTTGAGCATAAGTACCAGCTGAACCTTCAATTAACTACCAACACCACCACTAGTTCCCTGTAATCATTCTCCTCAAATCAATCCAGTTCATTGCCTGTTTCTCACCACCTTAACCAAACAACCACAAAAACCCTGTTGCTCCATAACCTATTTCAGCTCCTCGTACTCTCAAATCAAACCACCAGCTGTAACTTCCTCCCTGTAGCTGCTTCACCAGTTCCCTGCCCTGCAGCACCAACTTTCAGTCACAACAACACACAACACAACCATTATTTGCCATGTCATCCTCCATACCAACACCAGATGCAAGTCCAACTACTAGCACCAGAACAACACAACTCCAATGCAGACCTACTTGAACATCACCAGATTGCAGCCATCTCCTATAATTAGTTCCATCATCAGTTGCATAACTTGTCCACCAACAACAACACAACTGCATTGCCATTTCTTCTCACACCTGCAGTTTCCCATTTACTTTCATTGCAGCAGCTTTCCAATGCCACCACCTACAGGCCTTCAACAACTCAGCTAGATGCTTCAGTTCAATGCCAACAAACCCATTAGTTCAATATGTGTTTCTTCCTGAGATTTGGAAACAAACCCTTAACAGCAACTTCTCATTCTTTGTACACAAGCATACACCCATTTTCTTCCTTGCACAATTTCATTCCAGCTCCCTGCATTGCTTGTAACAAATTTATCCCAACATACATCTATTCAGTTCTCAAGCACAACCACAATGCTGAATCTGAGGTCAACCCATCAGAACTACCACCTTGTTCTTGCTTCAAACTAGAACCCCATATGTTTTCCTTCTCTTTGTTTTTCTATAATTCATACAACCAACAACTGGAACCATTCTGTGAATTCCCTGAGTTCAAGATTCAACAAATAACCAAATCTGAACCTAACCCTTGAATTTTAACCCCATCAAAACCTTCTTCTTCTCATCTTCACCAAACCCTAACCTGAGAATATGTTAACACCCAAATTTCTTCATTAATTTTCATCACAGTTCTTGATAGAGAATTGAAACACAACAAAACGCTAACTTCTTTGGCAGCAACAGAAATCCATTTCCTCCTTCAATTTGACAGAATTAATACAAAACCATCTTGTAATTCTTCTCATCAGAGCTTCAACAGCGACAGTGAAAACTTCAAACCTCCATCTCTCTGTTCCTCCGTATTAGATTATCAGTTCTCTCTTAATATAATAACGGCCGCCTCCCATTTCTCTCTCTTTCTTGATTTCAGGTGTAATGGAGAAGAAAATTCCCGATTGTAGAGTAGTAATGATTGAACTTTATATTGCCACCCTACATTGCTAGATAAGGGCTAACCAGTTCTTATATGGCTTATCGGTTTCAGATAACCGACAACTGAACTCTCCAAACTGCCAGTTCTAGGAAACTGATAGTTCTTTATTCATCTCCTCCTTGCACACCTCAGCCCGCTCCAAATGTAGTTCGCATGTGAATTGACCTTTGTGCTCCTTTTCGCTCCAAAATGACAATTTCTCCTTCTTTTGCTCCAAAGAACTCCATTGCACCTAATCAACTCAAATTCACACATAAGATACATATTTCACAAAATAAATAGCAAAGAAAGCATAAATACTAGATATAGAATTAGTTGTTTTACAACACCTATCAGATTCCCCCACACTTAGACTTTGCTAGTCCTCGAGCAAATCAAACAAAACTTATTCTAAAGGATACAAACAACTCCCCTGAGCGTTTTCTAGAGAAATACCCACACAACCTACATTTCCAACTTACAAGTTCTCCGAAATGATAGTATCCAACGTGCTAAGAAGACATAGAGATCCTGCACACTAGTCATAAGAAGTTAGACACATAAATGAACACAATCTCATTCTTAAAAGTTGAGAGAGAAATAACCATCCCTTATCGAAAGAAATTTGGGTTCGGAGTGATCAAAAGTCTTGACTCTGCCTCACAAAAAAGGGGTTTTATGAAATTGCACTCAATAATAAACAGCTCTTTATGGGTCACACATGTGTCCAGGTAGGAATGAAAAGAGAATCCTGCGACACATTGAATAGTAGGAAGGCAAACCCTCCGAATTGTTTTGAAAACCCACATCTTTTATTCATTTTGAAAACCCTTTTTTCTGACGATCTCTTATAAAGGAAATCAACCACTTAACGAATATGGGAATATGCTTACTTACCTCGTTATCCGTTCGGCATGCATCTAGCACCACTCTCACAGCATCCATAAAAACGTCTTCGGTCTTCAATCCTTGTCTTCGTCTTCGGTCTTCAACTCTTGATGATAACTCTTGAACTTCGTAGAATCTTGACAATATGATTCTTTCCATTGGCTTTATTGAATGATACAAAACCAAAAATGAACTAAACAAACCAAAATATGATGCAATGAATAATTATTTTTATTTTTTTTGAGACAAGAGAATATAATACAAATAAAAATAAAAATGCAAGTACAAATGCCATGGTGTGAGTACTTTACCGTTTGATTCTTCACAACTTGTATGTCTCAATATCATAAACGTCTTGAATTCTCATCTTGATAATCTTCACTCTTGTACAATAGTCTTCAACTTATAAAAATTCTGCTCCTTGTCTTGTTGCTATACTTGAATCTTAAATCTGCTCATTTTTGTACCGTTGCTTGTAAACCTAGAATGTCTTCAACTTTCCTTCGAACTTGTGATGCTTCCCTGATGATGATGGTGTTTCTATGGACCTGTTGGTGTAGAGAGAGATAAACTGGATGGTGCTAACTGCGAACAAGATTACAAGTGGTATGTAAGTTAGCAATTCGATGTCACCATTCATGATTGATAAAATAGCACTCAAGAGATCAAAATAATGCTTCTATTAGTGGGAGGTTGGGTAGCTCACCATTCTACATGGAGTTTACGTACGGTGACACACACTCTAAAAGCACAAATTTAGACTGGTACAAAGAAATGAAGGTCGGTGCCTCTGATGATGTAACATGGGTAGTCTCCAACATAGGGGACCACTACTCTACTACCGAATTCAGTCTGCACCATATTTGCCACTGGCATGGTTAAATCCAACTTTAACTCTCATACAAATAAGAAACCCGATCATGTTCTCTGTCATCTCTAAGTTCAATCACTCTTATGAGAATCTCGATGTAATCTTAGCGACATGGATACTATGTGACTCTAAACTAACTACAAGTTGGAGCTTTTCATGCACTAATTTACACAAAAGTTGAAAATTTTGAAAAAATTTACAATGCAAATGCTTAACCACTCCCCCACACTTAAACTTTACATTGTCCTCAATGTAAATTGAGTCATCCAAAGTAAGTTAAGGTGGGAAATTATGCATGAAAAATGACAAGAAATTAGAAAAATAAATAAATATAATACAAGAAAAAACTAAAAACAAAACAAGAAAATGAAAATAAGACAAGAGATACTCATCCTATGGGTTGCCTCCCATTTAGCGCTTGGTTTAAAGTCGTCAGCCCGACTATCTCCTTACTTTCTATGCCTCAACTTGGGTCCCATGCGTTATGGACACCCGAATGAATATCACTAGGATATCGCATGACTTCAAACATGTTGAAACGAATTATCTCTTCATCAAACCTCATCGTGAGTATCCCTGCGTCCACATCAATGACGGTTTTAGCCGTTTTCATGAAAGGTCTCCCAAGTAGCAGGGGTATGGATACATCCGAGCCATCATCCATTTCTAGAACACAAAAATCAGTTGGAAAAACTAATTGGTTCACCTACACAAGGACATCCTCAATAATACCTCTAGGGTATACATTAGTACGATCCGCAAGTTCAAGCACAATATTAGTTGGTTTCAATGGACCCAAATTTAAAGACTCATAAATAGATGCCGACATGAAATTCACGGATGATCCTAAGTCAAGCATAGCTTTTACAATAGTTGTAGTACCAATCTCTACGGGTATAGTGAAGCTACCTGGATCCTTGCATTTTGGTGGGAGTTTCTTTTGAAAGACCGCCGAAGCATTTTCCCCCACACTCATAACCTCATTACCGGTTAGGTTTTTCTTCTTGGTACACAAATCCTTCAAAACCTTTGCATATTTGGGCATTTGCTTGATAACATCAATAAGAGGAATGTTCATATGAAGCTTCTTGAAGATGTCTAAAATCTCCTTTTCTAGTTCCGCTTTCTTCGAACTTGCAAATCTGCGAGGAAAAGGAATAGGACGAACATAAGTAGAAATAGGAGTTTTAGAGTTGGAAGTAGGTACCTCAGAAGTTTGGGGAAAATCATCATTCTTTTCCTCCAAAACAGGTTCCTTTTGAGTCGTCATATCACCCACATCAACAATTTCAGGTTGCACAAGTTGTGTACCGCTTCTCAATGTAACAGCGCTAACATTCTCTTTTGGATTAATGGGTTGAAAAGGGAGTCTCCCACTATTTTGCGCCTTCAATTTGTTTATATCAATCGCCATGGAGTCCACTTGTGTCTGCAACTCTTTGATTGCACTATTGGTCTCTTGTTGACTTTCTTTAAACATGGTAGAAATACCTTGCATAAAAGTTTGTAGCTTGGCATCGATATCGGAACCTTGATTTTGCACCGGTTGTTGTTGTTGTTGTTGCTGATGAAATTGTTGATGTTGCTGCTGAAATTGTTGTTGTTGCGGTTGAAATCCACCCGGACGGTTGAAAGTAGGATGTTGAACCGCACCTTGTTTGTTGGCATAGCTGAAATTTGGATGATCTCTCCATCCTGGATTGTACATGTTTGAGTAGGGATCATACCGCCTTTGCTGATTTGGAAAGACCGCATTATCTTGCTCCAACTCTTCGTCACAAGAAGGTAAAATAACTGCAACCATCCTTTGCATCATTCGCTCCATATTATCCATTCTTTGATCAAGATGTGATGATGATGAATCACTAACTTCTTGCACTCGCCTAACCATTGGTTCACCTCTTGTGTAGAATTGTTGCGAGTTTGCAGCCATGCTTTCAATTAACTCGGCAGCTTGGGCCACCGTCTTGTTCACTAGTGCACCACCACCCGCTGCATCTATAAGATATCTATCACTTGATTGGAGACCTTCGTAGAAGTACTGGATTATCATAGCATCGCTGAATTGATGGTGAGGACAGCTTTCCACCAATCTCTTGTATCGCTCCCAACATTCATACAAAGACTCTCCCGCATGTTGCTTTATTCCGCAAACCTCTTTGCGAATTTGAGTAGCCTTTGACGCAGGAAAATACCTCTCTAGAAAGATTTTCTTCAATCCGTTCCATGTAGTGACACTTCCGGCAGGCAAACAATACAACCAATCCTTAGCGCTATCTACCATAGAAAATGGAAAAACTTTCATCATTGCACCATCGGCTTCAGTCTCCGCTGGAAGCATAGCCTTGACAATGGTATAAAACTCCATGAGATGCTTGTTTGGGTCTTCATTCTCCATGCCATGAAACTTTGGCAACTCTCTAAGCAACCCCGGTTTGATCTCGAATGTTGAGTTGGTTTGGATACACCACCGTTGTGCATCAAGCCTATGAGAAGCCAAATCCTTGAGTGTACGATTTGCTTCTTCCATTGCTTCTTCTTCTTCAACTAGTGGTTCTTATACAAATGGAACCTCTAGTTCTTCTTCTAGTTGTAACTCTTCTTCCACTTCTCGATAAAGAGCTTCGTGTTCTACTTCCAAGACTTGTTCTTCCGTTGTGTCTTGACTTGGTTGGAGTATTGTGCCTCTCTGAGTAGAAATCCCGCACCTTGGATAACTCCAATCCTTAGAAGCCAGGGATTAGTACCTGAAAAACAATTCTCGCAAACAAGTAAGAAACAAGACGAGAAACGGAAAACAAATATGCAAGCAGAAAAATGATAAAAAGAAACTAAAAACTTAATAACAAGCCGTTTGCCTCCCCGGCAGCGGCGCCAAAATTTGGTCGGTTGTCAGCCGGTCAAATATAATTTCACTTTCTTACTTCCTAAAATAAAAATAGTATGCGATAAGAAAGAGTTCGTATCCACAGAGAGGCTTTTGTTGTTATAAAAATTTTCAGTTTCTTAGTAACCAAAGGGGGGATGTTGTTTTATCAAAGCAATAAAAATAAATTGAAAGAAATAAAGTATGAAAATAATCAATATGGAGAAAGTATTGGTCACGGGATAGTTTCATTCACAAATACATATTTTCATCAATGACTAGAATTTAAATTTAATCTCTCATTTACTAAAAGTCCTAGGATACCTTGATCGCAAGAATATCCCGCTAATTCCCTGATTTCATCACAACCACATTAAAAGATGCATATGTGAATTCTTTCTAGAAAGCAACCTAAAGTGTAAAAGCAAATTAGATTTAACTCCCTAAAAGTAATAAGCTATATGGAATAAGACTAATCAAGGCAATCGAAATGTGTAAAAGCACTAAGTCAATTTAACCCAAGTTATGATTCATATGTGACTAGTAGGATATATCTCTACAAGCACTACCCACATTTATGCTACTTAGAATCATGGATTAACAACGTTTTCGTATTGAAAACCCTAATATAGCTGCTCTAGATATGAATGCAAATCGGATTGATTCCGGACTCAACCAATCAAAAAATCAAATCATATACAATATAAACAATGAATCATAAACAATAAACTTGAGACAAAACTAATGCATTGAATCAGATTTTATTTGTGAAATCCACTTATTATCCCATAACCAATATTAAGAATTTAGCTACTCATGGTTTTTGAACTCAACATAATTATTATTAAAAATAAAATGAAGAACATGAAAAATAAACGAAAGCAAACCCTAGTAGAATCGCTCTCCTCCAAACTCCAGTAAAAAAATACGTGATAAGATGAGTGATCTCCCCCAAAGAATAAAAACTTCTTCTTTTTATAGCCTTCCCACTTTCCAAAATTAGGTCTTCAAAGTCCATCACCAAAAAGTCCACCAAGCCCATGAACCATGTGTGAGAAAAACCATGTGAAAATATGATCAAAAAATTGTTCACCGGAAAACTGTGTTTTTGGCCGGAATCCGGCGCCAGAAAGTTTACGCCGGCAACCTGAAAAGTCATCGGTCAACGAGTTAAGGATCCAACTCGGTCGGGTCAACTGAGTGAACTCGGGTCAACTCCGAGTCAGATTCATAACTAGCCAACTGTCTTGTCTTACTGGGCTGAATGATCTTGGCCTAGCCATTTGCACTGGCCATACATTGTGTTTCAGAATCATTGTGCATACAACTCCTTGGCCAGCCATCTTGGTTGTGCAAAATTTCCTCCATCTTCTTTTACCTGGCACCAGCACACACAGCAGCAATTCAATCCTTGAACTGTGACTCATACAAGCTCAATGAGCCCATTTGAATCACCAGTTCCATTCACTTGGTTGCCTCAGTTAAGATACAAAGAACCACCAGCTGCCAACTCAAGTCCATATGACCCTATAAAATCACCATTATAGCTATCCAGTCCACCTGCAATCAGTTCTAGCAAACCCATCTAATGCATTCAGCCAAACTCAACAGTAGTGCCTTCAACAACCTGGAATTCCAGCTCCATATTGAACTCATTCTATGGCATTTACAACTCCATTCAATCTTCTCAGCATCTCCACAGGCAAACCAACTCAGTTCAAGCTTCCAACAAACCCCAGCTGCTACTTATCCCACACCACAGTCACCATTGTCAGCCCCTTGCAACCAAAATATTCACCAACTGAGCTTGAGCTTTGAGCATAAGTACCAGCTGAACCTTCAATTAACTACCAACACCACCACTAGTTCCCTGTAATCATTCTCCTCAAATCAATCCAGTTCATTGCCTGTTTCTCACCACCTTAACCAAACAACCACAGAAACCCTGTTGCTCCAGAACCTATTTCAGCTCCTCGTACTCTCAAATCAAACCACCAGCTGTAACTTCCTCCCTGTAGCTGCTTCACCAGTTCCCTGCCCTGCAGCACCAACTTTCAGTCACTGCAACACACATCACAACCATTCTTTGCCATGTCATCTTCCATACCAACACCAGCTGCAAGTCCAACTACTAGCACCAGAACAGCACAACTCCAACGCAGACCTACTTGAACATCACCAGATTGCAGCCATCTCCTACAATTAGTTCCATCATCAGCTGCATAACCTGTTCACCAACAACAACACAACTGCATTGCCATTTCTTCTCACACCTGCAGTTTCCTATTTACTTTCATTGCAGCAGCATTCCAATGCCACCACCTACAGGCCTTCAACAACTCATCTAGCTGCTTCAGTTCAATGCCAACAAACCCGTTAGTTCAATCTGTGTTTCTTCCTGAGATTTGAAAACAAACCCTTAACAACAACTTCTCATTCTTTATACACAAGCATACACCCATTTTCTTCCTTGCACAATTTCATTCCAGCTCCCTGCATTGATTGTAACAAATTTAGCCCAACATACATCTATTCAGTTCTCAAGCACAACCACAATGCTGAATCTGAGGTCAATCCATCAGAAATACCACCTTGTTCTTGATTCAAACTAAAACCCCATCTGTTTTTATTCTCTTTGTTTTTCTATAATTCATACAACCAACAACTGGAACCATTCTGTGAATTCCCTGAGTTTAAGATTCAACAAATAACCAAATCTGAACCTAACCCTTGAATTTTAACCCCATCAAAACCTTCTTATTCTCATCTTCACCAAACCCTAACCTGAGAATCTGTTAACACCCAAATTTCTTCATTAATTTTCATCATAGTTCTTGATAGAGAATTCAAACACAACAAAACGCTAACTTCTTTGGCAGCAACAGAAATCCATTTCCTCCTTCAATTTGACAGAATTAATACAAACCCAGCTTTTAATTCTTCTCATAAGAGCTTCAACAACGACAGTGAAAACTTCAAACCTCCATCTCTCTGTTCCTCCGTATTAGATTATCAGTTCTCTCTTAATACAATAACGGCCGCCTCCCATTTCTCTCTCTTTTTTGATTTCAGGTGTAATGAAGAAGAAATTTCCCGATTGTAGAGTAGTAATGATTGGACTTTATATTGCCACCCTATATTGCTGGATAAGGGCTAACCAGTTCTTATATGGCTTATCAGTTTCAGATAACCGACAACTGAACTCTCCAAACTGCCAGTTCTAGGAAACTGACAGTTCATTCTTCATCTCCTCCTTGCACACCTCAGCCCGCTCCAAATGTAGTTCGCATGTGAATTGACCTTTGTGCTCCTTTTCGCTCCAAAAGGACAATTTCTCATTCTTTTGCTCCAAAGGACTCCATTGCACCTAATCAACTCAAATTCACACATAAGATACATATTTCACAAAATAAATAGCAAAGAAAGCATAAATACTAGATATAGAATTAGGTGTTTTACAACACCTATCAGAGAATACCCGTGGTAGACCTTCCGTCGAGGTTTTAGCAGAGCATCCATTGTTGAGGGATACTTCTTAAATTAAAATAAAATATGTCGGTCCATAAGTGAACAGTCCCCAGGTGAAGGAGCGAAGGTTTAAAAATTGTGCATGAGGTTTTCAGTCGGGTCTGGAGGCTCTCCCGACTTTTAGCTCCTCCAATATGCGAGTACGTAAAATATTCTCCCTGACTTAGTCTAATTACATATGTCTTTGTCTTATCTTGAGCGTCTGCCTTTCCGCCTTGCCAGGGTCTCAGCAGTGTGAATGCCTTTGCTAAACTTGCATGGAGTCAGAAAACAATACCTCTTGAGACGGAAGGAAGCGATGAGCCTACCCATAATGATGAAGAATCCGAGAAGGATGAAAGTTCAGAGTCCAGATATGGTGGGAGTAGTTCTTCCGATGGCAGTGATGAATCTTCTTCTAGTCAGTCTGAAACCGGATCGGTGAGCCCCTTTCACGTTTTTCTTCTTCTTCTTTTTTTTTTTTTTTTTTTTTAGTAGAATCAAATCTTGATATTTTTTTTTTAGGAGGAAACCGTTCATGGGGATGATCTTGAAGTGGAAGACCACCAGAGTAAAGACACAACCGTACTTCCTATTGTATAAACTGCACCATCTAACGATTTGGGCATAGAGATTCATCGTCCTGAGGGCGTCGCCGTGACTCAGGTGGAGGAGGGCACTTTGAGGGGTGAAATTGTGGTTAGGGTTCCCCTTCCAGTTGCTGATTCAGTTGCAGGTGACACCTTCGATCCTCCGTATCTGTCTCCTTTTCCAGGTCATGTGCTGATTGGTGGATTTAGCGTGCCAGCTAAACATGCGACATTGTACACCAAGATTTTGGAAATCTATGGTCACATTTCCATGACTAAGAATATCACTATTCGACATGCATTGGTCAAGCGCGTGGAGGAAGCCTTGTCTTCGGTTGATGAGATGTGCAACGTGACTGGTCATACAGTTTCTGAGGATGTAATATCGAGATGGAAGTTCCATCATGACGTGTGCATGGGCTTTGAATTCAATGTTCCTTGGTTCGTTGAAGGTCTCTCTGATGTTGAAAGGTCATTGGCCGGAGCAGTTGAAGGTCCTTCCGCAGCCACGGTGAATAAGCAGGAAGCGGAATTCAGAAAGTTGTGTCGGCAACTTAAATTGAAAAGGGCGGCCCTCCAGAGCACAAAGGAGGCTTTCTCCAAGAGGAGCAAGCCGTTGTTGGAAAACTTTCCTTGAATATATATCTATCTTTTGGACCTCTTACCTTTAGGTTTTTTTTTTTTTTTTTTGAAAGGCAAATGAGACGCCTGGTTTTTGGTTTTGATTTTCGGGTTTTCTTGGGTTAATAGATAAATGTTACCTTGACGGTTTTGGATTATATATATATTTTTTTTAATGAGATGTTTAGAATTGAGTTGTTTAGGATTATTTTTGATTGTGATTGAAAGTAACACAGACATCCCAGGAAAACCATGGAACCGTGTGTTGGTGGATGACATGGGATGAAACATGGTTATAGGTTCTATCAAAGCTTCAAAAAGCAAACCGCGTACTTTGTCTAAATAAGACTTACTCGGTTTCTCAGGTCTTCTGATGAAAATAAACTTTCCAGGCGTAGGACCAAGTTTTACGAAAAACATGGCAAAGGGAAGTCCCCAGCCGTTACTGAGCCGTCTGATAATCGAGCCGTTGATCCTTGGGTAAATCGTCTTCTTCTATCCTCTGGGAAGTCCCCAGTCATCCCTTGTCGTGTCATGACTGATAATGAGTCGCCGAGTGACTAAGTTGGAGTGAGTCTCCTTCCCATACCATCTTGACGTCTGGGTCGAAGAACGAGATCAACAGTCAAAAAATTGACATTGTAACCGATAGATCAATCCTCCCGCTGTGGTCGCCAATTGTTTATAGGTGAAAATAGTTTCTGCTGGTTTTGGTAATTGCGGGTGTGAAAGTGAGAAATAATTTAAACCCTAAACAATGTACTGCAAGGGAGTACTTTAGATTCGAGAGATCAATCTGTACAAGTCCGGCCTAAACCAAGAAATGGTCGTTCCATACTTGCTTCGGTCACAAAGAGGAGGAGAATGGGTTGGTTTTGGGGAGGGAAGCAAAGGAGAGTGGTGAGACCAGAATAGTTGATTCTGGAAGAGCAATTGGGTTTCTACGACTTGTTGCTAGAGAAGTATGAGAGCTCACGAGTAGAGCTAGCAGGTAAGTACTTTTGAGTGTTGTGTGGTCCGAATGAACTTGTTGTCCAAATGAAAATAGGTAAGACCTATTTATACAAGTCGAGGTAGAAACGTACCCTGGTCTCATTAAGGAGTGGGGAAGTAAATGTGAGGAGGTGGTAACCGTATGCATGGACTTGATGTCCCATAAAGTGGTTAACGCATGAAATTGGTTTTCATGAAACTGTTAACGTTATGGAATTGATGTTCCATAAAGTTTGTTAACTCATACCTTTATGTCCCATGAACGTTTTCCCACATAACTCTTGTATTTACTAGGAGCCTCACCCTTATGACACTTCCTTATGAGGGGCGTAGTGTACGCCTCACGCTGTAGACCACCAAACTAATACCCAAAGAGAATCCCCCTGTTTGTGTTGATGTCTCGAATGTTTTAGAAAACATGTAAAACGTTGTTGTGGCTTGGCAAGTCGAGCTTAGGGAACTTTCTATCCAGGTGACCTTCGACGGTCGAGATGTTGCATCTTGAGAGGAGGGGCAACCGTTGATCGTTGCACACCTTCGTTTTGGTAGCCGCGTAGTGAGGTCCAACAGGGTGGAAAGACTAGGGTGTGTTTGTACTTGGCATGAGGAGCCAAGGGTTCGCCATGGGCGTATGGCATGGCTAAGGCCAAGGAGAGGGCACTTGTCTTGGCATGTCATGGCTACGTCCAAGGCAAAATGCGTTTGGCATGACGCAGCTAGCTTGGCTAAGTTAGGTTTGGCTTGGCACATGGAGCCAAGGGTTTTCCATGGTCATATGGCATGGTTAGGTTGGACTAGGCGCGTGACCAAGTTAGGGTTTTGGTCTTAAAGTCGTGGGGGGACTTTAGACGGCCAGGATTTGCTTCTGGTATTGAAGGGCAACCGTATATTATCGCCTGGCTTCACTTTAGTAGTCGCATGAGAAAGTCCATCTTGATGGCACGTCATGATGGGACATGGTTTGGCATGGAGCGGCTAGCTTGGCCAGGTGCGTGACCAAGCTATGGTTTTGGGCCTAAAGTCGTGAGGGGACTTTAGACGGCCAGGATTTGCTCCTGCGATTGAAGGGAAACCGTGGATTGTCGTCTGGCTTCACTTTGGTAGCCACATGAGGAAGGCCAGCATGGTGGCGCGGCATGAGGGGCCATGGTTTGGCATGGCGTGGCTAGCTTGGATAGGTGCGTGAACAAGTTAGGGTTTTGGGCCTAAAGTCGTGAAGGGACTTTAGACGACCAGGATTTGCTCTTGGGATTGAAGGGAAACCGTGGATTGTCGCCTGACTTCACTTTGGTAGCCGCATGAGGAAGGCCATCATTTGGCTTGGCTTGGTGCGAATAGCATATCTAGGGCCAAGGAAGAGTGCGTTTGGCATGGCGCGGCTAGCTTGGGATAGGTGTGGCTGGCATAATTTTCCATTGGCACGAAGGTGCGGCTAGGGCCAAGGTTGGGGCGTTTGGATTGGCTTGGTGCAACTAGCATAGATAGGGCCAAGGCAGAGTGCGTTTGTACTTGGCATGAGGAGACAAGGGTTCGCCATGGGCGTATGGCATGGCTAGGGCCAAGGCGAGGGTGCTTGTCTTGGAATGTCGTGGCTAGGGCCAAGGCAAAGTGTGTTTGGCATGGCGCGGCTAGCTTGGCTAAGTTAGGTTTGGCTTGGCACGTGGACCAAGGGTTTGCCATGTTCGTATGGCATGGTTATCTTGGACTAGGCGCGTGACCAAGTTAGGGTTTTGGGCCTAAAGTCGTGAGGGGACTTTAGACGGCCAGGATCTGCTCCTGGGATTGAAGGGAAACCATGGATTGTCGCCTGGCTTCACTTTGGTAGCCGCATGAGGAAGGCCAACATGGTGGCGCGGCATGAGGGGCCATGGTTTGGCATGGCGCGGCTAGCTTGGCTAGGTGCGTGACCAAGCTAGGGTTTTGGGCCTAAAGTCATGAGGGGACTTTAGACGGCCAGGATTTGCTCCTGGGATTGAAGGGAAACCATGGATTATCGCCTAGCTTCACTTTGGTAGCCGCATGAGGAAGGCCAGAATTTGGCTTGGCTTGGTGCGACTAGCATATCTAGGGCCAAGGCAGAGTGCGTTTGGCATGGCGCGGCTATCTTGGGCTATGTGTGGCTGGAATGGAGGTGCGGCTAGAGCCAAGGTAGGGGCGTTTGGATTGGCTTGGTGCGACTAGCATAGCTAGGGCCAAGGAAGAGTGTGTTTGGCATGGCGCGTCTAGCTTGGGCTAGGTGTGGCTGGCATGATTTGCCATTGTCACGGAGGTGCGGCTAGCTTGGTTGGCATGCCTTGGCGCGGTTGGTGTGGATGGCATGATTTTCCATTGGCACAGAGGTGCGGCTAGCATGGTTGGCATGCCTTGGCGCGGTCGGTGTGGCTGGCATGATTTTCCATTGGCACAGAGGTGCGGCTAGCATGGTTGGCATGCCTTGGCGCGGTTCGTGTGGCTGGCATGATTTGCCATTGGCACAGAGGTGCGGCTAGCATGGTTGGAATGCCTTGGCGTGGTCGGTGTGGCTGGCATGATTTGCCATTGCCACAGAGGTGCGGCTAGCATGGTTGGCATGCCTTGGCGCGGTTGGTGTGGCTGGCATGATTTTCCATTGGCATAGAGGTGCGGCTAGCATGGTTGGCATGCCTTGGAGCGGTCGGTGTGGCTGGCATGATTTTCCATTTGGCACACGTGGGAATTAGGGTTTGGTTCGTTGTAACCCTAATTTTGAAAAATATACCCGGGTAATTATTTTAGAGACACATTAAAGATTTAAGTAAATGTGCCTAGTAAATGCTTGTTTCTTTAAATGTTATGACATTACTGTCTGTTAGGGTTTAGTATTTTACGATTTTGACCCTAAGCTAAAAACCACCATCAACAGAAGTATAACGTCTATCTTTTGAACTTCGTATATAAGCTAAATATATTTGTATGGCTGTGACCAGTAAAATCCATGGTTGATGTGTAATTTGTATCACAAGTAGATTACAATTTGGGGACAATTTTTTATGGCTCTTGGAGTCGGTATCTACTTTCCAACATGGTATTGTTACATCCTGAAATTATTATAAGTATATGTCCTCGAATTGATCGGATAATACTTTACGAATTTTTTTGATTATTTTCAGGTATGATTATTATAAGTATATGTCACGGCGGCTCATCCAACATTGTTTGAAGAAGGAGTTTGTCCATATACATGTATGATTATTTTCAGTGACTTAGTCACTGTTTAATGTTTCGGAAAAACATGTATTGTTTTCCAAATCTTGCCTATGATTACTTAGAAGTTAAATGTTAATTATTCCCACTTCAGTTTTCGACGGACAGATCATGGTTTGCAAATAAAGCTTCACGGGTTGACTTCGCTAGTTGATTAACTTCTGTTATATTGATTATGTTGTATATTTTATTTAAAAACCAAATGACTATTATATATGTATCATTTGAGAGAAGATCTTGTATAAATATTTCTGAGCGGGGTTAGCTTTGGGTTAAGTTCTGTATCGCATTTCTTAATTGAATGCTTAAGTGCATGTTTTAGATTTTAGTGCCTCTTTATTTAGTTGATTTATTGGATTAGTCAGCTGCTAGCTTAGGGGGTGTTACAACACTGCTCTTCCTGAAATGCCGAATATTGTTGAGCTTCGCTCTTTAGATTATTATTAAGGACTAAGGCTGCAAAAAACCGACCCGACCCAACCCACCAACCCAACCCACACCCGCCTGTAATTACTCGCATCCGACACAACCCGCCTAGGAGCGGGTCGACTATGGGTCACAACATCAAAACCCAGCATATGTTGGGTCGACTGTGGGTGACAGCTTCCCTCACCCGACCCAACCCGCCCACCTTGTCCGATTTGTGCACACTCCTTTAAAGAGTGTGCACGAAACAAATTGATTTCATTAGCTGGACTAAATCCACCGTTTAAAATTCGTTTTTCTCTTCATTTATATTCAAATAAAATCTATTCTATCCTAAAATATAGTAATATCGGTATAAGAAAAAATAGGTAAGCAGTAACCTGATCATGACAAATAATTTTAATAAAATCAATAATTCGGATTTTTTTTAGCCAGAGAAAGATGTGACGATCACCAACAATTAGTCCACCCACCTGATTTCAATTTAATTTAATTAAGTGGTTTTTGTTGTCTTACTATTTTTTTTATTTTGAAATCATAGGCTACTTGTATATTCTATTTTTTAGAATAATTAGGCAATTAATTATTATATCACTAGAAAAAATTGTCCCTTCATTTTAATCCAATTATTAAACTATAACTCCTTGTGTATTCTATTTTTTAGGGGTATAATTGGAATGTAAACTTTAATATAATATATCTGTGCCTTGGAATTTTACAAATTTTATCTCGTTGGAAAGCTTATAAAAAAATCTTCGCAACGAGTACAAACAACAATATTAAATTTGGAACTTTTACGAAAAACTCGGAAGTGTTTATCATTTAGGCATAATTTTAGAATATTAAATATACATCCATTATGCAAACCACCACAAAGGATACATAATACTTTATGTAGTCATATTTTGGTTTATGCATAAACTAATTTTCCGTTGCAACTAATAAAACATATGCTACTGTTGATGGTGGATTTTCATTTGAAGGCTAAAATTGTAAAAGCCAAAAAATTATGCCATGACATCTTGTAAAAGATAAGGCCATTAATAAGTGAGGGATACTCCTTCACTTTACTAATTCACCTAAAATGGAGCATGTGGAAACAATCTCAGTATTATGTGAATTAAAGAAATTCATCCAGGTTGGAGCATGTAGCAACAATCCCATATACCCTGTGAATTTACAACATTATTAATTAATGCGCAACCAGCCTTGTATTTCCTATACCCATTATCAGTGTGGCATGACGACTGAGTGTTGCTCTCAGCAGAGCAACACGAATCTCCAAGCATTATAATGAAACATGTACGAAATACCCGTACAGGCTGCAACTATCGGTATGTTATACTAGCCTGATTGAGCCACTCTCGGTGTGTTATACTAGCCCGATTGAGCATCCGGACTGACCGTATCAGTCTGGATATGATCACGACCATCCAACTCCACCAGCATGATTGGATGGCCCAGATCGACTCCATAACCCCCAAGCAGGTATGGAACATCCGATGCCGAACCAATGCGGGCCCCGCATGGTCGGGCTCCCAAAAGATTGGCCTAGCTTGCCAAAACGTCCAAACCATAGCAGTGTGGACGCAAAACCCTAAATTAGGGTTTGCGGCATATTACATGTGTCGCAAAACAGTCTCAACCATCCATCTTCGCGGGTATAGATGGAGGGTGACCAAGGGTACAAAGCATGTCAACATAATCACAGTGGGCCCACCTACATACCTGACCAATCGGTAAGGACCAACTATGGTTGGTCATTCCAATTCGTGCGCTCTAATGGAGCATGACGCACGGCCTTGAAACCCAAAGTTAGGGTTTTGAAATCACGAGCGTCCATTTTCTCCAGCACGAATGGAGGGTCCGAGATTAGATCAAGCAGGTCCGGTCATACCAACATGACCACCGTGGACCCATCTATCCTCTCACCTGATCGGCCAAGGAATACCATGCCTGGTTATCCCAAATCGTCTGCCCAAACTAGCGTGGTCGCATCTTCCAAGCGGCAAACTAATCTTGACCACTCGATTTCACCGGACAAATTGAGTGGCTTAGATCATGTTTCTATGGGGTGTCAGGGTATGGATGTGAACATCAGCCTACCACCTACATTATGGAGCAATTGTCCAAGACCGACCAAGCCTGGTCATCTTGGAACGCGCGCCCAAAGATATTACGGTGTGCGGCTTTTGGGGCACCAATTTGCTGTCGCAAATTGATCTCGACCACTCAACTTCGCCGGATAAATTGAGTGGCCCAGATCACACTTTCGTGAGACAATGGGGTATGGGCGCCTACACTGTCATTTCATCTACATGCATGTATGGTTGGCCATCCAAAATTCGTATCCCAAGCTTGGATTCGATCAGGCTGAAGAGTGGTGCTTGTGCGCCTACTACAAAACCCTAATTTCACCAACGGTCGCAGATGCGTGTCTCAGAGACCATATCGTCTGTCCAACTTCATCGGCTTGGTTATACAACCCTGGTCATGAGTTAATTGGTCAGTACGGAGTCATGGTGATCACCACACGTCACTCTACCACACCATGTGGTCGGCCAAGGGATGACTTGTTTGCGCAACCTCCAAACTATCACATGAAGTAGGCTGGACATGATATTATTTTGAGACTCTCAAACAACGATGCTTCATACATGATGAATATACTCGATGCAGTACCTGCATAGTATACACACGATACTTCACAAGTATCAATTTCCTAAATAACGTAGCATTACATGCTACTTTTTATGGGTCCCACGATCCACACGTTCAAGACATCAATCATGTCACAAACTGGGGATACATACTGGGGTATTGGTCTGGCGGTTTACAGCGTGCATCGCACAACGCGCCATCACAAGAACGTGTCAGGAAGTCATGGACGGTTAGTGATGATGAGAGAATTGGGCAAGCCTGGTCGTGTGACACCAACACACTACTCCACTACTCCATCACTCCACTTTCTCCACTTTCCACGAGATACGAGGGTTAGGCTAAGAGACTGGTATAAATAGGTTCTCCGCCCTATTTTTAACAACAACAGATTAAGACGAGATAACAGAGGCAAGTGTTGATACAATCGTATTCAAACACCGGAACAGATACCTTACATCCTGCAAGCCAGTTCAGCTTTCTGATACAAGTCATATATAGCCAACACCTTCACAATCTCAACACCTTCTTCGCTTCCCTCCCTAAGATCAACCCCATATCCTTCACTTTGTGACCGAAACAAGTCTGGAACGGCCATTTCTTGGTTTAGGCCGGACTTTCACAAATTGATCTCTCGAATCTACAAGCACTCACCGCGCAGTGCATTTGTTTAAGGTTTAGATTCATTCCTCATCCACACACCCCAAATTAACAAAATCGGCAGGAATAGTTTTCACTCATAAACAATTGGCGACCACAGTGGGAGATTAATCTCTCGGTTGCAATATCAATTTCCAATTATCAAATTTCATATTTTCAATACCCGGTTCGATTTCTACAATTTCAAGAGGGTATATCTTAGAACCAATTCAATCAGCAATTCATTTCAAGATGGTGGGACTCGGGTCTGGATCAACAATCAATTCTGATGGAGCTAGTGTGGATAATACTCCTGGTGTCGATGTACCTGTCAGTTGAGCTACCGTGGTAATACATCTCGTGGAGCCGTCACTTCTATCACCAACGCTAGCGGAGAAGGAGATATTCCTTTAGGTGTAACGCCTCCCATCACCAGAGCCAGAGAAGCCGCGAATCCTGGCATCTCCTCAAGTGTAATGCCTCCGGTGGTCACCAGAGAAACAAATTTCACTCCTTCATCAAGACGAGGAGCCGGAGGGACGAGAGGAGGACCATCTCCCATTACCATTTCAGACTTGATGGAGAAGCAGGAAGTTCTTGCTAAGACTCAAACGGATATGGCCGCAACTCAGAAAGAGGTACTCACTTTTCTTAAGACATTAATTGATCGATTTCCACAAGGGCCGCAATAGACCCTGGAGCCAACAAGGAACGCATTCAACGCACCGGAGAAGGTACTTCAGTGGCGCGGACATATATGGACCTAATCAAAGAAGCGACATCAGATATGAGTAGTCCTGTCATAAAGACTCCTACACTGGGGACTGATCCTCACAACGATCCTCCTCAAGTCAATAGTTTCACTATGAACCAGAGACCGGTGATCGGGAAGCGGTTTCTCTAATGGAAAGTTTATGCGAACTTTCACACCTCTCGAAGAATCAGCGCGCGGAGACGTTTTGCTGCGATCAACTAGAGGAAGGTCACAACTGTGCCCTACATGTCACCGCACGCATCAGGGATTCATAGTTAAAGACGACCCTTATCAACACATGAGCGTCTTTGAATGTGATTACTCTCAAGACTCTCAGGATATCCAAGGTTCTCCCAGGCAAGGTCGTACGGAAGCCTACCACAATGATGGACTTCGAGGAAAACCAAACCAGCACATACGGGAGAAGCTCCGCGGAAATAATCATACAAGTTCGTTGCGTCCCACTCCCCATGTGGGCGTCAATTCAGGAAGAAGACTGTCTTGCATCATTGAGGGATAAAACCCACGATGCATCTTTGCTGACAAAGCATTCTTCTCCATCCTGTGAATCCACGACCCATGTTCACACGAAGAGGGAACGAACTTTTGTGGCGAGTCGTGACCAGAAAGGGAAATGGTATACTGACGCTGCCATTATCAATTAGCAGGGGATACTGTTACCCAGTCTCTCCACCCAATGGAATGCTACAACAACAATGAACTACAAGAGCAAGTGCTAGATGCTCCACAACAGCTGCAAGATGGCACCAACTCCACAACTGATGAGATTGAAATCGTTGAGGAATCTCCTAGGCCTATCTCCATCAGCTCAACCTTGTGTATGAATAAATGCACGAAGCTCGTGGAAATTCTCAAAGAGTACCAAGACATATTCGCTTGGAGATATGAAGAAATTCCGGATTTAGATGAAAATTGGTCACCCATCATCTACATGTCATACCTGGATCCAAGTCGGTTAAACAGTTGCAGTTCATACACGAGGAAAATGGATAAATCAGGTGCTGCATAGACTTCAGAGACTTGAACAGGTGCTGATCCAAAAAATATCCTCCTATACCTAGCATCGACATGTTAGTAGATGCAACCAGCGGACACGGCATGTTCTCCTCCATGGATGGATGTAGCGGCTACAACTAGATAATGATGTACGAGTATTACGCAAGATGCAGGTGCAACGTATCAACGCTCTATGACGGCAATCTTCCACTGGAGCCGATACCTCAAGGGAACAACCTCAAGAAGATAATGATGTCCACGCGTCATATCGAGCAAGATCCGGGCGAGTCACTCTATCAGACAGTGGTCGAACAAGATCCGGGCGAGTCACTTTATTAGACAGTGGTACATGTATATCATTCTATGTTGGAGAATCTGCGCTTTTGGTCATCCTATGGAGCTGTTGAACGCTCATCTACAACAACATATTCCCTGATAGAAAGAACCAGGCCTGCCGGTAATGAAGAGCCTCATAAAGTTCACAGGGGCATATATCTAACCAACAAGCGATGCAACCTTCGGCCTTCTGTAAGCAGTTCCCTGAAGCAGCAAGAGGAAAACCACCGAGATATAACATCTTGCGCGTCCGCCAACTCCAACTCCAGTACCACATGCACGACTCCCGCAATGATGAAACAACGTCCAAGATATTCCATATCTGGATCGATAATAACCACTACGAACAAAACCATGTAAATCACGCTTGGGGACTAAGGCTCAACATGAAGTTCCTTCATCTTCAGTCAAGGACTTCTTCAACACAAGAGAGATGGTCAGTCAAGAAGCATGGAATTCGCAAGGGTAAATCGAACTGAAGAGGAATCCACTTCAACGCTCCCTCCAGCAGAAGCTGCTTCAATGGTCTATTCAAGAGCCGCCTCAACGCTCTCTTCGGGACCCACGTTCGCTTCAGAATCCTGCTTCAACACTCTCTCCAGAATCCACCTCAACGTTCGCACCAAAAGACACTTTACCATCCTCTCGAGCCGTTTCAACACTCAAGATACATCAATAATCTGCGCTCTGGTCAAGTTATCTTTGATGTAATTATTGCTCAACATACGTCTCATCCATCCTTCATGAGGGATTAGCGGAACATGAAAACCTTGAAGTCGATAGGAGAAGGGTTATCCCGTGGAAAAGATATTTTCATATAGTTAAAAGGGCGCAGTAAACAACTCATCATCAATGTTCGGCATATCATTGAAGCTGTCAACACCTCCTGACTTGGCACCAACATTATCCCCAGAAGACATCTCAACATGAGTTCTTTTATTCATTCTACAATAAAAGACATGAGTCAGTACTTGTATAAAAATGCGTGAGTTGTGTAGTCACACACGACAGAATACACATTCACGTTGGAGTACACAAGGATGATATTGGGTCCAAACACCGGTATTGATCAAGTCACAGGTCTGATGTTGGTCAAGTTCCAAGTCCAGATCAATTTCCAAGTCCGAATCAATTTTCAAGTCTGGATCAATTTTCAAGTCCGGATCAAGTTTCAAGTCCGGATCAAATTTCAAATCTGGTATTGAACAAAGTCACAAGGCCGATATTCGACTAAAATAGGAGCACGCATCTGGACCGGTTTTCATTCGAAACACAAGGTCGACGTTCAGTCAGGCACGCGGCGAGTCGCACTTGATACCAGCCCCAAATTGGTCGAAGCAGGCACAACCGGCCTCAAGCAAAGCAGACATGCGTCGGGTCCCACTTGATCATGCACAACCAGCCCCATATTGGTCGAATCAGGCACAACCGGCCCCAAGCAAAGCAGGCACATGGCAAGAAGTGGACCCACGATTAACCGAAGCGAGCGCATAATGAGTCTCACGTTCAACCAAAGTAGGAACGCAGTGGACCCATGTTTAACCGAAGCAGGAACTTCAAGCCCACGTTCGATCAAGCAGGCGCAGCAGCCCCACGAATGAAACAGGCGTAACAATCCATCAAAGCAGGTAAGACCGACATCATGCTAGGGGAACGCTCGCCCGGACGTCTCTTGAACGTGACATGCTCGAAGGACAGGACGACCCGTCTCTCCTGGTAACATCTAACTTTGTCTCATAAGTTTTATCTTTAACTGTCACCGTCTCATGCCTACCCCACAATAGTGTAACCATTGTATGCTAGGCAGGGGACTTAATGTTGATGGTGGATTTTCATTTGAAGGCTAAAATTGTAAAAGCCAAAAAATTATGCGCTGACATCTTGTAAAAGATAAGGCCATTAATAAGTGATGGATACTCCTTCACTTTACTAATTCACCTAAAATTGAGCATGTGGCAACAATCCCAGTATTATGTGAATTAAAGAAATTCATCCAGGTTGGAGCATGTAGCAACAATCCCATATACCCTGTGAATTTACAACATTATTAATTAATGCGCAACCAGCCTTGTATTTCCTGTACTCATTATCAGTGCGGCATGACGACTGAGTGTTTCTATCAGCAGAGCAACACGAATCTCCAAGCATTATAATGAAACATGTACGAAATACCCGTACATGCTGCAACTCTCGGTGTGTTATACTAGCCAGATTGATCCACTCTCGGTGTGTTATACTAGCCCGATTGAGCATCCGGACTGACCGTATCAGTCTGGATATGATCACGACCATCCAACTCCACCAGCATGATTGGATGGCCCAAATCGACTCCATAACCCCCAAGCAGGTATGGAACATCCGCTGCCGAACCAATACGGGCCCCGTATGGTCGGCTTCCCAAAAGATTGGCCTAGATTGCCAAAACATCCAAACCATAACAGTATGGACGCAAAACCCTAAATTAGGGTTTGCGGCATATTACATGTGTCGCAAAACAGTCTCAACCATCCATCTTCGCGGGTATAGATGGAGGGTGCAGATGTTGATTCAAAGGGTACGGAGCATGTCAACACAATCATCATGGGCCCACCTACATACCTGACCAATTGGTCAGGAACTATGGTTGGTCATTCCAATTCGTGCGCTCGAATGGAGCATGACACACGGCCTTGAAACCCAAAGTTAGGGTTTTGAAATCACGAGCGTTCATTTTCTCCGGCACGAATGGAGGGTCCGAGATTAGATCAAGCAGGTTCGGTCATACCAACATGACCACCGTGAACCTATCTATCCTCTCACATGATCGTCCAAGGCATACCATGCCTGGTTATCCCAAACCGTCCGCCCAAACTAGCGTGGTCGCACCTCCCAAGCTACAAACTAATCTTGACCACTCGATTTCACCGGAAAAATTGAGTGGCTTAGATCATGTTTCTATGGGATGTCAGGGTATGGACGTAAACACCATACTACCACCTACACGCTGGAGCAATCAGCCAATACTGACCAAGCCTGATCGTCTTGGAACGCCCCCCGAAGATGGTACGGTGTGCGGCTTTTGCGGCACCAATTTGATGTCGCAAATTGATCTCGACCACTTAACTTCGCCGGATAAATTAAGTGGCAGAGATCACACTTTCGTGAGATAATGGGGTATGGGCGCCTACACTTCCATGTCATCTACATGCATGTACGGTCGGCCAACCAAAATTCGTATCCCAAGCTTGGATTCGATCAGGCTGAAAGTGCTTGTGCGCCTACTCCAAAACCCTAATTTCACCAACGGTCGCAGATGCGTGTCTCAGAGACCATCTCGTCCGTCCAACTTCACCGTCTTGGTTATACAACCCTGGTCAGGAGTTAATTGGTCAGTGCGGAGTCATGGTGATCACCACCCGTCACTCTACCACACCATGTGGTCGGCCAAGGGAGGACTTGTTTGCGCAACCTCCAAACTATCACATGAAGTAGGCTGCACATGAGATTATTTTGAGACTCTCAAACAGCGATGCTTCATACATGCTGAATATACTCGATGCAGTACCTGCATAGTATACACACGATACTTCACAAGTATCAATTTCCTAAATAACGTAGCATTACATGCTACTTTTTATAGGTCCCACGATCCACACGTTCAAGACATCAATCATGTCACATACTGGGGTATTGGTCTGGCGGTTTACAGCGTGCATCGCACAACGCGCCATCACAAGAACGTGTCAGGAAGTCATGGACGGTTAGTGATGATGGGATAAGTGGGCAAGCCTGGTCGTGTGACACCAACACACTACTCCACTACTCCATCACTCCACTTTCTCCACTTCCCACGAGATACGAGGGTTAGGCTAAGAGACTTGTATAAATAGGTTCTCCGCCCTATTTTTAACAACAACAGAACAAGACAAGATAACAGAGGTAAGTGTTGATACAATCGTATTCAAACACCGGAACTGATAGCTTACATCCTGCAAGCCAGTTCAGCTTTCTGATACAAGTTATACATATCCAACACCTTCACAATCTCAAAACCTTCTTCGCTTCCCTCCCTAAGATCAACCCCATCTTCTTCACTTTTTGAACGAAACAAGTCTGGAACGGCCATTTCTTGGTTTAGGCCGGACTTGCACAGATTGATCTCTCGAATCTACAAGCACTCACCGCCCAGTGCATTTGTTTAAGGTTTAGATTCATTCCTCATCCACACACCCAAATTACCAAAATCGGCAGGAATAGTTTTCACCCATAAACAGCTACATGCTTTAAAAAAAAAGTTTGTGCTTCCTCCGTTTCAAGAAAAGTGATACTTTCACTTTAGGCACAATTTTCGAAAATTGAATGCATAACCATTATGCAAACTAAAGGATGCATAACACATCATGCAACCATATTTTGATTTATGGATCGACTAATTTTCCGTTTCTGGAAAAGTGATACTTTCGCTCAGTTTTAGGAAAAGTGATACTTTCGCTATTTTTGAACGGAACGAAAGTATCACTTTTTCTGAAACGGGGCGAAAGTAGTCGCAGACAAACACCATATTCAGATTCTTCTTCGGTCGGCCCTCATACCGTGGCAACGGTTGTACTGGTACCCCAAAAATAGGATATATAAGGATTTATATTAATTGGACTAAAATGGAGGATAATTGTGTCAAGTGAAAAAGACTAACCATGGGCACCAAATCCAATCTTTTTTGTCAAATTGCACATTTGTGTTAGGTTTCAATTTACAAAAAGTGGCCATAAAATGACTCCCTCCCTTCGAGCCTACGAGCCCTCCGATCGGTCGGCTCAATTAAATAAAAAGAAAGCTAATTCACATTTGTGCTAGGTTTCAATTTACAAAAAGTGGCCATAAAAGAACTCACTCCCTTCAAGCACTCCGGTCGATCGGCTCAATTAAATAAAAAGAAAAAGAAAGCTAATTTAATTAAGGAGTTGCCGGTTTATTATAAACAACCAATAGGATTTGTTACGAGCACACTTTTAAGGGAGTCTACCCAAAATTGGACTCCTCGCCTAAATATTTCTAAGTTAATTCTAACTCTTAGATTACCTATCATGGATGAACCACAGCCGTTGAAGTAATGATAGATAATACCCGAGTCTAGCCCTAAATCTCGAACTTCTCTTCAGTTCACTTCAGTCTCGTCTCGTCTCGTCTCGTCTCGTCTCTCCCTCTCAGACTCGGTTTCTTTATTTCACTCCTCTTTGTAAATCAATTTCGCTTTGTAAATCAAATCAACATCATCACCGATTCACCAGCAGCAAACAATCAGCATCATCACCAGTAGCAAACCAACAACAGAATGTGAGACTGAATCATTGTAATTACTAATTAGGGTTTTGTTTCTTATTTCAATTTGGTTCTGCAATTGATTTGTTTGTTTTTTCTTATTTTTTTCCTAAGATTCATTTGGGTTGGCTTGTTTCGATTGGGTTCTTATTTCAATTTTGTTTCTTCTTCGCAGCAAGCTCCAATACCATCAACTGAAGCCGCAGTATATCAAGTAGAAACTGCAAAGAGAATAAGGTAATGTTCAATCTGCTCTTAGCCTCTTACTTATATGTGTTCAGACTTTTGTGGTGATAAGATTGATTTATCAGTCTGTGGGTTGTCAATTATTTTTAAAATCTTGATCATTGTGTTCTGTGACTTCTGTCTCATCCTTATTCTATACCGTCCCATTCCCACCTAAAATCATAGCTAAAGATGTTAGTTGGTGCTTATGTTTCTTTCAAGATCGGTAATCACTCCTTTTATGATTAAGTTAAGGTCTTACGGTGTCAGGATGTTGTGTTTGGGTTCATGAAGATTTTGATAATGAGCTGGTGTGCAAATATTTGGATTGCGGATTTCAGTGATTCTATAGTTACAGGGTCTCTTTTGTTGATCTTTCTTGTACTCCATTGTTATAACTAGTATTGAAAGGGCTTATTGGCTTGTTGCAGATCTATTTGGTGACCTTGCTACTTCTTCCATCAACATAGATGATGATTGATTCGTGTATTCAGGGGTAAAGCGTCCACATCTTTTGAGTCTGGTATATCTTTACTTTCCTAGTTCTTTTTAAGTTTATAATGTTTTTGAATGTCACATGGGGTACATATTGAACTGGTTAAATGTGGTGGGATTTTGTTTCAACAAAATCGGGTAGTTGAACTTGTGTCCATGTGTTAACAATATCACAATGTGTGTTGCTTTGTATAGATGACTGTTAAGTTCTTAATTCCCATGGTACAACCAGAATGTAGTTTTTGCACCACCAAATATGTAATTTACTACTTTGCTTAAGTCGCGACCGAGACAGTGAATGATAATATCCTTCATGATCATTTTTTTTTTATTGCTGATGAGTTTCATGCGTGTGCCTACCCCTGTATGCTTTTAAATGTTTTGGCTCTTTGTCGTGGTTCCTTTATGCATCAAGTTATGCTGAAGGTATAGTATCTCTGTGTTCAAATTAGTGAGAGGAAAATGTGCATAGGCTAATGTATTGTACTTAAAGTTCCTTGGCTAATGTATTGTACTTAAAATTCCTTAGTATCTCTGTCACAATGGATGCTTTGATCAATAACATCAACTGTTTCTTATAGAGTACTTGTTAGGTTTCTTGTATTTCTATTTTCATTCATTCTAATTGTTTTCTTTGCTTGTTGCAGAGTTATTTGGTGACCTTGCTGCTTCTTCTTGATTCCAGTGCATTCAGGGGTAAAGCATCCACATCTTTCGAGGGAGGAAGCTTGATATGGTCTTTCTTTTCTTCACGTATAGTAGGATCAGCAATGCCAATGCACATTTTTGTCCTTTCCTTTGAGCTTTGAACAGTTGAACTCATTTGAGTCATTTCTTGTTATTTTTGCAAAGCACTATTTGGCAGAAAAGTGGAAAACCCAATAGGTGCTCTTGCTTTAGTCTCCACAGACCTGTTAGGGTTTATCAGAGAAGATATGCAAGGAACATTAATCAACTCCTCATTGTTACTTCCACAACAAATCAGTTTAATTTCAAAATCTCGATTTCATTTAGGGTTTTGCAAAAATACCCAAAAGAAGAAATCTGGGATTTTTAGTGTCAGTGAAACTATGAGTGATTCTTCTTCTTCAGTAATATTATCAGAGAATAAACAAAATGAGAAAGAAGTGAAGCTCTGGGGAGGTAGATTTGAAGAAAGTGTTACTGATACTGTCGAGAAATTTAGCGAATCAATTTCTTATGACAAAGCTTTGTATAAACAAGATATTAAGCAAAGTAAAGCTCATGCTACTATGCTTGCTAAACAGGTTACATTTTTCGATCGTTTCTCTGGTATAACCATTTCATTAGTTTATTCGAATTGATTGAAATCGACCAAAATGGAGAACTGAAACTAACTAGCTGATTTTATTTTATTTACATTGACTGACTGGGAATTGCATGTTTACATAGTGGGGTTCTTGTTTAATGTTCCTTCTTAGGTTGTAATTGTTACATATATTCCATGATATCTATTAGTTCAGCGTTGGGGTATTCATATTCTACTTGATTAAGTGGTTAATTGTTAAGGCCATGACTTGTATTGATTGGATAAAAATATGATTATGGAGGTTCTATTGTCATTTCTACAGACTCAGCAAATTGTCATGAGTTTTTCTTTGTGCTCATTAATGTTTCTTACATTCTCTTCTAACGAAATCTGGAACTTAAGGGATGTTTTTCCTTTTTATGGGGAATGTAAGGAGCCTCTAGCTGGGAACACGTTTAGGCCTGGTCGCATTAGTGGGAGAGGCTTCAGCATTAGACCCTGTGTTATAAAATGTTTCTAGCTGGTTTGCGATTTTATGATATCTGGAAACATTATTCGGTAAAGACAATATCATGGTTCATATATTTGGTGCTTTTGCTGATATTATTATGGGTATGCAGGGGTTGATGACTGCCAGTGACAGGGATGCCATACTGCAAGGTCTTGACAAAATAGAGAAGTGTATTGAAGGGGGGGAATTTGTTTGGAGAACAGATAGGGAGGATGTCCACATGAATATTGAAGCAGCTCTTACCGATTTGATTGGTGAACCTGCAAAAAAGCTTCATACAGCTAGGAGCCGAAATGATCAAGTTGTGACAGATCTACGACTGTGGTGTCGTGATGCCATAGATAAGATCCTTTTATGCATCAAACGTCTACAGGTTTTCATGACTTTCCTTCATTATATTTGTCTTTCTTGTAGATTGTCCTATTGTGGCCATATAATGCGATTGTCTCTTCTATTCTTGTTGTTTGAATTTTTTTGTTATTTTCTCTGAAGGTTGCTCTAGTAAACCTGGCTAAAGTAAATGAAGGTCTCATTGTTCCTGGCTATACTCATCTACAGAGAGCCCAACCTGTGTTACTGCAGCATCTTCTCTTGTCATACGTTGAGCAGGTTTGATTTGGGAACTTAGAAGAAACAGAAAACACCACACTTTGATGTAAAATGTGTCATTTAACTGCTGGTGGCCACCTAAATTACAGTTTCATAGGGAGTGATTTTGGTTTCATTTTCTATCCTAGCTTCCTTAATTGACACAAGGGATATTTCTAACAAATGTATATTTTCCATCCAAGATTTTCATTTCATATTTTCTTAGGCGGATTGCTGCTTTCTCTGTTCATAGAACTGGTGAGTTGTTAATAACTAACACTTGTGACTATGGTGCTATTTGTAGCTTGAACGTGATGCTGGACGATTAGCAGATTGCAGAAGTCGGCTCAACTTCTGCCCTCTTGGAGCATGTGCATTAGCGGGTACCGGTCTACCTATAGATAGATTTATGACCTCTGATGCTCTGGGGTTTACTGCACCCATGAGGAATAGGTAAATATTGAATCCATTACTAATATCACGATATTTTGACTAAACACGTTAACATTGCATCCTTAACGGTAGAGTAAGGGTTCATACGAACAGTAGCTTCAACTGGGTATCTCGTATCACCTTCAAACAGTAAAACCCCAGCTTTCAATTGGTTTTCAAGTTATTGAGCATCCAGTTAAATTAACACCATTCATTATGTGGACTTCTCTTTGACCATCCACCATTTTCGTCATTCTCTTTGCGGTAAGAGAAGAATGTTTTTGCATACGGTTTTACTCATCTGTTTGGGTTGCTTTAGACTTTAAAACTCGAGGATGCCCTGTATGAACCACCTATTAATGCCATATGAAATGGCATCAAGCTCACAATCTGTCTAGCATATAAATTTAGTAAAGTTGCGTTCATTTCAATGATTTTCAGAAGCTGGTTAAGATATGTGATTATTTTCCATGGTTTTAAAACAGCATTGATGCGGTTTCAGACCGTGACTTTGTTCTGGAATTCTTGTCAGCGAATTCAATTGTAGCTATCCATCTTTCTCGACTCGGTGAAGAATGGGTTTTGTGGGCTTCAGAGGAGTTTGGGTTCCTTACCCCAAGTGATGCAGTCTCCACCGGTAGTAGCATCATGCCTCAAAAGAAGAACCCTGACCCAATGGAACTTGTTCGTGGAAAATCTGCCAGAGTTGTAGGAGACCTTGTCACCCTTCTTGTACTTTGCAAGGGACTTCCACAAGCTTACAACCGTGATCTACAGGTAATACTTCTGTCATTACGGGTGTGTAGTTTACCTGGGATACATCTTGATTAAATAAGCTATTTTCGCTTGGAACAGGAAGACAAGGAGCCTCTGTTCGACAGTGTTAAAACAATAATAGGAATGCTTGAAGTGTCTACAGAGTTTGCGCAAAATATCACCTTTAACCGCGAAAGGATTCAAAGGGCTTTACCAGCTGGGCATCTTGATGCTACCACAGTTGCAGATTATCTAGTGAACAAGGCATGTTGTTCCAAATTCTTGGTTTTCCGTATAAAAATGACCTTCTCATTATGAATTCTTATATTTACATGAAGATGTTAGCGAAGGAAGAATGTAAAGTGTTGGTTGTGTTTATAGTTGTCTTGTAAATCTTTCCGATTTGTTGAAAAATAATAATCTGATACATCTTTTGTTATCGTGCAGAATATTCCATTTAGGACTTCGCACGATATAGTTGGACGATCAGTTGCATTGTGTGTTTCAAAAAAGTGCGAGCTACAAGACTTGTCCCTGGATGAATTGAAAAGCTTAAGTCCAATTTTTGAGCAGGATGTTTACGAGTACCTTGGTGTGGAGAATTCAGTAAAGAAATTCCGCTCGTATGGATCAACAGGTTCAGAGTGTGTAAGAGATCAACTTGGTTACTGGTCTAACAAGCTCGAAATTGATAGATAAAGCGAATTCCTGAATAAGTCCAGCTACTCGAACGCCCAATAGAATTGCAAGGCAAGAATCCAAACACGTGGTGTGTGGTGCCACTGGACACCCTCACTTCACCGCTAATATGGTTTCTGTTGGCTTTCTGAGTAGCATTTTTGTACTGAAATTTATTTTCATGTTAGTAGGTAAAGAAGTTTTGATAAAACCTAAGGTACCGACATTTTCTTTTTCTTGCAAGTACGTTATAGAGTTCTATTTTGATTTAGAACCTTTTATATACTCACCTTATCCACATTGGGGAATGGCTGTCGTATCTTATTCTTGGTTTTTAAGTCGTAGAGAAAGCTCTTAATATTGGACCAGTCAAATGGTTAGAAACTAATAACACGTGTGTATGACCCAATTTGTTGTACTTAAAAGGAGTCGGAGAGAGGGAATTATAACAGGAATTCACTTTTCTTCAGCCATTAATGGCGAGAAAAGGTGGAAGAGATGAAGAAGAGAATTCTCATAGAGCTTCAATGTTATCATCAACATCATCTCGACGCAGCGTAATGACAGACCCATATTTACTTGTCTGCAAATGCTTCAGCTTTTTTGTATCCTTGGCTGCAATTCTCTGCATTCTTGTTCTGGGAAAATTAGGCTCAAGCCCAATCCATAGATAACCCATAATATAAGACCCTTAATTAAAAAAAGTTTAATTCTAGGCCCCAATTTATTAAAAGACCTTGATACCTTTATGCTTATTGTGAAGCCCATAATTAAATAAAATTTAAATCTAGGCCCAAAATTATTAAAATATTATGTGATGATATTCCAACCACCGCCAACCACCTCCGACCACCACAGCCACCGCCAACCACCTCCGACCGCCGCCAACCACCACCGCCCCAACCACCTCCGACCACCACCGCCCCAACCACCTCCGACCACCCAACAACCTCCGACAAGCACTGCCGGCAACCACCGCCGACCACCATCAACCACCGCCGACCACCATCAACCACCACCGCCGCCAGCCACCACCGCCGACGGCGGCGGCGCCACCACTGCCAACCACCACCAACATGATGTGTACACAGAATTTACACATGCATATGACATGTGTATCCAGAAGTTACACATTCATATATAATGTGTAATGCAAAGTTACACTTGTACATAAATGCGTACTCTGTAGTTACACATGTGTACACAGAAGTTACACATGCGTATGGCATGTGTATCTACAAGTTACACATCCAAATGCATGTGTAGCTTTTTATTACACATGCTATATTTAAGGTTATCTACAAGTTATTCATCATAAAATACATTTATTACTAACTTCTTCTAGAATAAAAACCGTTGCAGTACATTAGTCAGGGGGACATCTTTTAATCCACCCAAAAATTAAGAGTATCTTTCAATGTTTGCTTGCAAGAGGGTTTAATTAGTCAAAAGGAATTTCTTATTTCTTCATTTCACCTGACTTTTATGATCAATACAACAAAAAATATGACGACCAGAAGGGACCAATGGTGTGCCATGCTCAACACTTAAGCACTAATTAAGGGGAAGCCAAGGAAAGATTGATGATCGGAGCCGGACTGGGACTTCTCATTACGCATGATGAGGTCCTTGTGGTGGCACCATTTCATCTTTAGTTAATGAGTAATTTCCTTCACCTACCGTAAATGTGAAGCTGAATAAATCATAGTCTCTAACGTGTAGAAGTGTCAAAATCTTTGATTTCTCTCTCACTGCCTCCACCAAAAATCTTCATTTCCCTGTTCTCATTCTTATAAAACCATGTCAACAACTGAAATAGAACCAAAACAAAAACAAACAGATAAGAACGAAAAACACCTAAACAAAATGCAAGAGATTGGAAAAGCAATGCTGCATTGTCCTAGTTTCAGCAGTTATTCATCGTCGATCAGTTTTATCGAAATCGCAGCTAAAGTCATCAAGGCAGAAGAAGAAGAATGTTATATGTAAGGTTATATACAAGTTATTCATGCTATATGTAAGGTTATCTACAAGTTACACATGCTATATGTAAGTTTATCTACAAGTTATTCATCATACCACAATACCTGCACCTCCACCACCAACACCTCTTACAATCACAAACTCAATAGGATAGTTACAACACTTTGCAATTTCACCTCATAAAATCACAAACTCAATCTGAAGGCATCTACTTAATTTTTGCATGCAACTAATAAACAGAACTTCTCATCATTTCTGGTTCACTCAAACTTTTACACATATAATTAGCATGTGTAACTCGCAGTTACACATATAATTAGCATGTGTAAGTAGTATCTACACATCCAATTATCATCTTAAAAATATTAAGATGCCATAGTCTAAACATTCCAACAAAAAAAACATGTGTAATCAGCTGGTATACATACAAAATGCATGTGTACATTAGAATGTGTAACTATAATCTACACATTCATTTAGCATGTGTAACTTGCAGTTACACATTTATACAGTGTAACTTGAAGCTACACATGCATCTGAATTGTGTAACTAAGAGTTACACATGCTAATTTCTAGAGTCTTACTTAAGAATAAACATACCTATACCACCTTCTTCGTATCTTCAATTATTGCAGTCCAAGCATTGAAGTCTAATGAGTTGGACGTGACTATGCTCCATAGTCGCTCTTCTATAGTAGAAACTGTTGAAACATTAGACATAAAAAAATTATTAACCTGTAGTATCATCCTCACTGCTAAGTAGGAATTCATTTCACCAAGCTATGATTAAAATATGAATCCAACCAAAACAACAAATTTGCATCACCAAGGGATTAAGAAAAGCCTACCAATATTCAGAGATAATCCTCCCTGAGTTGTCCTAAAACTAGAATGAAACCCTCGGCACCCTTGGATTCCACCACCCAATTCAACGAAGTTCCGTGGCTCATTGTGGAAGAATGACTGGCGAACAAGTAGACAACCCCTGAAATTCAACTAAAACATGTCAGATGGAAGGCACTTGTACAGCAGGAACAAAACCTTGTCAAATAAAAGATAAAGAATTCACTCATTGTTTCGCTGCATGCTGTCGTAAAACTATATCTAGAACTCTGACAGCTTCTTGTGAGCTCTCATTTTCTTGACCACGTAATGCATTTGCGATGGCCTGCATTGGGATATTGGCAGCAAAACTTATTTCTACCTTGAAAGTCTTTGAATTGCATGGACACTTCATCCTCTTTCTATCTGTTTCATTTGGACTGCCACTCCTTAGAATGTGTAACTATAATCTACACATTCATTTAGCATGTGTAACTGCAAGTTACACATCTATACAGTGTAACTTGAAGCTACACATGTATCTGAATTGTGTAACTAAGAGTTACACATGCTAATTTCTAGAGTCTTACTTAAGAATAAACATACCTCTGCCACCTTCTTCGTATCTTCAATTATTGCAGTCCAAGCATTGAAGTCTAATGAGTTGGATGTGACTATGCTCCATAGTCGCTCTTCTAAAGTAGAAACTGTTGAAACATTAGACATAAAAAAATCATTAACCTGTACTATCATCCTCACTGCAATAACATACCGCCTGCAACAAATGACTACAATCTGGTGGTGTCATGGATTAAAATTGAACAAATTAAATAATTGGAAATTTTCACCGTATCTTTCAGATACCTCTATAATCAAACTCTTTTGAGATTCATGAGCATTTCCTGTTGGTTCATCAATAACCCAACCACATTGTTTTTAATTTTGTTAAATGAATTTAAAATTTTAAAAAGAGCGTTCATACCACTTACCTATGTAATCAATGATAAGACGACCATCGCAGAACCTCCCAGCAGGTTTTCCGGAGATATTTTGTTCAATAGGAGGAGGAGGCATCTGACCATACGCTGCTGATATAGCTCCAGTATCCGAGTTTGAGTCTCCAAAATTGAAAAACGCAGGGAAATTGCATTTCTCCCCTGTCAATGAACCATCACTTCCGTCAACCTTATGCACCACCGACAATCCTCCTACTCCTCTAGCACTCAGATTAAGAACCAAGAATAAGAAAAAGCAGAGCAACTCGAACATCTGAATTACTTTCATGAAATCCATGTTTATGTCTTAATGAAATCTTAGAATCTTAGAATATGTAGCTCTTTTCTTCCTACCACCACTATTGTTACTGTCCTCATTCAATGTCAAGAAAGAGCTTAATGAATGTTGTAAGAAAATGACAAGCACCTAACATGACCTTTAACTGAATGTGGTAACGCAGAAAATGACAATATTCAGCAAAGGGTAGTGGACCCAATCAGAATAACTTTACAGCTAGAAACAGAGAAAATGACTCTTACTGTCCTCATTAAACACTGTTTTGCTACTCAGATTACCAGAACAAACTATCTCTCCACCTACCGCCAACATACTTATATATAGGAATGAGATCAGTAAATCTCCCGATAAATATTTGGAACTCAGCTTATTTACAAGAGAAGTGGGGTTCGAAAAGTAATTGTGTATTAATGAGTAAGAGATTTAAGATCGTTACCTGACTGGTGGGTCCTGATAAGTACTGACCTATAGAAAGAAAACAAAATTATGAGTGAATAATAATTGAAGGAGATAAGGTTTTAAGATTTCAAGATATGTTCATACTAAAAACAAAAGAAGATGCAGCACCTGACACAAACATAAACTTTATGATCCTTTAGTTAATGAGTATCACACAAAGTCTTATCTGTTCGAGTAAAGCTATTTCTGAACCTTTATGATCCTTTGCCCTGCACAAAACAACATGAAAACCAGTATAATCAGCCAAAAATGAACATAAACTAGATTCATAATTACCTTATTAAATGGACATAAAAACAACAAGTACAAGAGCACCTAAAAACAGCTCATCAACATGAGAAATTCAATCACACTGAATTTTGACATCTGATGTTGTATCTCAAACAACTAATTCCAATTTTGATTGCATTTCTAACAAAACATTCAATGTCTGATACAAGCAGTCAGTTGGAAAATCAAAGTAGATGAAATTCGTAACAGATAGATGGGTAATAGAGATGATGATTCGCAGATTTCAACTATGATAACCGATTTTCAATCGATATTTAAGATAGATAGATTGATTGATTTTCAATAAAGAAACCTAGAATTTTTTTTTTAATTTTCTTTCAAAATCTTTCAAATCTTTCATCTGAAAAGCAAGATAAAGATTAGATTATAACAGATCTGAACTCTAATCTTGATTTCGTCGAGAAAATTTAGTTGAAATCATAAGCAATTACAAATCAAGGTTGATTACAAACCCTAAAAATATTTCTTAAACAAACATCGAAACTAAACAGTTCAAATCAAAGCAAATGATACAAGGATTATAGATCGAAGCAACAATTCTAAAATCAGATCAAAATTCGAAGTAACATCGAACTTATTAGGTATTTAAAGTCATCCTTGAACTTTCCGAACTTGATTTTGGTTAATACGTAATGAGAATTCAACATGACTTGCAAATATAGATGAGAAACTTATCTTTCACTTTTCGATATGATCTTTCAATCCTCAAGTTTTCTTCGAGTTTCATCGAGTGAATCTCCATTCTTCGTTATTTCAGAAAGCAAGTGAGAGAGAAAATAAATTAGATAATGAAACCGAAAATGAAACAGATGCCTATTTTTATTACATTTATATACTAAAGGGTATTCTTGGTATTATAAAAATTATTTTAAATAAAACTTTTATTAACAGGCCCGGAAAATTAAAGTTCTGGGCCTAGAAATATCAAAATGTGAAAAAATGGAGTTGACAATATATGATCCATTTGGTGGGGTTTGAAAATATTGAACCCATATAATAAGGTGGTTCTAGTATTTTTCACTTCTTGTTAATATCCTTTCTGCATTCAAATCATTCAAAAATGGATCAGACGTGAGTATTTTCTCACATTCATTAATATCTTCTTTTACCACCAAGGTTTTTTCTCAAACACTTTGTTGCAGAAACAGAATGCAGATTCATTTTAAGGTTTTGGAGGGTAATGAAATGAATTTATGAATCTTTTGGGTATATTTTTCTCTCGGTTCGAACATACAAAACTCACCCAGTACGTTGCAGGTATTAGAATATTGGGCTGGTGGAGGAATGCTTCAGATCTTGTAAGTGTCCTTTTACACAGATTAAATCCCCTTGTTGTTTTTTCTTTAAAATTGGCTTAATAAGAAACTGATTAATATTACAACAAGATTGTTGTGATTAACATGCATTAAAGTGGAAGTACGTAAAAATATCGTCGTCAATGGTTTCAGAGTTGTTGTGACGACAAGAGCTTTCCCTGATGTTAATGGAGCCAGAAAAGATCTTGTTCTACTTCAAGAAGTATCAAGCTAGTTGCTTCTATCCTGTGGCATGACTATCTAATTTCCGTAATTCTGACTTTTTCATGAGTACATGTTTAGGTTATTTGATTTCTTAAAAGAGCTGATGATGGTCTTCTGAGCTGTATGGTATGCTTGAGAGTGTGTTGATGTTCCTAATCATTGATTGGTGTTTGTTGAACATTGTCAATTATCAGGGTGTACTATGCATTGGTTTTCTAAAACGTGCTCGCCAATCAAAAGAAGTTACAAGGATTCAAGCAGTCAAGGATCTTAAAGAATTGGAGAGGCGAAAAGGGGAACTTGAAGCGTTACTGTCCTTGGAAAGAGCTTGAGACAGGTTATCAAGTAGTAGACAAAGGTTCATGATTTGAATATGATTAACTCAAACCAACTGGAGGTGAATATAAGTAGTTTGATCAGTGTCCCAGTTGACGAACTTTTCCTGTTTTTAAGCATTTTGTTCGCTCCAGTAGACCAAAATGATGCCTTCAAAAAACTTTCATGCGGTCTAGTAGTACGTGTGCCTGCATAGAAAATCGACTCATCTTTATTCATCTCGGTATTCAAAAGCTTTGCAGTTTGGAGGATGAGAATCAGGTAAAGTTTCCTTGCTGATAACATTATGACATTTTAAATTCATTTGAGACGAAAGCTTGTACAGATTGTTGATAATTTTAGCTGCTCATTTGGCATGCAATAAAAATAGAAAAAAAATACTTTGCGGTCAGATTGGGATTTTCAAGATGCAATTGATGAACTCTTCTCATCTGTAATCAAAATGGTACATTTATTCATGGTCAATATGACTGCTTTTACACACCAATTAACTTGAAGTATCTTCAAATGGTAGTGCATTAAGTATATATCTGGATCATGCAATAAATCTCAGTCTCGGAGTCGAATAACGTTTTTCTTATCTATGCCTTGGAGATGAATAGTAAGTACCTGATAGAGACTTTTTGTAACCAATCACCCACAATCCATATGTTTGCAATTCATGCTCCTCTTCGGTTCCAATGTAAGAACTTCTTACATTCTGATGTGGTGGGAATACACTGAAGATATGAAATAAATGCATTGCAATGTTGATATTAATAGGCATAAGCGACAGTGTGCACCTGGCTAATTGCTATGCAGTAGTCTATGCCTATTGAGACAGAGAATGCACAGTTGAAAGGGATCTCAACGTTCAAGTCAAACTGCTAGAAATAGATTTTCTGTGTACACTTTTACATTTGCAATTTACGTAAACAATTTCACGCGAGGCTTATGCTCTAGTCAAGGAGAACAAGTGAAACCTTAATTTGGATGAATCCTAGGACCAGGAGCTGGATGCCCGAGGGACTAAGTTATCAGTATGCTCAAGAGGCAAGGAGAAGCCTATGTTACATACAGCTCTAATTCTCCAACATTTTCCAACGCATATGAGGTTTAACAAGTTTCAGATGTCAGTGCAGTAATCCCCTACTGGGTTTCTTCTCTTTCTTCATATTTTTGAATAAGAAATTCTAAATAGAGTGCTATTGGTAATTACCGCTATTGGTGACTGCAGATACCTGGAAAATGCCCAAGGATAAATGACCCAAATGTGATAATAATAGGGCTTAAAGAAAGGTTTAAGAGATAATTTGGGCTCAAAGGAGAGAAGTCCTAGTGACCCATTAAGGGAAGTCAAGATAATAAGTCCAAGAGGAAAGACTAAATAGTCAAACTTAGAAAGGAAGAAAGGGTATGCTTGTGAATACTTCTAAAAGGATGGGTATTAGATAAGGTCAAGGAGATAGATGACTATAAAAGGGGTTGATCTCCACTAAGAAATCAGAGCTAACTTCTTGTGGCTAACCATGTACTACTTTCTAGAGTAGGCTTCCAACTCTACTATGATATTTGTACCCATTACAGTGACTTACCATACTTCAACATGTGAGGAAGCGAATGCCAGACAAAAGGCCGAAACTGCTCTAGAAAGTGAAGGTTCCAGCCTCCCTGTAAACTCGAAGTAACAAGAATAGGAGAAGAGACAGAGAATTCAAAGTTCAAATGAATTTCAATGTTAATGTGAGTCAAACTGCTAAAACAAATCATAATAGAAACAGATTTCTTACGTATTTAAACGGAGAAGCAAGGAACCATGTCACAACGTAGAAAGAAAATATCAGAAAAACGAAAAACGAGCCATTTGATACATGGCTACAAACAAAGAAAGAGAACAACATCATTATTTACTAGCTTGCCAAATTTTAGCAGCTAATATTACGCTCCTTCAATGGCGGATCTTCCTTCAAGATCAGATTCAACTTTCTTTGTTGATCTAGTGTGAAGTGTGTTTACATTCTCTATGTTCAGGTCATAAACCTCCTCATTGTCGTCATTTTCAATCAAATCTGTCACCAGTTCATTAGCCTTGCCGATACTCTGCATAGTACTCTCTAGTCTTGCCATAAGCTCTGCGTCTTTATCAGAAAATCCACTAACCTGCCCAGAGAAATCTCCGAGAAGGTCCAAAAACTCTTTCTTCTCGGATGTCAGCTTCAGTATTTCATCTCCCAAAAGGATTTTATTATTTTCCAGCTTATCGATCACACCTTCAAGAGTTCTTTCTTTATTTCAAAGATCATCTAGAACTTTTTCAAATTCTAAATGTTTCACTTCCAATGAAGCTTCAAGGTTTTCTTTCTCTTGCTTAAGGATTTTCTCAATTTCGATTTGTGCAAGAAGTGAAGTGTTGACATATTAGTCTCATGGTCAGGATATACTAGTTAGTGTAATATAGAACATGTGAAGAATACACTCTTCACATGTATATTCTGTGAAGAAAGCCTTCTTCACAGTTATAATCTGTGTACATACAGTTATGTTGTGTATGTATAGTGTACAATGACTTGTGAACAATGTTTAGATATTTTTTAGGGCATTCTTGTAACTGTGCATACTCAATCTATAAAATATAGGGCTCTCACCTCTGAGTGGTTGACACTCTTCCATTCACTCTCTCTTGATTTCTACATGGCATTGAAGGATGTTACCACCTCCACTTATGTTCCAATAGTCACATCAAGAAACAACCGCAAGCCTAACGAGAAAGACTCACTATATTGTGATTATTGTAACAAGAGAAGGCACACTATGGAGACATCCTTCAATCTCAATGGGCGTCCACAATGGCAGAATGGCAATAGGAGAGGGGGTTTATCTAGTGGCTGTGGTGGAGGAAGAAGAGGAGGTCGCAATGGTGGCCCAAGAGCATATCACACAACTGGTGAGGAGGAATTTCCATCTACATCAACTAGTACTTCTTCCCAACTATTTTCTCAACCATCTCAAGCCCAAATGGAGTAAATGATAAAGGATTATGCCCGAATGCTGTCTTCCAAGGAGAATTTTGTTGGGTCTACTTCTATGGATCAATCATGTAACAAAGGTACCTTTGGTAATGCAGATAGACCTTCATGTGAACAACCCAAGGATCCTTGGATTGTTGATAGTGGAGAAACTGATCACATGTCTACTAAATCTAATATGTTTTCCACTTACAATCCCAATCCTAGTAAACCATGTATCCTGACTGCTGATAGGTCTCCAACCATTGTATATGGTGAAGGAAATATTCCAAAAACTAGCTCCATGTCCCTTTCTACGATGTTACATGTCCCGAATCTCTCCTGTAATCTTCTCTCCATCAATCAAATAACTATAACATTAAAATTTCGTGTTACCTTCTTTGACACACATTGTGTTTTTCAGGATCTTCGTACAGGGAAGACCGTTAGTCAGGGTAAGGAGATATGAGGTCTTTACTACCTTGAGTTACAAGAGATGGAACAAGAGAGCATCACAAGAGCATACAAATCAACAAGTGAATCTAATTCTGAAGAACAAGCTATGGCATAAACGATTAGGACATCCTTCTTTTGTGTATTTACAAAGGTTGTTTCCTAGGTTGTTTTCTGAACTTGATATATCTAAATTTCATTGTGAAGCATGTGATCTAGCTAAACATCACCGTGTTCCTTATCCTTTAATCATGAATATAAGTTTATTTTCTTTTGCTATTATACACAGTGATGTCTGGGGTCCTTCACGTGTCACTACTGCTTGTGGTTTTCGTTGGTTTGTTACCTTTATTGATGATTATTCTCGAGTCTCTTGGGTCTACTTATTGAAAGATAAAAGTGATGTTCATGACATCTTCAAGAACTTTCATAAGTTTATTCTTACCCAGTTTGACAGAAAAATTCAGGTGTTAAGATCTGATAGAGGTGGTGAGTATATGAAGCAAGGTTTGTCTTCTTACTTCTTGGAACATGGGATTGTTCATCAAACCTCTTGTACTGATACTCCTCAGCAAAATGAAGTTGTTGAACCAAAAAATCGTCACCTACTAGAAGTCACAAGGTGCTTGTTATTCAAAATGAATGTGACAAAAAGATTTTGGGGTGATGCTATCCTTAATGCGATAAAACTACTTAACAAGATGCCTTCTCGGGTTCTAAATTTTCAAACACCTAGTGATGTTCTCTCTTCTGGTATTTCGCGTCAACCTCATTGCTTTGCTCCTACAAAAGTATTTGGTTGTGTTTGCTATGTGCATGTCCATAAACAAGATATGAGTAAATTGGATCCAAGAGCTCTCAAGTGTATTTTCTTGGGATATTCAGCTACATAGAAAGGCTACAGGTGTTGTCCCCCTCCTATGGGAAATATTTATGTATCCATGGATGTAACTTTTTGTGAAGACCAAGCCTACTCCTCATATTATTCAGCGGCTTCTCTTCAGGGGGAGCATATAATGTATTGTGAAGAGCAGCCTTGGTTTGATCTTCCTGGTTCAGCACCTAAGAAAAATGTTACTCCTCAACCTCCACAACCGCAGGTTGTTACTCCGCTAATTCATGTTTACAGACGAAGAGACAAGGTTCCCTAGGTAGTGGAATCAGAACTTCCTGCTGAGACAACCTTAAAATCTAGTAAAGATGATATTTCAGCTAACGAGTCAACAAATGCCGGAGATGTTGACTAGCTGATGAGTCCACAAATATTGAGGAAGATAGATACCCTACTCGTATACGTAAACCTCAAAATCGATATGGTTACTCTACTGATCATCCGATTTCCAACTGTGTGTCTACTCATCGTTTTTCCCCCTCTTATGCTACTTTTGCAAATAAGTTATCATCCGTTACAATCCCTACAAGGGTTGAAGATGAACTTGCTGATCCAAAGTGGAAGCAAGCTTTGATAGTAGAAAAGAAAGCCCTAAACAAGAATTTCACATGGGAAGAGGTCGAGCTACAAAAAGGAAAGAAAACAGTTGGCTGCAAGTGGGTCTTCACTGTGAAATACAAGTCTGATGGAACTATCGAAAGATATAAAGCAAGATTAGTAGCCAAGGGTTATACTCAGACTTATGGAATAGACTATCAAGAAACCTTTGCTCATGTTGCTAAGATGAACACTATTCATGTCTTGTTATCTTTAGCTGCTAACAAGGATTGGCCACTTCAACAGTTCGATGTGAAGAATGCTTTTCTTAATGGTGATTTGGAAGAGGAATTATACATGGACATTCCTCCTGGATTTCAAATCAAACAACCACTAATGAAGGAAAAATATGCAAGTTGAAGAAATCCTTGTATGGTATGAAGCAGTCTCCTATGGCATGGTTTGGAAGGTTTACCCAAAGTATGCGGAGATATGGATTTCGTTAAAGTCAAGAAGATCATACCTTATTCCTCAAACGTTCAAAAAATAGAAAACTCACCATGCTTATTGTGTATGTGGATGACATCATAATAACAAGTGATGATATTGGAGAAATGGGGAAGGTAAAATCTTATTTAGACACATAATTTAAGATAAAATACCTAGGAGAGTTGTGCTACTTCATAGGGATTAAAGTGGCAAGATCAAAAATGGGAATCTACATCTCTCAAAGGAAATATGTCCTGGATCTTCTAGCTGAGACGGGAATGTTGGGTTGCAAGCCTATTGACACACCGGTTGAACCAAACCAGAAGTTGGGAGAATACATCGATGGAACTCCGGTGGACAAAGAAAGGTATCAAAGATTAGTGGGAAAACTGATTTACATGTCTCACACTCGCCCCGATATTGCATACTCTATGAGTGTTTTAAGTAAATTTATGCATGCTCCACGAGCGACACATATGGATGCAGTGTATCGAATACTTCGCTATCTAAAGTCTGCACCAGCAAAAGGACTGCTATTCTCTCCGAATAACCACACGGAGGTCGAAGCATACACATATGTAGATTGGGCAGGCTCCGTGGTTGATCGAAGGTATACCTCTGGTTATTGTTCATTGGAGGAAACTTAGTAACCTGGCGCAACAAGAAGCAATCAGTCGTAGCTAGATCAAGTGCCGAAGCAGAGTTTAGAGCTATGGCTAATGTAATTTGAGAGATACTATGGTTAAGAATACTCTTGTCAGAAATTGGTTTCAAGCCTAAATTGGTTTCAAGCCTAAAGGTCCAATGAAGTTGCACTGTGAAAACAAGGCTGCCATCAGCATTGCTCACAATCCAGTCCAACATGATAGAACCAAGCATGTAGAAGTGGACAGATATTTCATCAAAGAGAAATTTGGAAGAAGGGGTTATCAGCACTCCTTTTGAAAGAACTGAGAATCAGATTGCAAATATTCTGACAAAAGGAGTTCCAAGTCAACCATTCAACTCTTTCCTTGACAAGCTCGGTATGCTAGATATCTACGCACCAACTTGAGGGGGAGTGTTGAAATATTAGTCTCATGTCAGGATATACTAGTTAGTGTAGTATAGAACATGTGAAGAATACACTCTTCACATGTATATTCCGTGAAGAAAGCCTTCTGCACAGTTATAATCTGTGTACATACAGTTATGTTGTGTAGGAATAGTATACAGTGACTTGTGAACAATGTTTAGATATTTTTAAGGGTATTCTTGTAACTGCGCATACTCAATCTATAAAATAGAGGGCTCTCACCTCTGAGTGGTTGACACTCTTCCATTCACTCTCTCTTGATTTCTACAGTTTCCATCTCTCTTTGAGTTTTTTGATTTTCTTCTAAGCAAACATGCAGCCGTTCAGCTACAGATTTCCATCTTTCCGATTCGAATTCCTTATGAACTTGCTCCAAACCTTTAATCTTGTTACGTATCTTCAATAGAGAAAAAGCTGCTCCGGCATCTTGGATATGATCTTCCTGAAATTATTTAAGAGATCCCCGCAACTCCCGATTTTATTCCTTGAGTTGGCCTATTCTGAACTCCATCTCTTCGAAAAAGTTTCTTTCGTCCCCAAAGAGTTTCTTAGTGATGCAATTTCTTTATCCCTTTGAGCTGTCAGAAATTCAAACTTCGAGTTTGCTTCTTGGTAATCTGCAAAAAATATTCTTGTAAGACTGTTTTGATTCCGAAAGTTGAGCTTCGAGAAACTTCCTCCGACTTTTCTCATGGGCAAGAGCTTGATTACACATCTCTAACCGACTTTGAAGACTTTCTGAGATTCTACTTTGTGCATCCAATCTTGATTGTGATAAATAAATCTCATCGATGAGATTCGATTTCTCCTTATTCCATTCCTTTTTTACTCAACCGAAATTCGTCTTGGATCTTGTTGTGGGGTTCCTGGAGATGCTCAAACTGATCCATCTTCCATTTAAGCTGATCCTTAAACTTCCCATTTTCCTCTTCAAGCCGAATACACATGTCTTCTCTCATTCTCAGATCTTTTCTCCCATTTGCCCTTTGTTCAGCTTCAGAACACTTTTTCTTTGTCACCTTCAAGAGTTCCTTAAGACCTGCAATCTATTCCTTAAAACTCTTAACCTTCTTCCCTTGTTCCTCACTCTTCATATTTGACTCATCCAAAGCAACTAACAATTTTCTGGTATCGCCTTCCAGTTTCTCCAATTTTTCTTCATAATCAGATCAAAGTTTCTCATTAATAGCATGCAAATGTTTGACTACAGATTCTTTCTCGTCCATACTGTTCTTAATATCTTCACACATTTGCTTGGTATCTAAGAAGTCTACAGTCTTTGCACTTAATTCTCGAGCTTGTTTATCAATCTCCAGACTTGCTTCTCTAATCTTAACCACATGTTCATCATTAGCTATCTTTAATCTCTCAGAAAAATCTTCTTTGATTTGACATTCAGCTTCCAGCTTCTCAATTTTAGCTTTAGCATCATCTAGTTCTTTAATAAGCTTTTCCATATCTCCCATCTTGAAATCTGTTTCAAGAACAAAAATAACATTTAGAAACTGATAGTACATTTTAAATCCCTAAAGATATCATCTTAAGATATTCCCTGAAATTATAACCCCACATGTTCACACTACAATCTCAAATTGTTCACTGGGTTTTAACCTAATCCCATCATCAAATCAATCAATTAAAAATACCCTATATTCAAATCAGCACAAATAACAACTCAGTCTAGCATAATGAGGGCATTAAGGAGCTCCTGATTAGAAAAAAAAACCTACATTTGAGAAGTAAACCAGAGAGATAAGTGATTCAAAGTATCAAAAATAAACCTTAGATAAGAAATTAGAGAGACAGAATGCCAGACAAAATTACCTGATTGATGCGAGTTGAAAGTTTCATCCCCAAATGCGAGTTGAAAAAAATATTTTTGCTTTTGGATATGCTCTTAGGCTAACCCCTATGGGCTAGATTGAGCTGCTAGATTGGCCAAAAAGTGTTACAAATCAAGAAAAAAGTATGAGAAAAAAGTTAGCACTGCTTCTGTCTACTTCTCTCTCCTAGCATTTGCTCGTAGTTCAACTAGCAGCGAGATTGAAACACTAAATGGTTCAGCGTCCAAAAAGTTGTCTCAACGGTGAACAGTTCAGCTTTTTAAGAATATTCCAGGGAATCAACGCTGAACTGTTCAGCGCTTCCCTGGACGTTGTTCCATTCAACCTTTTCTGTTGACGATGCACCATCCAGCGCTTGACCTTTTTTTTCACAACGACTATTTTTTTCCAGAACTTGATTAAATGTTTGATAATTTATTCCAATGGTTGTTTGTTTCAAAATTTGAGAATTTACCAATGTAAGGGAAATCTTCCATTACATTGCAAAATAAGGTTACGATGTTTTTTGAAGAAATTAAAAAAATACATTGAAATTGAAATCTTACTTCTAAATAACTTAAAACTTAAAAAAAGTACATTGAAATTGAAATCCTACTTCTAAGTAACTTAAAACATAAAAAACTACATTGAAATTGAAATCCTACTTCTAAGTAACTTAAAACATAAAAAAGTACATTGAAATTGAAATCCTACTTCTAAATAACTTAAAACATAAAAAAGTACATAAAAATTGAAATCCTACTTCTAAATAACTTAAATCATTACTAATATATCACTTTAATTTAGGGGATAAGTGGCAATCCATGACGGGTCAAAATATCGTTCTTCCATATTTTGTAGACGGGTTTCTCCCATTCCTGTAATTCATCCAAGGGTTGTCTTAGGATCTTCATGTACAATTCTCTTTGCTGCGTTTGTGCCAAGATTGAAGAGCTTTCCATGTTCTTCTTTAGATACTCTTCATATGTTTCATACTTGGCCACTCTTTGTGCTTGTGCGTTTTCAAGAAGTTCGATGAGTTTATCCATTTTTTCATATGATTTCTGCGATGCTTTAGCCTCACGAGCCATTTTCTTTGCTTGGTCTCTCCCTTCACTTCTAACGTCATTTGTTTGTTCGAAATAGCGTCTTCTCTTTGATATGTCCGAGGTTTCAGAATTATGAGTAGATGAAGTGCCACCAAACCTTGCCATATTTTCCAAATCTGTATCCATATTATCAGCTTCATTTTATTGAGTAGCTTGAGTCTGTTGAGTAGGTTGAGTGGAAGTACCGGACCCATCATCATAATTCACCGCTGGGTTGTAATCGGGTTGATAGTTCTTCAGGATCTGGAAAACCGAATGGTGCTTCCAAAGTTTTCCAGACTCTGCTTCATAATTCTGTTATCCACGATGATAATGGGAAAGAAATGAAAGGAAAAATTTAGAGAAAGAAAGAAAGAGATCAAAATGGAAGAAAGAAAACATTAAAAGTTTTTGAGGTACTTACATAATCCGCCTCTGTCAACCCCGTAGGTTTGTTTCGGAAGTAGGTCCTAACATGTGAAGGATATCTTTTCACTTCGGCTCTTAATGTGTTGCACTTTGTTTGCAATGCCTTTTTATCTATTTCGACACCATTAGGGCCTTTTCTTTTATTGTACTCTTCAATAATCTTCCTCCAAAATACTGTCCCTTTTTTTATCCTTTCCACAATTCGGATCGTTGCTTGCTATAACCCAACCATAAATTAGTGCCTCTTCTTCTTTTTTAGCATAATAGTAGATAGTGGTTGCTCCCATTTGTGTGTAATCATCTAAGAAATCAGGTGCAATGCCTTTGGCAAAATGTTTCATGAAGGCAACCATTTTCATATATGGAGTATGACCAGGAATACCGCAAGCATCCGTTTTTTGGCAAAAATCATGGTCATAATCACAAACTTTCTCTAAAATTCTCATAAAAAGTGGACGAGGCAAAGCAAACCTACCTTAGAACTTCTTTGGCCCATACATACAATTTAAGTTGAAGTATTGATGCATCATACGAGCATCCACATCTACAAGTTCTCTATGCACCGTCTGACGGGTCTTGACTTCATTCGGGACGGGTTGATGTATTCCCTGCCTCCTCTGTGTCTCCAAAAGTGTAGCCACTGCTAGAACATTCGTCTCAATATCATCTTCATCATCCGGAAGGCCAAACAAAATTCTTCTCAAAGCTCCCTGCATAATGTACCTAATACAACGAAAACATAAAGCTTCTATAACACCCCATAAAAAAAAACTTCAAACACGCCAACAAAAAAAAAAACTTAAGACACGCCATAAAAAAAAACTTAAAACACGCCATAAAAATTAATAAATAAAAACACTCCATAAAAAACAAATAACAATCCATAAACACTAAAAGCTACTCCATATGGTTTCATAAACAGTACGACAAGTACTTTAAACAGAACGACAAGTAATTTAGTTCAGGTCAAATAAATTATGGGGTTTTTGTTGGATGAACTGAGTATCATAAACAATGTTAGGCTCGCTTTCCGCCAACAATGCATCGGTAAATTTATTTCCTCCTTGTTGATATTATGCATTTCCTTGTTATTGATATTGTGATGTAGTAGCTCCATCTTCGACCGTAGGAGTGTAAAATAGTTAACCTGTAGCCCATTCATATGTACCACCTAATGTGAGTTCTTGTGATGTAGTATCTTCATTTGGATTGTTTGGTATTCGGGATTGGATAGATGGTACTGAAGAAGATGTAGATCTGCCAGATGAGGAGCATGAAGTTGTAACCATTTTGTATGTCTCTTCACATACGAGTTGACGATCTCCAAGATGGAATGAACATTGTTGTTCCATAAACCTACTGCAATCATCCTACAAGTATATACATTAGATAATTTAGTCGAATTCATCTCCCGAAAGTTAAAATGAGTACAAAATATAAATGTACTTACCACTATCAAATTCATCTCCCGAAAGTTATACGGACAAGGAACCCTTGAAACTTGTAATTGACGTTCTACGCCAGCTTCATTGGAAAATGATAAGCTGAAATCTATCTTCGGCAGTTGTGATGGGGGTTCATTCTGTGTGTCATAGGTATATATCTGCGACATCATATCAAGAGGATGATGACTAGGAAACAAATGGCGAGGAACAGCTGAGCTACCCAATGTTGTCTCATCTACGTTCTGTGCATGGTATGACTCAATTACATAAGGTCCAACACTCTTCTTCTTCCACCAAGTGTTATATTGATCCTCAGTGACTGCATAATAGTCGGTGACCTCTACAATATCTCTGTCATCAATTTGTTCCAAATTTGGAGGATTTGTTGGGACTAAAATCTTTCCTTTAATCTGCCTTTGAAATCTCTCTGCCAAGTAACAACTAACTCTTGTGTGTTTTTCTAAGTCAAAAAACAGAACTCTCTTTTTGGATACATTTAGTGCGTACTCATATTGGCCTCCCACAGAATACTCACTATCTTCCCATGATTTCCAAATACATGATTCCCTTATTCTAGTGTCAATCTGTATTCTTGCGCTTTTGACCGAGTGTTTCATGGTATCCTGCTGGACTCCTTGATGTCCTTTCTTACTTGATACAATCTTAGTCTTCTTGAAGAGACAAATCTTTGGGAAAACATCATAATATCCTCCAGGTGTCTGATAAATCAAGGGTTGCATGTTTCGAAAGTAGTACCAACTCTATCTAATTCAGCCAACAACAAACATACAAGTATAAATTTCCACACTACACTCTCACAATTCTTGACAAATAAATTATCGTATGCTGAGTTTATAAAGAATGTGAAAGGATATATCGCTAACTAAACATAGTCATTTCCAAAGTTGTTTTATTCTCATTTCTAGGATATACTTGAAGGTTTTGTCTAAGATATACAAAACTGAAAAAATGCTGTGATGATTGGAGAGTACTTACTACAGAGAAAATTAACGTGCTCTTCTCATATTCTACATCCTCAAATTTATCTAGAAGACCTAACTCGGAAATTTGTGATACCCAAGAGAACTTACACAAAGAATATCCATTCATGAGATACCATCCATGACACATCTGAAGATTAGAAGAAAAACAAATTCAAAATCCATTGAAGTACAAAAGAATGACAATTCAACTAACTTTGCCCTTGTGAGAAGAAAACCAAGTCGAGAACATTTTTAACGAGATGTGAAACATTAATGCAAGGAAAATAGAGAACTCGGATATGACAAGGAAAGAAACCCGGTTTCTTGAGTTTGAACATAGAGTTGTGTTTAATGACTCTTAAAAGGAATTCAAAAAAGCGTAAAAAGGAATTATACCTGCACAAGTTGATCCGATCCTCTGCGTTAGTTCACTTCTCACTCAAAGAAAATGAACATTAAGCATATACCTCGCAAGTAGACAAAACTAAAGGCAACTGGGACTCCATAAACAAGATATACTTGAAGGTTTTTGTTTAAGACATAAGAAACTGAAAAAATGAAATAATGATTAGAGAGAACTTACTATCCAGAGAAACATTAACACTACGCTTCTCATATTCTACATCCTCAACTATATCCACAAATCCTATCTCGGAATCTGCGATACCCAAGAGAACGATGCACAATGAATATCCATTCATGAGATACTGATCCATGACACATCTGAACATTACAAATAAAAAAACAATTCAAAATCCACTAAAATAGAAAAGAATGACAATTCTTTTCTAAGGAGAAAAACAAACCGATGAGAACATGTTTATGATTCGAAACTTCAATTGCGTTCACGTCTCCATTTACATAAAGTTGTGTTTAATGACTCCTTTCAAAAGCGTAAAAGAAGAATTATACACCACATAGGGCTGATGCCGATCTAGTCGGTTCACTTCTCACTAAGCAAAAATGAACATTAAGCATAATACCTCTTAAGTAGATATAAAGCTGAGTCGATTCCATAAACGCGAACTTAATTATATATGTGCAAGAAAGTAGAGTACTTACCAGGGATTTACATCTCCCATGTGGCTACTCTTGCTTCATAGGACTTTAAATGAAGCTACCTGCACAATCACATATAACAAGAAAGACCACCCACATATATACATATAGGCTAAATAGAAACAAGGCAATGAAAAGGAAAAGTAGATTCATAACAGGTTTTGTTCACATACATATACAAAAAAGATCAGTTGTTTCTAGATTAAGTTAAATACTTCTTATCTTAGCGCATATAAGTCTTTCCTTAAGGAGAATAGGATAAGACCTTTCCTTATGCACAAATGCATAAGAGTATGCATATTAAAGTGTGAACAAAAGCAAAAAAAATATTGAAGCCATGTGTTAGACATATATATAAGTGATGCAAGATGGCTGATATATCAAGATGGCTGAATCAATCCCATACTTGAGCAAATGGAACGAAATTTCACCAAGTGGTACTGAACCTTTACCATTGACACATCGTTTACAAGGACATGAAAAAAACATACTCCCACCACCATTATTCTTAACAAACTCTATGAATGACTTTACACCTTCTATGTATTCTGGAGACTTACGATCACTATCCATCCACATCTTGTTGATATCAACTGACATATTCCCCTTCAAAATATAGACTTAAACGATTAAACAATAAACAATTAGCCCTAGTGGTTACGGGGTTGCGAGAAAGCCTGTCATATGGAGACAAATTTCTCTTCTTATAGAAAGAGAATAAGCTACAACTAGCCCATGTAAAACCACCAAGACTAAGACTACAAAAACACCATACAACTACACAAAGTAAAATCACCAAATACCTAGATTTGTAAAACCACCATAGAACCGAACTAAAGATGTAAAAAAGTGAACAAAGAGGGAGAGGAGAGGTTCTTTAAGTTTTTAAATTTACTTACAGTTTTATCTTGATTTTTAGTTCCTATGTTATTCTTTATATTGAAACTAATACAAAAACCAAAATAAACAAACACCCAATGACCCAAATCTAAACCATTTTAACATGAAACAATCAAATCAATAATATTCACCAACTATCTATGAGTTGTCACTATTATCGATTCTAAACAATGGGTGACTATTTAACACACTATCAAGTAATCTCTAAACATACACATTCGAGCTAACCTATTTAAGACAAACTTTGGATAAAGATTATGATAGCATAAGAGTTACATAAACATTTAGATTTATTAATATAATTCTAAGAACTAATACATATACTTATGATATCCCTAGTTATATCATACTAGAATTCAATTATAAAAAAAAAAAAGCAGTTAGGTCATACAATTACTTACAATTACCAACTTACATACAATTACTTAACATAAAAGCTACGAAATAGGCAAATGAACAAAACCGGAAAGATCTGGGATTTTAATCAGAAAATTAAGGCCATAATTAGATGAGTAAGAAGAGATCATAGAAGCAAGGGATGGAAAGGCTTAAAAGTGAGAACATATGGTTGAAATCCGGGAAATATAAGTTATAGAGCGAGAGAGTAACTAACAACCACTGTTAGAATACGGTAAATAATAGTTTTCCACATCAAACACATATATTATCGGATTTTATATACTAAAACAATATAACAAAGGAAACTGTAGGATGCTATTATAGTCACTAAATTTGAAAAACAAGGTAGCATACAAAATTAGGTCTTGTCGGACTATTAGGCTAATTGGTAATCACATAGACGTGAATCTATACGGGAGAATATGTTAAGGATCAAGTTAAGAGGTATCGAATGCGAGAGGGGCAATGAGTTGTTCAAGCTAAGAGATATAGTATGTAAATGAAGCTACAAAATAGATTTAGGATATCTAGTTAGAGAAGAGGTTGAAGAAAGAATCAGATATAGTTATAGCATGAGAATTAAAGATAGAAAGACTAAATCCATTAATGAAAATGCAAATGTGAATGAAAGAGTAAAAGATGAAATTGTACTTTCGGCCACAACAAGTTATCACTAGTAGAGACGATTAGTACTAATATATATCGATATACATTCAAGGTAGATGTTTATATATGCTTCAGATATTGAGTACTTTAGCATATAAGAAACAACAAAAAAACAGAAATATGCAAAAAAGTGAAAAGTACCAATATTAACTAAACTAGGTGCAAATTTATATTGACAGGGACGACAAAACACATATATAAGAGCAGCAGCAAAAAAGGTGGAGTAACCACCAGCTCAAACATCTACACACTAGATATATTAGGTAATACTAAAGCAAATCCTAACTTATAATAAAACAGATGATAAGGGGTTAAAAGCCAAGAAAAAAAATCAAATCAAAATTGAAAATAAACAAATACATAAATCTATCAAAATTGAAAATAAACAAATACCTAAATATAACAAATACCCAAAATGAAAGTAGCTTAACATAAAACCAACATTCAACATCTGATTTCATCTATCAAATACCCAAATCAAACACCCAAATTCATACAAAGCAATTATCAAACACCCAAATTTCATCTGACCTAAATTTCAACTTTAAAGAAGAAACGAAAATAAACAAAAAGAAGAAACTTTATACCTAAGATTACCACGATTAAGCTGCTTTGATGATTAGTTCTTCCAACGCAATAGTACAACTAAGATAAGTTAGACCTAACAATCGAAAAGTAAAACTAAAAAAAAAAAATCGAATCAATCTAACACAGTACGGTGAGAGGGTTTACGGTGAGTAGGTGATAAAGCGATAAGAAATAAAGTTTCTTCTTCACTCAACAAAACCCAATGTTTATCTACTTTTCCAGTAGAATGCGCTAGAATAAAATGACCAAAACACCACATAAATAATGCTCATTTCAATGTCTCTGAACACCCAGTATTATCCTGGTCTTTTCTACTTTGAATATACTCCTTCAAGACTGTTAAGGATAATGATTTTTTCTTAGAGTCTCATACACCATAATTTTTGATATCCAAAAAATATAAATCATCTAGAGCAGGATATGTTAGCTCACTGCCCAATGACGGCATAACTACTGGTTGTTTACTAGGGTCACCAGTGGGAATTCCCGTTAACATGTACCAATCTAAAGGAAGGAGGCCAATTTCAAACTCCCGAAAATGAAAGCTCTTCATTTTTGACCACCATCTCTCATCTATGGCTTCAACTAAGCATCTATCCCCATTGGCGAAATCAAACTCAAAAATAGAAGAAAAGCCACAATTGTCACAATATCGTTTTGCTACCGGATTATCTTTCACTACAATTTTGTAATACACTTCGATATCCTTTAAACTACCTCTAAAACTTACTTTGCGAGGGTCTTTCGTAATATCGTGACATACATGTCTATCACAATTCTTCGATGAAACTATATCCAACCGATCTAGCAATTCATCCATACTCATACTATAATCAATGACAAACAAGAAAAAAAATATCAATCATACAAACTAAATTATCATACAAATTTCATCACAAATAATCATACAAGCTAATCAACAATAACTCATTATCATTCATTTTCATCATACATATAATCAAATTATCATGCAAATTTACCTACAAACTAATCATACGAATTATCATCCATTTTCATCACAAAAATCAAAATTTCATTTTTTGTTCATCATAAATAATCAACTTAAATCCCAAAAAAAAAAAAAAATCATCAAACTAAATCATACACAAATCATCTAAATACGAAATATCAATCATCAATTTGAATGAAATCGCACCAAAAATCAAAAATCATAAAACTTTAAACCTAAAACTTAAATTTCTTACCTAGAATGATTGCGTGGATGAAATCACACCAAACCACGTTCAATCGATCACAAATACGAAGTAGAACAAACCCATGGAAGGAATTTGCAAAAAAATTCTAAAACTCATGAACTTGGACATGCATTTTTGGGAGAAATGGGGGAAAAATAAGTGTGAAGTGAAAATAGGGAAGAAGGTCGATTTTCTGTGTAGGTATCGATTTTTCTGGACGCTGAACTGTTCAGCGTTGTCAAAGAAAGTTGACTGAGTCAAATGCTATTCGGTTCGGCTTTCACCTTGACGATGCATTTTTCAGCATTTGACGCCGTACTATTCAGCGTTTCGCTACTAGATTCGCCATCCCATAGGACTTAGGAGGTTTCCCAGGATGACATGGATGTCCAATATAGTTGCTAGATTAGAATACCACAGGACTTAGCCTTAGAGGGTCGAAGGATGTGAGTAACTTTTTGTTCTAGGGTTTCGATTTTGGAGAGAAGAAAAAGTAAAAAAAAAATCCTTTCTAATCCTTTTCTTTTTGAAACAAAAATCCGTTAGACTAGCAAAAGTTATTTAAGTTTGAATATAATAGTTAAGACTGTTGGGATGTAACAATAACGACGTTGATTTACTTTCCTTTTAAAACTCAAATAATTAGATAACGTCTATATAGGTTCCCGCCCCACTATATTTGGTTTTACTCCAGCTTCAGGACCAAATATACTCCGAAACCCAGAAAAATCCGACCAACTTTAGTTTTACTCCATCCCATTGTGATTGGAATTTTGGCCAAATTTGGTTTTAGTCCACTTTTTACTCTTCCATTGTGGACGCTCTAAGAGCTTATCCCAGAGCGAAAAAATATTTTTTAATGACACATACGGTTTTAGACCCCATTTAGTATAAATGCATCTCCAATAGATAGAGCAACTTCAATGGGACTCTACAAATAAAATTATTTGTGCTACCAAGTGGATGGCCAAACTGAGTTTTTCGTAGTGGGATGAGGGTTTATCGATGCATATTAAGCCGAGCGTACGATACAGGACCAGTCGTCCCAACTGCCAACGTCTATTATTTCACCAGCCCCCAACGGCTATATTTCGTTGATGAACACACACACACACACACACACACGTACATGCACACACACACACACACACGTACACGCACACACACACACACACACACACACACACACACAATTCACCGATTTTAAACACATTCAACTACATTTCATTCTCTTCACAAAATAATCTCTCTTCTTTTCATTCCTTTCATTCACCATGAATCCTGATATGGAAAAAGAAAAAACACAATTGTTAGCGGAAACATTTTTCCAACAACAAGAAGTGTTTATGCAACAGTTGGATCAAATGGATGCATATTCAGAAGATGAGAGATCCAGAACTAACACCATGCTACAATTATACACAAGGCAAGTTCCACGAGATCCAGAACTAGGAGATGTATTTTTCAGAAGATATACTTGGAGATTTAAAGAGGAAGGTCACGGACAAATGGTAAGTAATCATTTGCATAATATAAATGTCTACTCTGATCAATATTTTCAACGCTTCTACATGATGCCACAACACTTGATCATGCGTATTATTGGAGGGCTTTGTCGGGTAAACCCTAAATTCAACTATCTATTTGATGAACGAAACATACAAGGGCATAGTCCTGAACAAAAGGTAACCGCGACCCTTAGAATTTTGGGTTATGGTTTCCCGCGGATGGCTGTGATGTGTACATTCGTATGGCCAAAACAACAACATACGATAATCTGAAAATGTTTTGCAAAACTGTAGTCAAACCATTGTTCCACGTTGTTATTGCATACGTTATTCATTTGACTCGTTTTTAATGAAAAGGATGGGATTCGACCTTGGGACCTCAAGCTTATATGAGACGAATTCAAACCATTATTCCACGTTTTTATTGAATGATTATGATGATTGTTTTCAATCTTTATTACCTTATCACTACATATAGAGTTGTTTATGATTTTTCCATGAATCTTCGAGTCGAGAATCAACCCACGAGTCGATCATTAAAAATGAAAAAAGAGTCACGTCATGAGTCACGGTTTCAATACATTGGTTTCAATCACCAAGTAGTAGCTCGTCGAAAGCGTTAGACTTTGGGAATTTAGTTTGATCCCAATGGTTACACTTTTAGCTCAAGGTCTAGTCGAGGGTATTGTTCTCAATTTCAATTGTCCACAAAATCCTTCTGCACGGTCTGATAATTTCTACTTGTGCGGGTCATTTTTTAACTACTATACTTATCACCCAACTTGTACTAGCGATAGAGTACTAAATAGATTAATATGGTTTTACACCTAAACAATCTAGAAATTTTTCATAAACATTAGATATAATAAAGACAAGCGATATGACGAAAACTATAATTAATTTTTTTTAACCAATAAAGTTGTATGTTTAATACACTGAATTTATCCTTAATCAACCAAAGGTTTAATTACTCATATTACAAAGAAGGAGAAAAAAAGGAGAATGGTTTCCCCCTAAAGGGGTAAACCTTAGATTTATGAAGTGAATATGAGTATTCTTGTTTGACCTTTAAATGCATCATATGTAGTATATAATACTTGGTCCTCAAGTATCATCTATTTTTAGGGTTTGGAAACCCATTAAAGACGCGTCTAATAAGTCTATATTTTCTTGCCACAATCGGCTAGGATATTCGCCACATATCCTCCAATTAAACAGTCTAATACACATGAGTTTTCTGATACCAAAAGTGTCCATAATCGGCAGGATTGATACCCCTCACCTATGACGATTATTGGATATTTACACGGAGTTTTTCTGATACCGAAAACGTCTATAATCTGCAGGAATATTTCTGCCGATTATTTTGTTCTGCAACTCGCTTATTTTTGGTTGTTTTAATCATAAATATTTCGTTCAACCTCAAAATGACCTTATTATTTTTGCGTTGGCTTCGTACGTACGTTCTTTTCAAGTTATAGGTAAAGAAATATTGATTTCAATGCGTTTCACTTGTCTCTAACTCTTCTTCACTTGTCGTACTTCACTTCCTTACTCATTGTAGCACTTTGTAGCTCATTTTTGGATGATTCACCTAATATTACTCATAAGATAGAATAAATAAATGTAATAACAAGTAATATGTAAGAATTATATCAAACATAAGCATCGACACTAACAATATGTAAATTATTTAGTTATCGGTTTTCATAGACTCTTTCATGTTTGTGTTTATGAGTCTGATTGAATTTATGTCTAGAGTAGCAAAAGAGTTCAGTGAAGTGTAGCAACTTGTTTTATGTATTTTTGCTTTTGTACCAACGAAATCCCAATCTTTTTTCTAAAGAATAAAAAAAATGCCATGACACCTACATAGTAAACTATTATTCAAAATTCAAAATATTACTGACGAATGATTCCTTTACATGATTATTCTCATACCATTTCACAATATCAATATTTTTCTTTTATAAAATCCAAATGATAATAATTTTAAAGAAAGTAGATTGATTCTTATCAAAAGATGAAGAATGATCAAACGTTGCATGATAAGCACATCGAGTATTTTATTTTTTTAGGAATATATTCTTTTTATTATCATCTAATTTTTTTTATATGAGATATCAAGCCTCGTCATCATTTTAACCCGTTTTTTATTAAATGAAAAACGTAATATATTAATTAAGCAATTAAGTACAGAAGGTCTATAATTTCAATTTTGCGAAAAATATTAGAATTAGTGCTTTCTTTTTGTACTCGCTGATGCAAGTGCGTTGATCCGTGTTATAGTCTTCTGATCCTTATTTCTTTAGATATTGAGTTCGCTGCTGCTGCGCTGTGGTCTCTGCTTATAAATTTTACTTTTCCTTGTGGAAGTTTACCTAGAATAGAAATAGCTTCCTCTAAAACAGATGGATGATGATGTTTTCATTTTAACTCGTTTTAAAAGTAAAACAGATAGATGACGATATTTACGGGTTATACTTTTTTTTTTTGAAGAAGAAATATAATTTATTGAAACTCAACAACAGATATAAAGAGAACACCTACTATACCCAACTAAAACAAACTAAGACCATATGACAGAAAAAAAGACTCAAACTACCAACACCGGCCCTTAACATGATTCATCACCTCATTTGTTAACCATATCATGCTTATCTTTATGAATATGAGGAATGATAAAGCTCGAGGGAACAGAAAATTGGTGTTGGATTTAGGTTATTCTAGCATATTTAGCCAGGGGATCAGCTACACTGTTATAGACTCTTGGACTAAACTGGACCTCAACTTCATTTAGACTTATAATTAAATGCAAACATTCCTCTACAAGATATTTATTTTCCAACCTGACATTCTCCAGTTTATGCAAGCGCAAAGCCTCAATTATAGTCTTATTATCACCTTCCATAATTACTTTTCTGATTTGTTGATTCTGAGCCCAATGAATAGCCCTGAGCACTGGTAGAGATTCTGTTTGATCTACATCCATTGCTTTCATTGACCAGGCCATGACATCCATAAAGTATCCTGAGTGATTACGAACAACAATGGCAATACCAGCTTTATTAGTTTTATAAATAATGGAAGCGTCAAAATTAATCTTTAACCAATTAAAAGGAGGAGGATGGCAGTAATGTTTAATGCATATGCTAAAAACTGGAACATGAGCAGATGAATGACTATCATTAGTATGAAAGCAACTATTTTTTTTATCATGGATATTATGAAGATGAATGCAAATCTTATAGTCATGGCAATACTGATAAACTTGTTGAACTATATTCCTAGGTGATTGAGGTTTCCCATCAAAAACTTTTGAACATATGCTCTTCCAAATATACCACATTGTTATCACGGCTACATTAAGCATCTCCCCTCTAGCCTTTGACACCACATTATCCTTCTGAGACCATGACATTATCCAATCTTTAATACTATTAAATCTTTCGGCTTCCTGAAGAATTGTATTTGACACACCAAACCAAACTACCATAGCAAATGGTCATAAAAGTAACATATGATCTATTGTCTCCATGCTGTTATAACACATCAGACATCGAGCATTGTTCACTTTAGCAATTCTCAGAAACCTAACTTACATCGGTAGAATATTCTTAGCTACTTTCCATGTAAAAAGTCGAAATTTATAAGGAACTTCCAGAAGCCATATCATAAGCCACATCCTTTGATGTTGTTCAGAAACCACCTGATTATATTACTGCATCAAGATATCTTGATAAACCGAATTTACCATGAACTGCCCATTTTTGGTTAAAGGCCATCTCAGTTTATCTGCCGCTGGTTGTTGAGGAATTCAAATATGTCCTATCTTGATTCTCTGCTGATCAGAATAGAACTGTTGCAACTTATCTAATCTCCAACGTCTGTTTTCATGATCTATAAAATCTGAAAGTTGAAGATTAGTCTGCTGAGCATTTGAAACAGGAATCTAATACTCTTTAGCATCAACTTGACCAAACCAGTTACTTTTAGAAGCATTAATGCTAGAGCCATCACCAACCTCCCATATATGAAATCTTTTAATCCATTTCAAGCCTCTCTGAATCCCGCTCCAGATATAGGGTACCCTTTTTCTTTACTCCTTAAGTTAGAGGATCAATATTTATGAAGTATCGATCCCGCAACAGTTGTACCCATTTTGTATCCTCCTCGTGAATCATCCACCAAGCTAATTTTGTTAGCATGGCTTCATTAAAAGCTCTTACGTTCTTAAATCCTAAGCCTCCTAATATTTTTGGCTTATTTAACTCCTGTCAACCTATTATACAACAACCTTTCTTGTTAACCTTATTCCACTAGTAATTTCACTGAAGAGCTTCCATTTTGTTGACTGGTTTATCTAGAAAATACAAACAACTCATTTGGTATTGTGCCTTAGAACCAACGACAAGTTGAATCTATGTACTTATGCCAACCTGATTCACTAACTTCCCTTGCCCCGATTGAAGTCGGTAACTCATTTTATCCAAAGAAGCATCAAAACATTCAATGTTATTTCTTTCATTAAATAAAGGAATTCCCAGATATTTTTCCTTCAATGGCGTTCCTTGCATCTTCACCATTGTTGTAAGATCTTTCTTAGCCGCTTTACTCATATTTTTGCTAAAATAGATACTTGACTTGGGAAGACTAACCATTTGACCAGATACTTCACAACATTGATTGATAATCTTCATCAAATTAACCACATAATTTCTAGAGGCATACGAGAATAAGATACAATCATCGGCGAAGAAAAGGTGTGAAATTTTCGGACATGAAATAACTGGTTGTAGAGAAGAGATTAAACCATTATCCTCCATTGCTTATAACATCTTAATAAGAGTCTCTATATATAGAATAAAAATATAAGGAGATAGTTCATCTCCTTGTCGAAGACCACGAGAATGAGTGAATGAAGGAATAGGTGAGACATTCATAAGTATTGATATATGAAGTACTGATGCATTAGTTAATTAACTGACACCAATTCTCATTGAAACCTATACATTGCATGACCTTCAAAATGAATCCCCAGTCCATTCTATCGAAAGCCTTCGCCATGCCCAATTTAATTGCCACCGCCCTTGTAAAAATCTTAGTCCTCTTCCTATAATCAATCACCTCATGCACGATTATTATGTTGTCCAATATATTCCTACCAGGCACATATGCTGCTTTCTAAGGAGAAACAAATTTATCAAGATATTTCTTCATCCTATTAGACAATATCTTGGTGACTTTATACGCTATGTTACATAGGCTAATATGACGAAAATCTGAAGGAGTTAACACGTGATAAGTATAATTTAGTTGCTTGAGTAAATAACCTGTTCTGAAGAAATGAGAAACCATATCAACCAAATCATCTACCACTTGATCCCAACAGGTATGATAAAACCATGCCTGAAAGCGATCAGGGCCTGGTGAAGCCCAAGCATTAATCTGAAACACCAACTGCCGAATCTCTTTCCTTGTAGGAATCTTTGTGAGACTTTCATTATCTTCCTTAGAGATGTAAGGAGTTATCAAATGTAAAATATCTGATTACATCAGGGATATATTGGATAATACAATCCTTTAAATGTTGTCTAGTATGCTTAATACCTAGACCCTGAATATTTCATGCAAAAATTATCGTATTTTTTTAACCTAAACAACTTAAAAAACTTTTTGCTCCAACTAAGAATCGTAATTGGAAACTGAAAAGTAAAAAAACATGTAATATTATAAAACAAAAAATAAAATAAAAAGAGGTAGGATAGAAATTGAACCCCGTCTTCCTGCTCTGCATATATGTTCCCAACATTTTATTGAACAAGGTTGTCCCAATCACCCGTCTGGGGATAAGGCCTATATAAACTTGGATGCATCTCATGTTCAACATTGTGATAATCATTGGCACATACTCCTCTTGATATTCACTTTTCATTTTCTCTTCCTGAGCCTGAGAGAAATGAACACCGTCTTGGCTACTTGTGCATGAGCTTTCTATAGTCCTCTTAGGTCTTCGAGCAGTTGATAGTTCAGGAGCACCAACAGACTGAGTGTGAATCGTTAAGATGTGAAATCAATCTTTTGGGATTTCAAGGTGTCTCTTCTCTAGTCTCTTTTGTTAAACTTAAGGTTAAACTCAAAAATAATTGTTATTCTTTATCTCCAAAATGGGAGGTATATATAACCAACATTACAAGAATTAAATAATTACATTAATTAAATAATGGAGTAGGTAAATGAAGAAAACAAGGAAGTCCATGTTAGGTGAAGGTTGGTGGAGTAGGTGTAGAAAACAAGGAAGTCCATGTTAGGTGAAGGTTGGTGGAGTAGGTGTAGAATACAAGGAAGTCCATGTTAGGTAAAGGTTGGTGGTGTAATTGGAGGAGTGATTGGTGGAATTGGTGGAAGGTGGAAGGTTGATTCAACACTCTCCCTCAAGGTGGTGCATATATGTCACAGATGCCCAACTTGACAAGTGAATCGTTAAATATATTATTTGATACGACCTTAGTCAAAATATCTGCCAGTTGTTGTGTTGTTCGGACATATGGTACTTCAATAATTTTTTCTTCAAGTTTCTCATAAATGAAGTTCCTATCAATTTCCACGTGCTTCGTTCGATCATGTTGCACCGGATTCTCTGCAATTTTGATTGTTGACTGATTATCACAAAACAACTTCATAGGTTTTTCAGATGGGAAACCAAGCTCTCCCATAAGCCTTTTCAACCATAACAATTCACAAATGCCTTTTACCATTGCTCTATATTCTGCTTCAGCACTGGATAAGGAAACAACATGTTGTTTCTTAGATTTCCATGTCACTAAATTTCCTCCAACAAAGGTAACATACCCGGATGTTGATCTTCTCCTCATCACCTTTACCTCCCCGATCCGAGTCGGTGTAACCTGATACATCAAGATGTCCATGTTTTGAAAACATCAAACCTATGCCTGGTGCGGACTTCAAATATCTTAGTATCCTGGTTACTGCATCCATGTGTTGCTGACCCGGATTATGCATAAATCTGCTTACAACACTTACAACATAAGCAATATATGTCATTGTATGAGAAAGATAAATCAAGCGACCAACTAACCTCTGATATTGTCCTTTGTCTGTTGGTATTTGATCAGAACATTCTTCAAGACCATGATTTTGTTCCATAGGAGACCCAATTGGCGTACAACCAATCATACCAGTTTCCTTCAACAAATCAATCACATATTTTCGCTGACACAAGAAAATTCCCTTTCTGGATCGATTAACTTCAATACCCAAGAAGTACTTAAGTCCACCCAAATCTTTCATATCAAACTCAGAATACAAGCAATTTTTAAGATTACTCATCTCTTCAGGGTCATTTCTTGTTACCACCATATCATCTACATAGATAATAAGAGCAGTGACCTTGTCACCTACTCTTTTAAGGAACAAGGTATGATCAACATTACTCTGTATATACCCAAACTTCTTCATTGCAATGCGAAATCTACCAAACCATGCTCTGGGAGATTGTTTCAAACCATATAAAGCCTTCTTTAACTTACACACAACATTAGCATTGTTTGGAGCATTATAACCTGGAGGTAGTGTCATGTAGACTTCTTCTTGCAATTCACCATGTAAAAAAGCATTTTTTACATCATACTGTTGTAGAGGCGAGCCTAGATTTGCTGCCAAAGACAATAATACTCGAATAGTGTTGATTTTTGCAACCGGAGCAAACGTCTCCTGATAATCAATACCATAAGTCTGGGTAAACCCTTTAGCCACAAGTCTTGCTTTATACCTGTCAATAGAGCCATCTGGATTATGTGTGATAGTATATACCCACCTGAAGCCAACTGGTTTCTTTCCTTTTGGTAGTGAGACTATATCCCATGTACCATTTTCTTCATGTGCCACCATCTCCTCTTTCATAGGACCAGCCCATTTCGGATTAGATAGTGCTTCTTCTATCTGCATTCGGGAATAGTAACATCTGCCATTTGGTGACAAACGCTTTTTCCTCCTTTTGATAATCTATGAGTTGACACGTAATTCGCAATAGGGTATTTCACCTTCCTTAATGCTTCAGGTGAAAAACGATCTGGTGGAACTCCACGATTACTCCTTGGTGGCAACTGGTACCTGTCGGTGTCAGGTAGTTCACAAGTATCATTAGTATTAATCGAACAATCTATGCTTACCTCAGGGACATCGGCACCGGCTGGAGGACAATTAGATGTAGGTACTGTTGATGAAGAGAGAGATGGATCTTCAAGAGCAGAGGTGTCAATTTCTTCGAAAACAGGAATATCGAACTCTTGAACCGGCTCCATGACTTGTATGTCATCAATTCTTGAACTACTTGTGATTGGATGTGTACTTATGCTTGTTTCATTTGATGTCATATTTATTTCACTATTAGTCGGAAACAAATCCATCCAATTCAACTCTTCAATAACACTCTCTCCCTGAAGAGGAGAATCAGATACATCGGATGAGTAAAACATTTCGTGCTCAGAAAAGGTGACATCCATAGTAACATAAAATTTATGACTTTGAGGATGATAACACCTATAACCCTTCTGGAATGGATGATAACCAATAAAAACACATTTGATAGCACAAGGATCTAACTTTGTACGTAGATGTTTCTGCAGATGTACAAAAACAACACAATCGAATACTCGTGGAGGAAGCTTAAGATGAGAAGGTATTGTTACAAACGAAGCCAATTTGTCCAAAGGTGTCTGAAATTTTAAAACACTTGTTGGTACTCGATTAAGAAGATATCTCGCACTAGTAATAGCTTCTTCCCAGAATTTTGGCTTCATATTTGACCCAATCAAGCATGCCCTCGTAATTTCAAGTAACTGGCGATTTTTTCTTTCCGCCACACCATTTTGTTGTGGCGTAGATGGGAAACTAGTTTCATAAATAATTCCATGTTCTCTAAAGTATCCTTGTAATACTTCATTAACATACTCACCACCATTATCAGAACGAAGGACCTTTAAGTTAGCCGAAAATTGTGTCTGAATCATTTTATGAAATGCTTGAAAACGATCAGCCACATCACTTTTATTCTTCATTAAATAGAGCCAGGTCATACGAGTACAATCATCGATGAAGATAACAAACCACCGAAATCCAGAAGTACTGGTAATACGAGAAGGTCCCCAGACATCAGAATGAACCAAATCGAATGGGACATATCTTCTACTGAAACTATCTCGGGTAAGTAGTACGATGACTCTTCGCAAGAATGCAAGTATCACATTTAAAGTCCGATGAGTTTGCAAGACTTAAACAAATCAGGAAACAAGTGCCCCAAATATCCAAAAGAAGCATGTCCTAACAATCGGATTGCCACAAGAAGATATGATTTTTAGATACATAAGAAGACCTTTTAAATGAAAAGAGATCTCCTTCACAAACATCGTCGATGTAATATAAACCATCTCTCTTAGTACCTTGCCCAATTATCTCCCCATTGCAGAGATCCTGAAAAGAAGACAGAAAGTGGGGTAGATTAGTACTAAACAATTTAATTGTGCGGTTACTTTGCCTTTGTAGACAAGAGATTATTTGAAAGAGAATGAACCAATAATGTGTGTTCTAAGGACAAGGAAGGTGTTAAATCAACTCTCCCAGCTCCGGTAACTGGATACGGTACACCATTGGAGTTGGAAATAGTTGTATACGCGTAGTAGGAACGGATCTTTCAAAATAGAGGCATCGAACGTCATATGACCCGTAGCACCATAATCGAGAATCCAGCCATGATCTTTTCCAGAATCAGTAGCAAGTAAAGCGACGTCAACCTTACTTGATTGCTTAAACAAGTTCGGATTAACCAAAGAATGAGATTCCACCACGGAAGAATGAGTATCGGTCGTCGTAGTCATCATTGAAGTACATGTATCTACCCCTCTTTGGTCGATCTTTATTTGTATTTTATAGGCGTCCCACCAATGGGGATAGACAATTTTCTTGAAACATTTCTCCACGAAGTGTGAATTGCCTCCACAGTAAACATAACGTTTAATGGAAGACATTATCACGATTAGAGAAGAAATTATATGAAGTATGAATACAGGTCGCAAGCAGCTTGCGAAAGCTTTTTTTTTTTTTTTTTTAAGTGAGATTAAAAAAAAGGGACAAATGAAACTGATTGTGTATACAACTATTTATGGGGGGCGAAAAACAAACCAGCTAGATACTAGATAGTAGCTAAAAATTATATGAGTAGTCGAATAAGAGGAACAAGTCCTATAACGGTAAAAACGGTAAGAGTTTAAATTCAAATCAAGTTTTCTCTCTTGCACAGAGAAATTAAGTTTGACAAATCAACCAAATATATGAAAACAAACTTAACAAGGGTTTGCTTATAAGAAAAAAAAACTCAATAAAAAAAATCTAGATCAAAGATGATAAATGTTTGTACGAAACAAAAAACAGCAGTACAACTTACTTAGTCCAAGATAAATGGATTAACAAGTTTAAGTAGGATTTAAAAAGGACAATCATAAACTCAACATAACAAGTTTATCATAAAATCGGTAGTACAACTTACTTGTTTCAATAAGTGTATAAATAAAAACAAGAACCTTAAGCCAGCGGAAGAAGGATCAATCGAAGTAACGAAGCACTCACTATTACTAAGAAGCACTCAACTCACCATGGAGCTCTGATACCATGTTAAACTTAAGGTTAAACTCAAAAATAATTGTTATTCTTTATCTCCAAAATGGGAGGTATATATAACCAACATTACAAGAATTAAATAATTACATTAATTAAATAATGGAGTAGGTAAATGAAGAAAACAAGGAAGTCCATGTTAGGTGAAGGTTGGTGGAGTAGGTGTAGAAAACAAGGAAGTCCATGTTAGGTGAAGGTTGGTGGAGTAGGTGTAGAATACAAGGAAGTCCATGTTAGGTAAAGGTTGGTGGTGTAATTGGAGGAGTGATTGGTGGAATTGGTGGAAGGTGGAAGGTTGATTCAACATCTTTTTCCCCATTGACTTCTTAGGAAATATTTGAAAAAAATATCCTTGTCTATACTTTGGATTATTCTGTCTTGGATCAATAACCTAACCAAAATCTTCCCCAAATTTGAATATATAACATGCAATGGTCTGTACATGATCTACTTTATCTGAGCACTGATATTCATCATGAACGAGAATAATACATGCTGAACAAAGCTTTCGCGGCTGCCGTTGAAAATAAATAGGAATCCATCGGGTTACTTTTGTTGTATTCCAGTCACTGGACCTCTTGGCATATGATTTGGAATATTAAATCCAATTTGAACACTTACAACGTTTGTATCTGCTGGATTTCCAAGGATGCTAGCAATCAGATTTTCAACCTCAACATTAAGAAATTCTGGTAGAAGTTTTTTGATGTCGATCCAAAATTGTTGAGTAAGAAAATCCAAATTATCAGTAATAACTTAAGGAGACCATTCTATGAAGACAACTAAGTATTCATCAAAACTCCATGGTCTATTCACAAGAACTGAATTATAACTATTCCAATCATAAAAACGAAACAAGAACAAATTGGTATCATGCCTTTGGATTTGAAAATTCCCATGACCCTAAGCCATAATAGCTTCTTGTTCCACCTTATCTGTTCCCGGTGGATGTTCACAAAAGATTTTAGAAATCAAACTAGTCTTCCATTTCTTAATACTAGGGGTTAACTTAATATGAGGATATATGATGACCCATTGAATTTGATCATCACCTTCCAAATTAAATTTTTTAATTCTCTCAATAAGATCAGATACCTCACCAAAAGATTTTCTGGACATTGAATTAATGAATATGATAAAAGAGATAAAATAAAACCATGAGATAAAATAGCGAAACATGTATTCTTTATTTAAAGAGATCTTGCATGAATTACTTCAGATACGTGTAGAATTACTTAGAGATTTCATGCCACTTCTCCTTAATACTATATGATGATTCATCACAGTTTTATCTTCTTGATATCAATAGTAGAACAAATGCTCAATTCTTTTTTTTTTTCATCAAACCATCTTTTAAAGCACCTAAGTTATTTGTCTATAATAATCACTTTATTGAAACCAGTCAGTCTGATCTCCATAGAACCGTTAATCGAGAACCTTTGTGATGAGACAACCTTTAAAATGGAACCTTTGACAGAAGGAAAGACCAAGAGATTTTAGCAATACCTGCTAGCTAGACATAACTAAAAGCAAGTCAGGTTAAAAAATTTGAACTTTGAAAACTGAATTAAGACTTAGATAAAGAACGAAAATAAAAATTAAATATGAGGAGAAGTTAATCCATGATAAAGACTACATTAGAAAAAAAATTAAAATGCAAGATTAATAGAGATGATGAGAAAAATTAAAACTTGGAATGACCGATTCAATCTCCGAGTTAATCGCCTATTCAATCGCCTTATTTAGAAGTATCTCTATCAAGATGTTTTGAGTATGTTTTCGGGTTATACTAATTTGAAACATAAAACACTAATATATCTTCAAATAAACTAAATTTGGCGTTGAATTCCAAGTCATATTGCTACTTCAGAGAGTTAGATTGATACAAACACAGACTTATAAGGTCTTAGCATGTTTGCCTGCTCTGATACCAATTGAAAAAACGGAGGTATAACTAACCACACCCAATAATTCATTCGGAAATCTGTATGGACTAAACTCAAATATAATTCCGAGAGCACCAACTTAAAAGTGAGACTCAATCAAGAAGTATATAAAAGAGCGTTAACTCTTTCTAAATACAATCAGCAAATCGAATAGTTAGAAATCCGTGAGCCTGATTAATATGAGAAATACTTGGACGGTACCAAGGACCAATAACTAAGTGTCAATCTAGTTATATCCAAAAAACAAAGTCAGATTTACCAACTTTGATTGAACTACACACAACCTCTGACATTTCAATTATATAAATAAATATAATGCGGAAAATAAATAACACGGACACCATAAATTTTGTTAACAAGGAAACCAAAAATGCCGAAGAAACCCGGGACCTAGTCCAGATTTGAACACCACACTGTATTAAGCCGTTAAAGACTCTAGCATATTATAAGTTAACTTCGAACTGAAATATAGTTGAGACCTAACCAAATCTTACAACGATTAAAATACAATCATGTTCCTTACGCCTCTTGAATACCAGTAGGACTTTGCGCACTTGATTCCCTTAACTGATCTCACCCACAACTAAGAGTTTCTACGACCCAAAGACGAAGACTTATAAACAAATATGTCTATTCTTGGTTTTGTTTCCGTCTTAAGATAAATCAAGGTGAACAGAAAACTCAACTAATACCCCCGAATTATACTCCCGAAGAGCAGCCTAGAAGTATCAGTCAGCTCACAATAACCCAACTAATTAATAAAAAAATTTATTACGGAATCACAAGAGTCTGAGACGAAGACTGTTATGATTACTTTTTATATCTTACTTATCAAATATAAATCTCGAGTAAATCTTCGAGAATATAAAACTCAATAAGATAAAACAAGTAACATCATAATATGCAATTACAAAGAAAATAGTTGGATCTGGCTTCACGAATCCCAAATGAAGTCTTTAATTCGTTAACCTAATAATGGTTTTGGAAAACCTAGGTTAAAGGAGAATCGACTCTAATTTTCAACCAGGACACACAGAAGTGTTGGGATTAGGTTTCCCAGATGCCAGAGTTTTCCCTTATATAGCATTTCAAATCAGGGTTGCTTACAATCAAAGCTAATATAGCTTAGTAACAAAGCATTCCATATTCACCGTTAGATGAACTCTTGATTTAAGATTCCAGCTAAGTCTACTTAGAGACTAAGAAATCAATCTCCACCATTAGATGGTATATATTATCTTGATACACACAAATGAAATATACTTATATTTTGAATATGGATGAACCGTACCCAAACATGTATACTTGTTGGCTCAATAATAGTTAACCGAAGTTATCCATATTAACACTTATATCTTATCCATATTCAACAATTCTATATCAAATATGATGATTAATAAATCATGATAGATAATCAAATGAACTTAAATGCATTTTAAGAGAGTTGTTCAAATGTTCATCATCTTATAGGAATAAGTATATGAACCATTTTAAATAAAATCGATTTGGTTTTTAATTGTACAAAGTACTTATACAAGAACCAATTCATAAACATAATGACACAGTTTGTAAAAATAGTTGACATATACATTAAAGTTCCAGGGGCTTTAGTTCGCAAATGAACCTGATTTCATGAGTATGAAAATCACACTTTACCTATTTTAGAACTTAATCGCTCTGTTTGCAAACTGAGTTCGCGAACAAGAGTTCCTAAGTTTGCCTTTGTCCAGCCATTCGCAAACTACGCGAATAGGAGTTTCGGACTTGGCCTTGTCTAGCCACTCGCAAACAGGGTAATCGAACACAAGATCCAGATCTTTTCACAGGTAAACCAGTTCGCAAACAGAGTTCGCGAACAATATTTCCGAACTTGAACTAGACTTGCACAGTTAACATACAAAGTATGTAACCTGTATTATATTCAGACATGGTTTTTTTTAAAACTCTCATTTAATCATTGAAACATCCTTGGAAGACAATGATAGACACATTTTTGTGTCTGAATTTTCCTCTGTGTCTCTATTGTTAGTGCTTGATTTTGTACTTATTATGGTGTTTTTATGTTTGTGTAGGTCTTTTTGGAGAAATACACTTGTATGGGAAAAGTTGCTCAAAAAGTGCTATTTGGACCCCCGGAGAAAATTACTAAAGGCACCCTCACTTTGGATAAGGGGCACCCTTAGTTAGGCACCTGCTATTTGCACCCTCAGTTTGGTTAGGGGGACACCATCTTCTTCATTCAAATTTCAGTTTTGGCGGGAACTTTTGCAGCCACCGGGAAGAATTTAGGGTTCGCATTTTGGGCAGGATAGAGGGAGACTAAATTGGCTAGATTCTCGCGTTGAAGAAATCAAGGTATCTCGGGTGTTGGTTACTTAATACCGAATTCTGTGTGTGCTGGCGTGTGTCAATAGAGTAGTTTACTCTATCTATGTCGCGTATGGAATGTGTAGGAGCCTGTTTAGAGTGTGATGGAAGAAAATCAACGTATGAGAAGGGAAGAATAGAAAAAATATATCCCGAGAATAAATTCATTGACTGCCGAGTAATGGGAATATTTCTTGGATTAATGAGGATTTATTCTTGGTCCAAAGGTGTATAAATAGGTGGTTGGGGTCGAGCAGAAGGGCTACGGAGAGTTTGGGAGAGTTTATGACATTGCAGAGCTAAGAAATTCAAGCTGCAGAGAATCACCATTTCTGCTGATGTGAAGAACATTAGACCCTAGGAGACAATCGTTTTGCTACAGTGCCAACGACACTTCATTTTATCGTTCTCTGTAACAGCTCGGTTTGTAACGAATATAACTGATACAAACCCGATTTTTATTATATTTCTCCCATTTTCATCATTTGTAAACACTTTGAGCAATGAAATCAACTTTTGAGCGTGTTTCCAACATGATGATGAGCTAAATCTCCCACAACCAAGGCAATGAGAAAGCTATTTACGCATGAATAATTGGTAATTATTTTATTTTTTCTAATTTATAATTTATAATTCACTCAATCAATGCTTTTGCAGAGTTCTAAATTGTTTGCATAATTTTCTTAATTAGTTGTGATTCAATTTGATAGGTTATACTTTGTTTAGTCAATTGATAATCTATGCTTAGGGAATACATTTAATATTTGAGAATATGCCTGATTATTTGTGAATTAAGAAACAAGGGTCTTAAAAGATAATTAGAGTTTTGGATTATTTACCATCTTTCATTCATGTGTAATAGTGGAATCAATGTCTTGGTTATTTCTAATATCTTGAAATCATTTTTGCATTAAGTTTTCTTTATTTGTAAGTTTTATAAGTCTAAAATCTATTGCTTTCACAAGTCTCAACGAACCTATTATTACTACAACATCATTGAAAATAAACCATCAAAGAACAATGGTAATCTTGCACATACCACTAGCTTCAAGTTATTTTCAAGTGATTAATCGATCAATATGAAACTTCCCAAGTCGACATCAAATGATTGTCTCACATAAATCATATAAGATATTTCAAGGTAATTTTCACGTGATCATCTTTTGACTTAATATTTAGTTTCCAACAAATAAATTGTCTCCAACTAAACTCGTCAAGAATACGATTAACTTAGCTAAATCTAAAGGCTTGCAACACATATTTCGAGAAATAGATAAGCGAGATAAACTTAGCTCGAAATATCAAATGTGTATAATGTAAAGTCTATATAGCTATACGACTTAGTCTCATTAGAAGATAGAATAGAATAGACTTCTGAGTGATAGATAAGTTTAGGCTCCACATACCTTTTATTAATGAAGTTCCTCCAAGATCTTCAGTAGATCTTCTTATTCAATTGGTGAACGCCGTGAAGTCTAAAGCTCAACTACACACTTTTATCCTAATCCGAGCCATAGCTATAAGTATACTAGAAATTAAAAATATAGTTTTGATAAACTAAACTTGACAAACAAGCTTGAGATAGTAACGCGTGCGATTTCGACCAAGCAGTGCTCTAACAGCAGGAATACCCTTATTTATTTTCTTGGAGTTAAAACAGTTAATGGATCATACTGTATGCTACGATCGAGGGGTGGAAGATTTCGTTTTCTTAATTTTTATTAGAGAAAAACACACTCATTGATAAAGAATGAAGAAATATATGTCAAAAATTTGGGTTGCATTCGAATATGTTGTTGGTTTACCGATTAATCGGCGATTAATCCATTTATGTCTCAGTTAATTAAATAATAAAGTTATTGGTTTAACGATTAATTGTCCATTAATCCGTTTATATCTCCATGAATTAAATAATAAAATATAAAAGAATTGGTATACTACAATAATTATATAGAAATCTAATTTAAGGTTTCCAAATTAAACTTTTTCTAATGGTTTTTTTTTAATGAATATGTGAGATTAATGAAAAAAGAGATAAATAAAAGTGGTAATAATCATAGTCAAGGTTAATTTAACTTTTGTAGGTGGTAAACAGGAAAATTCATAATTCATAATTAGATTGATTTAAAAAAAATATGAGAGGGAGGAAATAGGAAAAGTAAGGGGAGGGGGAAACTGGGAAGGCTTAATTTTAACTTAAGGGGATTACAATTTTTAAATTCTTAGAAAGTTCAATTGAGATTGATGAGATGTCATTTGTTGAAATGCCTTCAACCTTTATTCTTTTCGGCCTGACCTGTTTTACTGAATTCCCGTCCTTTGCTCCCACAGTGTTATAGTATAGCTCAGTTGAACCCACCAAGCATTGGTATGTCAAGTTTGGTTGTCATATTTTAGCTCTAAAACTCGAAGATGCTTGATTATATTACTAGAGTCAACTTCATTTGGTTAGACTAGGAACAATAAAAATGTTGATACAAGCTCGTGTTACTCTGAAGAACCTGAAGACGTATCGGCATCAACAAACACATCATCCTTATGTTTGAGGTTAGTAATACAGACTTGACTTGTTCCATTTATATCTACGTTTCTTTCAGGTCATTTAGATTGAAAGTTTAACATACAAAGTATATTTATGTACCTCTAGTATTAATTATTTGATCATTCTATTATATCGAAAGTGTCAAGGAATATATTACACAAATTTTGTATATTGGATTAGGAAGTATAACATTTATCTTTGAAATTCGTAGATTCGACATAACACTATTAGATAATTTATTACTATTTAGTCTATAGAACTTTTAGGCTGATTTATCTAGAAAACTATGTTTAACTTCGCGAGTTTAAGGAAGTAGACTTGCGAAACTTGTTTTATAGTTGAAAGGAATCAAAGGATCTATTATATGACCTAGCCCTTAAACAAGGATCATTACTAGGACCGATTCCAAGGATCTTTAGTATGACCGATCCCTTAAATAAGGATCTTTACTAGGACCGATCCCAAGGATTTCTAGCAGTACTGATCTCCTTACAAGGATCTCTAGCTGGATCGAATATGATATTTTCCTATTTCGGCTATGAACTTAGGGTTTGGATAACTTTCAGAAGTATATTTTGGTTGATATTAAAAGTTCACAAGATGTCAACATAGTACTTGAACATATGCTAAAATCTTATTACTTAATGTTCAATTATTTTCTTCAATACTCAAGGTGAGATACCAAATCGAAATATTCTAAATATCTTTGTGGTATTCAGAATTTATATGAGATTCATATCCCAATAGATAAGCACATCTATGGTTGTTATATTAGAAAAGTATATTCTTTATGCTAGCTATTGTTGAGTTGTCATCCAAGATAGATTTCGGTGCATGAGTTGGATTACAGTTGGAACTTTTACAAGACCTAAAATAGGCATTTTTAGGCTTAGTTTGGTTATGATTTGGCTTTTTTAAAAGAGTTTTTCTGTCGTGTTGTGATGTGCTTCGCGGTGTAAAAGAAACAATTAAGTGTTTGGTAAACTATATACTAAAAGCTAAATCTGATCTAAAAAATGATCAAATTGTGTTGGTAAAATATAGGTTCACTTATTGTAGTTGTAACAAATGACAAAAACACACATAAGAAGGAGATTATGCTTCAACCAAGCCTTAGTTGATTTCAGTCGTTCAAAATAAGGAGATTATGCTTCAAGAAAAACCCTCAAATTGTACTTCAAGAAGATATCTGAACCACTATTTACAAAGAAAATGATAACCACATTTTATTTGTAATATAGATTAGTAATTACATGACATCCATTTTTCTAATAAATATTTATGGTTCTTATTAATTTACCACAAAATCTCACTACTATTAATAAGTATTAAAAAATTGATTATAATAATTTCATTTATAATTAATTAATCTTTCGGTGTTACAAATACTAATTTTAATAAAAAATTAAAATGAGTTAAAATAGTTTAATATTAGTTAATTACCTATCGAAACAAAAACAACTAATACTAATAATAGAACATAATACAAACTGTTAGAGCATTGCTCGGTTGAACCCACCAAGTGTTGGTATGTCAAGTTTGGTTGTCATATTTTTGTGAATCAAAATTCATCTAAGAGTCGCTTGATTATGTACTAGAGAAAACTTCGTATAGGTTAGACTAGAAAGTCTAGGAATATGAGACATACAAGTATTACTCGAAGACCTGAAGAACGTGAAGAAGTAACAAGCTACTACAACGACATCATCCTTCCTCTTGAGTTTAGTAATATTGACTTGAACTGTTTCATTCCTAACGTATCTTTCAAGTCGTGCTATATTGAAAACATAACTGCGAAGCTGTGAATGAATATTTTACTCTAGTAGTGAGACATGGTCATATGATCATAGTATTTAGTAATTAGACTACGAAGCATAACGCTTATCTTTTGAACTTAGTAGATATGACATTGACATAGTCTTATGAATGTTATTGTGATTATGTGTATGGGTAAAGGTGAAGATTTCATCCTAGGAAATAATGTTTTACATATTCATGAACTTGTTTATGAATCGAAAGGGAATTCGCTAGGCTTATTGGTATTATTATTCATTGCATATATTTGGATTACCTATATGTGTGAGATGGTAAAATCGATCATAACTTGTTATGTATCTTGGTATAACTAATTATAATGCCTAACTTTTGATTTGGTATGACTAGTTTTGATTAATTAGTGTAACTGATCCTAAGTAATCACCTGAGATGATATGATCGATATTTGTAATTGGTGTGACCGATCCTAGTAATTGGTGTGACCAATCACAAAAGAGTTGTGTAATTGATCCTTATAATTGGTGTAACCGGTCCTAGTAATTGGTGTAACCGATCCTGGTAATTGGTGTAACCGATCCTAGTGACTGGTGTGAACGATCACAAGCAATACCATGTGTATATGGTAACCGGTCCTGGTAATTGGTGTAACCGATACTGGTAACTAATGTAACTGATAGGTGTCCAAAACACCTTATTATTTATCTATTTTTTATGCTTTCTCTGCTATTTTTCTTGTAAATTATGTATCTTATGTTCTGTTTTTGAGTATTTAGGTACTTTGGAGTCAATTAGAACAAAGGAAAAAGAAACTGGGCAAAAGGTGTAAAAGTGTTGGAGGCGGGCTTATTTCTCATTATTTGATTTTATTTCTTCATCTCTATCTGAAAAGCATGTCGGCTTTAGTGATGCATATTTTTTCTGAAAAGCATGACTGCGTTAGTGATGTTAAGACATTGAAGAGAAGAAGTGAATATGAAAAATAAGGGACGGTCTTTGTTGGCGGAGGAACTCGAAAGAAGAAGAAAGCATTCATTTGGAGCACGGCAGGCGAGCGTCTATTTGGAGCGAAAAGGAGCACAAAGGACTGATTCACAGTTAAACAAAGACTAGCTGTGGTTAAGGGGTGACCAATTATTGGATGGCCCTTATCTGGGACTAAGGGGTTGGTTTAATCCAATTATTACAACCCTAAATCGAGAACTCAATCATTTTCTCCTGAAATCAAGAAACACGGAATGAAAAGCAGCAGAGCTGCTGTTGGTTCCGAGAAAACTGAGAGAAATCAGAAGCCAGAGAGAAAAGAGATCGAGAAATTCATGTTGCTGCTATGAATCGATGCTGATGGGTCTGTGGTGTTTGGTGCCTGAGATCGAGAAGATGATACGGGGGTCGAGACGGTTCTGTATCTGTAATTAAATCGAGAAGAAGATTGATTGAATGGTTGAATTAAAGGGATTGGTGATAAGCAGAGCTACTGTTGGCGAAGGAATCGATAAAGGGTTTTGATGATTTCAGAAACTGAATCAAGAAGAAGTAGTTGTTTACTGATATGGGTTTGGTTGTGCTGGCAGTGATACTGATATGGTGATTGGAAGAGAGAAATGGTGATGGTTGTCCAACAAAGAGATGTTGTTAAGTTTCATGTACAGGTGGTTGGGTTTATGAAGATGGTGTTGCTTTCAGTTTAGCAGGAATTAGGCAAGAGCAGCTGTAAGTTACATGGAAGGACATCAAAAATGGGTACTCGAATCTGGATAAGAACATGGCAGAGTTGCTGGTGGTAACTGGAGTTAAAATCGTAGTTGTGTACCACATATAAGATGGACCTGGTGCACAACTGATGGCTTTGTGTTGTTAATACATGGAGTTGGTAGCAGGGTTTAGCGGTAAAGAAAAATGGTGAAGGTTTGCTGTGTGATTTTACAGGGTATGGAAGAAGGAAGCAGTTGCACTAGTGGCAGCTGAACTGGGGAGTATTGGTTGTGCATAGGAGAGTAATGGCTATAATCATGGTTCAGCTGGTACTGTTGGTTATAAAGCTTAGTAGAGAAACAATGGGTTGAAATTAGTGGCTGGAATGAGTTACAGAGTAGCATCTGGAGTTGAAGCTGCTACCAGTAAACCAATGTTTCTGCCATGGGTTGTGCAACATGTGAAAGAAGGTGTTGCTGCTAATGGAAGGAGGAATAGTGAGATGTAGTAGTTGTTGTTTGCTGATGCTAGCTGGTGATGTTGTAGATGGTTGAAGCTCAAGATATAGCTAGAGTTGAGTTGTTCAGGTGGAGCTTGGCAGTTTATGTTGTTGTAGCTGTGATAGCATTGGTGGTGTTAAGTTTGGAGCATTGCATGTTTGAAGCACAAGTGAACAAGGAAGCATAGATGTATGTTTAGGATACAGGGAATGATGATACATTGCAGGTGACAGTGATACTGAGATTTCTGTGGTGTTATGAAGCTATCCATGGATGGTGCTCTTGCTTTGAGATTATGAAATTGAAATGCTCAGGATTGAATGAAGCTGTGTAGTGCAGTTTATGGAGAACTGAGTTGTTGCAGCTGAGCTAGTGGTCGCTATACAGGAAGGTTGTGTTGCTGCCTGAAGTGTGAGTCTGATGATAGCAATGGTTTGTGTTGGTATGAAATGGTGTTCAGGGAAATGGAATAGTTTTGATTTAAAGCAGTGCAGGCAAGAGATGGAGCTGATGTTGTTGGATGGACAAAGTGGAAGTTGCAGCTGTGAAGAAAGCATAGCCATCATGGCTGGGATTAGCTGTGAGGCACAGTGATTGTGCAACAGACTTTGGCTCTGCAATGACCTTGGTCTTGGCCTAACCACTCAGTCGAGTCAGTATGCTGACTCTGACTGGACCGACTTGACTCAGTTGACTCCCTGAGTTGACTCGTTTGACAGGTGACCGGGTGGACTTTGCCAGTCACTTGAGCTATATTCCGGCGATGGACTCCGGCCAAAAACACAGTTTTCCGGCGAACAATTCTTGGGTCATATTTACACATGAGTTTAGTGGACTTCTTGGTATTGGACCGTGGGCATTGAAGACCTAATATGGAAAGCTGGAAGGCTATAAAAAGAAAAAGTTTCTATTCTTTTTGATTACATCTTTTCTACTGGAGTTTTGGAGGAGAGCGATTCTACTAGGGTTTGCTTTTGTTTATTTTTCATCTTTTTCATTTTATAATTGATTATTATGATTATGATGAACTCAAAAACTATGAGTAGCTAAACTTCATATTATTGGTTATGGGATATAAAGTAGATTTCACAAATAAGATTTGATTCAATGTATTAGTTTTGTCTCAATAATTTACTGTTCATGATTCATGGTTCATATTGTTATATGATTGATTATTTATTTGGTTGAGTCCGGAATCAATCCGATTTGCATTCATTTCTAGAGCTATATTAGGGTTTCAATACGAAAACGTTGTTTATCCCTGATTCTAAGTAGCATAAATGTGGGTAGTGCTTGTAGTGATATATCCTACTAGTCACATATGAATCATAACTTGGGTTAAATCGATTTAGTGCTTTTACACATTTTGGTTGCCTTGATTAGTCTTATTCCAGAGAACTTATTGCTTTTAGGGAGTTAAATCTAATTGTGCTTTTACACTTTAGGTTGCTTTCTAGGAAGAAGTCACATATGCATCTTATAATGTGGTTGTGATGAATTCAGGGAATTAGCGGGATACTCTTGCGATCAAGGTATCCTAGGACTTTTAGTAAATGAGAGATTAAATTTCAATTCTAGTCATTGTTGAGAATTCAAGTTTGTGAATGAAACTATCCCGTGACCAATACTTTCTCCTTATTGATTACTTTTATTTTTACTTTGCTTTCAATTTATTTCTATTGCTTTGAAATATCAAAACCCCCCCTTTGGTTACTAAGAATTTGAAAATTTTCATAACAACAATAGCCTCTCTGTGGATACGAACTCTTTCTTATCGCATACTACTTTTATTTTAGTTAAGTAAGAAAGTGAAATTATTTTTGCTCGGCTGACAACCGAACAGTAACCAGTCCTGGTAACTTGTGTGACCGATCACAAGTGTTCCATATTAAGGTATAACCGATTCTAATGATTGGTAGGACTGATTGAACCCATGAATGTGACTTGATATTTGATCAATCACATAGTTGTCTTGGAATACAGATGAACCAATTCTAAACTTGTTTGGAAGTGTGGCATAATCGATTCCAAGATTGTAAATATGAAAGAGGATTTACAAAGAAATGATTTCAACATACTTTGAACACGAACAATAACTCTTAACTTTTATTGTTCAAAGATATTCCTTAATTACTCAAGGAGATCCCGGTCTGAAATAAATTAAGAATCTTTTAATTAAGGTTGTTAGTTTTATATGCTTGAATTACTAGCAATTAAATGCATATCTTTAGAGAATAAAAATTAGTAATGTGCATTTACTAATTAGAGATTTTCTATTGAGAGATTTCGAGAAATATTGGACAAAGCATTTCCTGAAATTATGAAAACCGAATGGGAATTTATTGCATATCTTGAGAATACTTTCGGTTTTGGAAATTCCTTGTTGTCCATACATCATTGGGCTATAAATACCGAAGTTTGCATTTCTAGCAAACTATCATAAGAGCCAGGTAAACTTCATATTTTTGTTATTTCTGGTGGAGCCGTCAATCTGAAGAGGAAAGTACCCTAATTAGGCGAAATCTCTTACGACCGCTCGTTTAAAGACTTCTGTGGGATCAAGAAGCTCTATGAGTACCGTTGGTGGGAAACTAGATAATTGCAGTTTATTAGTTTTCGATTGATTTGATTGACTAACGGTTGTTGAACTTTGATTGCACCTAGTTTGTTTATTCTTGAGAATCTTCTCTTCTGATATAAGATTCACTCAAACTAGATCGAAGTGTCGACGGGATATTTAGAAACGTTTGTAGATCTAAAGATATCTTGTGATAATACATTGTTCACAGACTCTGTTTTGTGCGTGATTGATCACAAGAGATTCAAGTGGTGTTGTGTAGGTTTAATTGAAGATTAAAGAAGATTTGAAGACGAAGAAGATTTTTTATTGGTTTCTCATATCTTTCTGTAGCACAAACCTTGATCGGCTGGGATCCAACTAGAATCATATTTATTCGATTAATTAGTTGCGTAAGATCGGTAACACCTAATAGTTCTCTTGAGGATCTAACTAGGCAAAGGAGTTTATTAGTTCAAACGGAAGAGCCTTTGCATATGAATTTATATATCTTTATCCGGAAAGAATCAATAGAGTTGATACCAAACAGATTTGTTGTTCCTTTATTGTTTGGAATACGATCCAAAGGAATTGTTCCAGTGTGTGCACTTATTGAATATCGGAAGCGCGGGGATACTGAAGAAACTAAGTCAACTAGGGTTAGTTGCTTGGTCTCAACTATACGAAGTTGGTTTAGATTTTGTATAACGGATGAATTCTTAGAGTATTAAATTCTGGACTAGGTCCCGGGGTTTTTCTGTATTTGCGGTTTCCTCGTTAACAAAACCTTGTTATGTCATTTACTTTTCCTTTCCGCAATTATAATTGTTGTTATTATAATTTAAAGTAAATTACACAAACATTAACTCCACTTTACTTGATAGTGATCCTATAGAGTTTGGTTAAGTCCAAACCTATTATCAAGTAACCACACTTTGATTGATGTATTGTCTCGATCTCGTATCCATAGACGATCACACAAAGTGTGAACACAGATTTGTCGTATAGTCTCAACTTTGTCCATAGACAATCACTTTCGGTAAGAGGACTTATAGGTGGGATTAATCAAAGATTGTGGTGTATTTGGGTACCCTCGTCTTTTCACGAACTATTTAAATTATGAATGTTTTTCCTCTCTTGAGAGAAAATTATTGATAGCAAAAGAGAAAGCAAACTAGACAAGTAACAACAGATTGTCGCCCCAAAACCAAACCTCAAAAATACTACTAAACACGATAGGTGTTGCAAGCTAAAGAAATTATCTAAATATGTAATAGCAGTTATTTTGATGCTCCGAAATAATCATAAAAGTTGGTCTTGAACGCTTCACTACCACCACAATTCAGATTTGAATTGCACTTTTCTCCAACTTATATTATAGCCCATTAACAATGAATAAGCATGCATCCATATAACTAATTATTTACATATATCATACATATGAGATAAAAATTAGTACCATCCCTAATATAAAGATAGAGATAGAGATCGCTCTAATAATGAAAAACCTTATAACACATTCTCTGTAAAAAAAATTCTACTTGATATATTTATGTAAGAGCAAGTGATTACAAGTGCTCTATGAGATAAAAATTAGTACCACCCCTAATCTAAAGATAGAGATAGAGATAGCTCTAATAATAAAAAACCTTATAACACATTTTCCGTAAAAAAAAAAAACTCTACTTGATTTATATGTAAGAGCAAGTGATTACAAGTGATCTAAGTGTCTCCCACAACCACGGTTACAACTTCATATGTGATTCACATTAACTAAAAGTAACTCTAAGTGTCTCCACAACCACGGTTACAACTTCATATGTAATTCACATTAACCAAAAGAAACTCCGATTAATCTCCCACAAGAAGAGTTTCAACTTCAAATAGGTATGTATTCATCATTCATGAATGAGAGCCAGAGATTAATAAGTATACTGCTTGCATCCATTTATTTGTTAGAATTTGTGCGCCACTTCAACTCTTTTGATGATACGACCTATAGGTTAAATGCGAAACAATACAATGTTCAATGCCGGTCACAAGAGAATATATATCAACGGGTTTTTCACATGGTTTAAGTTATAGCAATAGTAAGAACACATTTTTGGATTTCGTACTTTATAGTACAAATCTTGAAAGGGGTAAAAGAGCTTGTTAGGTCATAAAAGAATCTAATATTCATATTTACGACTATTACATAGATATTCCAATAAACCTCTAAATATATAAAATTCATAGAGTTGTATTTTGTATTTTAAAAAGCAGTGACTAAATATAACCTACACTTTGATCAAATACAATTGGTATTCTACTTTTAGAATTTTCATTTATTTTGTTTTAAAAATAACTAATTACAATTTAAAATTTCTTTTCTTGAAAATTTCTTTGTGGAGATAAACTTATTTTACGATTTCATCCTTTAAATCATATACAATACTAGTTGTTATTAGCGAAGTTGGAAGGGAGGGTTAGACAAAATTTTGTGATGGATCAAAAAAAAAATAAAAAAATCCAAGGTTTTCTCTATAGTATTATATCCTAAAATTCTTGACAAACCGTGAGGTGGGAGTACCTAAAAGCCTCTCGCATAAATAAAGTATGACCCACTCCGCCCAAAATATGACTCCCTACTAATTTTGGGTGGGTTTGGACCCGCTCTATTTATATGGACGGTTTTAGGTAGTCTCACCCCGTGATATGTATAGAATCACTGCATACCATATAAGTTGTAAATGAATAACACATACACATGTTATTTGAAATGTTTCTGAAAAAAATCGATCTACGTGCTAAAAGGCAAAGGGGACATTGGGAAATGATACACCTACCGTGGTGGGGCCCTTCAGAAGAACATAAGATGGGTTGTTAAAGGGCGAAGTCCACACCCTTTTCTGTTTCGGTGGGGATTATCTCTCGGCGGTAAATGTATCATTTCTGTTGGACATATGTGTTTGTCCGTAACGTCTTAAGTATAGAATTGAACGAATTAACCACGTCTTATGTTTACTTTTACTCGCGAGATTGGGCTATACTCAGATTAATTGGGGTATACCATATAAAACAAAATTAGGTCATTATGAAGTAAAACTGAAAACTCCTTAGCCAAATATATTTTTAAATGGCTAAATTACCCTTAAGTGATTAACAATAATTCAAATTTATGAACCTTATTGGAAAAAATTTAAATCTAACAAAACAATTTGTTAGATTTAACTTATGAATATCGTTAGAAAATTTTTGGTTTTTGAGAATTTTATAACGAAAATGAATCACTCTAATCAAACACTTCTCAAGATGAAATCGAATAAGGTTTTCTTGGTTTATTTCGTCAAATGATTGCAGGAATTCAAATATTCAGAATTCAGTCTATGAAAATTCGACATGCTCGATTGAAAAAAAATCACGCCAACTAAGCACTTTCAGAATTCAATGCATGAAAAGTCGGCATGCTCCACTAAACCATAGCACGCCGACCAAATTTAGCCGCATGCTCGACTGAATCAAAACATGCCGACCGAACATTGGCTTTTCGCATTTACAATCGCCATGGTCGAAAATGCATCACACTAACGACTATCTATTAGTCGTCATCTTATTTTTACAAAACCATGACGACTAATAACAAAATTGTTCACAGGAAAACTTGTTTTCTGGGAGTTATTAATCGTCGAGGTTTAGCTTTCCAAAACCTGACGACTACTCATACTACATCACTAGTCGTCAAGGTTTATGGATGGAGACCGTCAAGGTTTATGGATGGAGACCATGACGACCCTATGAATGTTACTTTTAGAAATAAAACTCTTTGAAAAGTCATCATGTTATTCATCATGTAATCTTGACGATTGAAAATATATATGAAAAGTCGTCATGCTCGACCAAAAAATACCATGACGACTGTATAACTGCAATTCAACAATTTCAAATTTTCTAATCTAATTTGTCATTCAAATAACAAAATAAAGTACTAGATAGAGTTTGAAATAATTAATCGATAATAAAAAAAAAAAAGTATAATGTACGAAATTTTTTCATTTGAAAATGATGAAATTTTGAGAAGGAGAAAGGAATTGATCATTAGATTGATGATGAAGGAGAAAAAAAAGGATAAGGTTTTGATCTAAAACCAAAAATAGGTAATTTTAGTTATTATTAGGTGAAGGGGAATTGAGCAACTTTACACACCTTAGCCTACTGTTTTGGTTGAGAACAAAATAAGTGTACCCCAATTAATTTGGGTATATATACCCCGATCCCGCCAGTTTACTTTTCTATTATATGCGGTGATACTTTAGTAAACAACCGTAAAATAATCTCTTTGCTTGATAATAGGAGAGATGTTGTAAATGTTTACCATTCAACTAGTAGTAGAACTGCATCTATCTCCTTCCTTTGAAGTTCTTGAAATTACGTTGATCTCGTTTAACTTTACCTCGCAATTTTAATAAGCAATTAAGTTTCTCATGTAAACAAGCATTCTCATCTTGCAGAGCTAGATAAAAGAAATAAATGGGAATTACTTACTCGTCTTTGTAAACAAGCATTCTCATCTTGCAGAGCTTTTTGCTGCATTTTAGTACATCAACCGCAAGCAATTAGTCTCACCAATTTAGTAGTTAAAGCATATGATTCAGGAAGCCATTCAAGGACTTCAACACAGCATCATTTTAGTTAATAATAACAGGTCGTGCCGTTTCAAGTATCTTTGTTGTCTACAACTAGCTACCTACGAGAGAATTTTTCTTCAAGCTATTAGCTATATATTTCCATAGACACTTCTTATTAAGCTCTAGCTAGACAGGATTATGCATTTTTACTCGAATTGTTAAGCTGAGATAGATTGTCACAAGAGCTAATATGTTTAGTTACTCAATTGAGTATCAAATTCGGGAAAAGTAAAAAACTCAAGGAGCCTAATTATTAGGATTCAAGGTTATAGTATGTGACCTTTCGCTTCAACATATTGATGTGCTCTGAGAGTAAACGCCTCTGTAATTAGAGATAATCATGGTCAAATTAGCAAGCAAAACAAGCAAATTAAAAACAAGTAGATACTATCGAAAAACTTTATCTTTCATGATCCAAACTACGGGTGCATATATACATGCCTTTCGGGAGCGGACACGTTCAACACCAGTCTTAATTTGTCGTTCAAGTTGCTTCAAATCTTTCATGTCCAACAATGGTAAATCTTCTCCACAGATATGCCTAGATGTACGTAAGCCACATATACAATGGAAGACAATATCTCAGAGACATATATTAGTACATATAATTTGTGGCAAGGTAAATAGTACGTACTTGTTTCTTGCTTCCAACATGTCTGCTAATTTCTTCATTTCATCGATTTCTGTCTTCCAAAACTGCAATCCGTTCCAAAGATATTGAACGATCGTTAAAATATATATATTGACATATTCTGCTAAGATGAGTTAAGCTGCCAAGATCGATATTCATCAACCACATATCATGATATGGAGGTATAGAATGTCGTTATAAGGTATGGACGTTGATATTAGAATATACCTCTGCAGTTCTAGAACGCTGATTACATGACGATGACTCGGGCAACCCTGCTACACTTCGGTACCTCGCAATGGTCCTATCGATGCTGCTGAACCCATGACCACAAATTAGAGTACTATTTAATCAAAGAACAAGCAAGGTCTGCTGAGGAATAAGAAATATGAGTTGTGTATGAACAACGTACTCATGACTAGCGAAATGGAAGGCTTTTCCAGAAGGGGAGAAGACAACAAGAGCAACTTCTGCTTCACAGAGGATAGAAAGCTCATAAGCTTTCTTGAGAAGTCCATTTCTTCTCTTGGAGAAGGTTACTTGCCTGCTTGTTGTGTTCTCTATTCTCTTCAACTCTACTTTCCCTCTCCCCATATCTCTCTAGTTACCTATAATAGAGCCACAATCTAAATTTATATGCCTATTTCTATCAAGTTATGACAACAAAAATGAAAGTAGGATATTAAACTATATATAACAATTGTTAAGGTTTATAGGATTTACTTTAAGGGAGACTGCTATAGCATCTGTTATGATCATGTACTCTGGATGCAATTGGTCTCACAAGGAAACGAGCTCCCTATATGCAACACGTCATCATCGCGTTAAGTCAAACTGTGTTGCAACAATCATCTTTTGCCACGTTCAAGTTACTTTCTTAATTTTCCCCATAATCATAGAGGTTACCATGGCTGTACCATGGGCATCGGAATTAAGAAATTAATCACCATGGCTTTATAAAAGCTACTCGTGAGTCGTAGTAAAAGCTACTGCCTCCCCTTAAGAAAGTGTATTTAGTATTTACGCACATCTAATAACTGAACGAGCATTATTCCAAATTTTATGATCAGATAAAATGGCACGACACAAATCATGAAAATACGTAGTTTTGAAAACACATTATGTTTCAGAGTGCTCTACGCTAACCAGGAAAAATTCCGAAATAGATTTTGTAGACACTTTTGAGCATGTGGGTTGTGGCATTACTCTGACATGAAAATTATGAATACTAGATTAGTGCCCGTGCTACGCACACGGCATATTTTTTCTCTTAATTTGGTGTGCGCGGCCTTTGCCCCGCCCCGTGACAATGTATTTTTGATTCAGTGTGCGCTAGGCTTCGTCCTGCCCCGTGGTGATGCATTTTTTATTTGGTTTTGCCTCATCCCGTGGCGATGTATTTTTAATTTGGTGTGGCGGGTCAAATACATTAAATATGTGGAGAATATGTGCAAATTTTATTTATTTATTCTTTCAACTTGGTGTGGGGCCCCGCCCCGTGGCAATGCATTTTTGTTCTGGTGTGCACTGGGCTTCGTCCCGCCCACGTGGCGATGTATTGTCGATGTATTTTTGATTTGATGTGGCGGGGCAAATGCATTAAATATGTGGAGAATATGTGGAAATTTTATTTATTTTTTTCTTTTAACATGGTGTGCGCGGGGCTTCGCCCCGCCCTGTGGTGATGCAATTTTAAACAAGCTTGGTAAAGGGGCGGCAGGAAATGGTAGAGGGGCGTCAAACCTAATAAGGAAAAAAGGGTCATTAGGTGGTAATCCAAGTGCCCCTTATTAAAAAAATATGGAAATGACCAATTAACCCTTATTATTAATAATCAAGATTAGTGATGATAATCAAGATTAGTGTTTGATAATCAATTTTCACTTATAATAACTCTAAAATCAGATTTTTAGAGTTATAAAAAAAATAAAAAATAAAGTGATATTTGTGAAATCCTAGATTTTGATTCACTCAACCAAAATGAGTGATTCAAGTGGAAAATTAGAGGTGGGTGATCAAAATTAGTTCCCATTAGCTTTTTGTTGATCAAAATTATCTAAAGTATGTAAAAAGATCAAATTTTTAAAATTTTCTGAAGAACATACGGTTGGAAATAAGCTAGTTACCAACCGTAACTGGTTCAATTTGGGGAAAAACCAATCGTAATACCAGTTACGGTTGCTAGAAAATCTTGGATACGAACCATAACTCATTACGGTTCATAAAAAAGGAATCGAAACCAACCGTAACTAAACTACGGTTGGTAAGTCAACTATAGTTTCGAACCGTACATCACTACTTCAAAAATTCTTAACATACATGATTATGTACGGTTGGTAATTCAACTATAGTTTACAACCGTACATCATCACTTCAAAAATTCTTAACATTCAGGATGATGTACGGTTGGTAACTAAGGTTTCGATACCAACCGTACCTAAACCTAATTCTCAATTTTTTAAGGTACGGTTCTTATTTGGGTTGTTAGCAACCGTATGTTCTTCAACCAATACAGGTACGGTTGGTATCTGGGTTATTACCAACCGTAACTCACATACAACACACAAATTCCAGTTTCAATTTCGATCCAAAACCCTAATTTTTGAAGCAAAACTAACTTAAATCAAACACAGTAGACTAAACTCTAATTGGGTATTATAAATTTTTCAAATCGCCGATGAATCGAAGAGGACGATGAAATATCAGTTTTAATGGAAGAGAGGAGGGAAGAAAAGAGAAACAATTTTGATTTACTGATTCAATTAGGTTAAAAATGGGGAAGGATAATTCAGTCTTTTTAATCAAAAAAGTAAGGGTAAATTAGTCCATTTAAGGTGAAAAGGGTAATCCAGTAAACTTATACACCCTATAGGACACCTCCTAACCAATTAGAGGGACATTGCTATCACCCATGCCGCCCCTCTACCATTTCCTGCCGCCCCTTTACCAAGCTTGTTTGATTTGGTGTGGCGGGACAAATATTAAATAGGTAAAGAATATGTGCTGATTTTATTTATTTTTTATTTTTATTTTTTTAGAAAATATGTGATTTATATATATAAATAATGTTCACTAATTTGGAAAAAAAAGTCGTAATATTTATTTATTTTCTTTTATTTTACGTGGATTTTTTTCCTCTTTATTTATTAATTTGGAAAAAAAAAGTCCTAATATAGTAGTTACTCGATTTCCAAATTGAATTCAGACTTCCATAAAATTCCAAACACGGCAAGTTAGGTTTTCCTTTTAAGTTTGTAATTTTTTAACCAATCATATGTTTCCAAGTGTCCTCACCTAAATATTGAATTTGGTTTCCCTTTTTTAATATTTTTACTAGACTTTTAAAACCAACCATACGTTGTCAAGTGTCCTCACCAAAACGCTCATTTCACAAAACTCAAAAAAGACTTATTTCGGCCAATAGGAAGCGAGGGTTTCCTCACCATTAAACGTGAGAGCTTTATTTGTCTAGGCATTTAAGTCTTTAGACGTGGATTCCAATTTCAACTTCCGACCCTTGAATTAAGACACAAAATTTTCACTAAATCCATCTGTGATTAGTCCATAGTTTTTCTTATATTTATTGTTAAGTGTTTTTTTAAGAACTCTATTATTGGGGCTACAAGAGTCAAGCTTTTTTGGGGGCTATCTTGGGTCACCAAATATCAATTAGGACACCCCTCATCCAATTTTTATATAAAGACTAATATGACCCAATATGATTTTAGATGATAAACTTGATTAACATTATTAATCCTGATTAGAAAATCAATTAAGACTAATTCTTTAAGTTAGATGAAATCAAAACAAACAAGAAAAAAAAATTGGGAATTGTTTTTTTTTGAAATGAGTGATTTAAGCAAGACTTTTGATGAAGATGATGAGCATAATTTCATCATGATGAGGATGATGATCATAAAGAAAACCCAAAACTATTTTCTTCTCCCACTCTTTCTCATTCAAATATCATGATCAAAATTATGATCATCATAGAAAGAAAAAATTAAGAAAACCCACCATTTATTTTTGTTTTAAATGGTTAAAAAAATCCAATTCGATGAATTTTGGGTAAAAAAAATAATAATTTCTGAAGTTGTTTACGGCCGGGAGTTCTTAGATTCCCAATCATGAATCAAGATTAAGGTTGGGATAGTTTGTCGACCTAACCGAAAATCAACATTTCGGCTTGGTTTTCCCGACCGAAAGATTTTTCAATTTTTTTTTTCGTTTTCATAACCTAGCCGAAAGTGTGGTTACGACTAGGATAATTTTTCGACCCAACCGTAGAAACGAAAAACGGTTGGCAACCGTAGAAACGAAAAACGGTTGGGAAATGATGGTGTTCCAAGCCGTATTTTTTATTTACGGCGGGGAAATAAAGAATTCCTAACCGAAATCATTTTTCTGATTTTTTGTTTGTTTTTAGAACCAGTTAAGGCTGGATTTTCTCAGCCGTAATTGGAGTTTCGGCTGGGTTTTCCTAGCCGTAACAGCAGTTTCGGCTGGGTTTTCCCAGCCGTAATTGATTCTGGAAACCCCAAAAAATCAGAAAACTAATTTCGGTTGGGATAACCAAGCCGTAAAATGTATTTTCGGCCGGGAATCTAAGAACTCCCAGTCGTAAACACCTTCAAAAAAAAAAAATTACCCGAAATTCAGAAAATCATATTTTTTAACCATTTAAAAGCAAAAATAAATTGTGGGTTTTCTTAGTTTGTTCATTTTATGATGATCACCATCTTTATATCTATGAATTTATGATAATAGTTTTGGGTTTTCTTTATGATCATCGCTCTCATTGTGATGAAACTATGATCATCATCTTTTATCACAATTTATGATTGAGAAGAGAAGGATGGGGAGAAAATATTAGATTTAGTTTGTTATTTAATCATGATTATCATGGTTTGTAAATGAGAGGAGAAGGAGAAGAAGAAGATGATAAATTTAGGATTTTTATTTTTTTTTAATGAATAGTAAAATTTAGGTAAGGGTGTTTTTGACTTTTTGATATATCTTGAGTCCCCCTAATCATTTTTTACCTCCCCAAAGAAAAAAAGCCCCCAAAATGGTCAAAGGACCAAGACCCTCAGAGCCCCAATAATAGGGCTCTTTTTTAAACGTTAAAAGGTAACTCTTCGATTTTGAAGGTGGTATAGTAGTTTCATAGGAATTTGCTCTTTATAGGTCAACATTATACTTTGAATCCCTTCTTTGATCTAATTTTTCTCCGAGCTATAGTTTTTTCTAGAGGCGGAACTAGAAAATTCATCTTGGAGGGATTTGACTAGTTTTTCACACCCGGCTTAAGCCTAAACTTTTAACATGTTTTCCAAAATTCCAACTTAGAATAGATAGTAGAAAAAAGTTTTCGAGATTTTGGCTATGGCTAGAATAGATAGTAAAAATGGAGACCAAGAAGGTGGGTGTGAGAAACCCACCTTTATCTCTTTCTCTTTTATGCGATAAGAAAAACCATTAAAACCTAGTCATTGCTGGCTCAGATTTGCTTCCCATGGGAGAAAACAAATATGACCCAATTTTCTCCTAAAATCTCTCATCTACTCTCTCTATGTTGAATCTCTTTACTGATTTAGGTATTTTTCAGTTTATTTGGTTTCTAGTTCTCACTTTTTTTCTTCTCTTTGCTGACTTCTCACAAAAGGTTAGATTCATTTTGCATTTTATTTTAAGAAGTTCAGTAGTAAGATCGGATTTCCTTTCTATTTTTTAATTTTTTGGGTCCGAGTACTGATTTTAGGAATTTTGCTTGGATTTTTTTGATCTGGTCAAAAAATTTGATGAAGTTCATCATGAACAACAACATCGTTAAGAGAAGCACAAGTAGCAGCAACAAGTTATCCAAATACATCAGCAACAAGTATAACATCAAAGACATTAGCAATAACCAGTTTCAGGAGGCCTATTCCGATGAATACCCGACTGATTCCGATTCATGATGACCGATTTAGGTTATCATAGTTACTGATACTCTGAAAAAAGCTCTTGACCAATGGTTGGATATATGGATCTTGTGACACCTATATTATAAGTTTTACTTTGTCATAGAAAAAAACCTTGAGAAATTGTTGGGTCTTTGGTAACTAACATCTCTACGTTATGTAGACATGTCATATAGTTTGGAAGTGTTACTTTCAATCCAAACTAGGTCATTTAAACTTGTCATGTTACTTAGGAATGTGCAGGAAGAGGTTAGGGTTCTTATCAGAATTATGCGTGTAACCATGTAATTTGGTGGCTTGAAAGTAGTTATTGTTTGTTTGAAATATTTATAGTTGGTACGATTATTACAATGTCAATACTCATGTTTATTCTTGTAAGATCCTGATCTTGATTCGTAGTATATATATGTTAGAGCATTGCTCGGTCTAACTCGCATGCGTTGCTATCTCAAGCATGTTTGTCAATATTAGTGATCAAAACTATAAAGTCTTTGATTTCTATCCTTCTATATCCAAGGTATCAGACTAGGATAGAAAGTGTAGTTGAGCTAAAGAACTCCATGGCGATCATAATACAAGACGAAGGACTACTCAAGGAACCAGTGGATCTTCATCGACTGAAAGGTATGTGGAGACTTGAACTTATCTATCACTCAAAACTCTATCTACTCTATCTCCTATCTTGAGACAAAAGTCTTTTTGCTATATAGACTTAGATTATACACATGTGGATATTTCGAGATGAGTATATCTCGCTTATCTATTTCTCGAAATATGTGTTGGTAAAGATTTCGCTTTAATCAAGTTCATCTTTACCTAGTGACGAAAGTCATGTTATGTTTCAATCAATTTGGAAATTGCTCTGACGAAAAATAGTTTGTGAATAACAACAATATAACGCCCTCTGACAATGTTTCAATGATTGAAATGAGAGTTTAGACAATATAACCATTGGAGGATATAAGCATTGTTGAGGTAACACATATATGTATAAGTCCTTATTGCTTGAACCGAAGTTTGCGAACTTTGTTGATCAAGTGAAACCGGAGTAGTGCGTGAGCTCAGTCCGCGAACTCAGCATACAAACTCAGTCCACGAACCTAGTCTGCGAACTGACGAAGTTCTCAAACCCGAGAATTTCTGCTGGAGTTTGTGAACTCCGTCCGGGAACTTAAGTCCGCGAACTTGATTAGGTTATGTCTAAAAACGATGTTTGTGAACTTATCTTAATAAACTAAGGAATGCTATTGCAAACCGTGGCTTTATGGTTCATGAATCGATTCGAGTGAATCACATCGTTTTTGCTTCAATTGTGTCTTGTGTGGTACATGAGATTTCCTTGCAATTGAACAACTCTCTAACTAGTTCATTTGAGTCATTTGGACTAGTTATGGTGAAGAAGAATATGGTTGATATGAAAGTTATCATATGGCTAACCATTAGGTTAACTATTGTTGAACCAACTAATGTACAAGTTTGGGTACGATTACACAAACCTAAAAACGTCATGTACATGTGTGTATAACAAGCTATGTTTTTGATCTAACTGTTGATAAATATTAGCCTAAATCTAATCAGGTTTTCATTTAACGATGAATATTGAATGCTTTGTTACTAAGCTAACATTGATTGGAAACCATGATTTGAAGACTATATAAGGGAGAACTCTGGCAACTAGGAAACCTAATCCCCACACATTCTGTGTGATACTAGTTGTTCTAAGCTAGAGTCGATTCTCCTCTAACCTTTGGTTTTCTTCTTCTAAAACCAGGTTAAAGACTTAAAGATTTCATTGGGATTGTGAAGCCAGGCCGATAATACTTTTCTTGTAGTTGTGTGATCTTATCTTGCTTCTTCTATCGTATGAGTACAATTGGAATAATTGGCTTGAGATTTCTATCTCCGATAGGGAAGATATAAAAATAGTCAGAAACACTTCGTCTTATCGTTTGTGATTCCTCAATTATCTTCTTCGCTGCGTCGATTAAGTTTATTGTGAGGTAATTGATAAAGCTGATATGTTCTTCGGGAATATAAATCTGGTTTTATCAATTGGTTCATGTTCACCTTGATTTATCAAAAAATGGAACAAAACTCATAGGTATATTCGTGGGAGACGAATTTATTTATTACTGTAGACTTTTCTGTGTGATATAGATTTGTTTATTAAAGTCTTCGACTTTAGGTCGTAGCAACTCTTGGTTGTGGGTGAGATCAACTAAGGGAATCAAGTACGTAGCATCCTGCTGGGATCAGAGACGTAGGAGCGTAACTGTACCTTGGATCACTGTGAGATTGGTTGGGGTTCAACTACAGTCCATACCGAAGTTAGCTTGGAGTAGGCTAGTGTATGTAGCGGATTAATACAATGTATGTTTAATCTTGACTATGTCCCATGGTTTTTCTGCATTTACGGTTTCCTCGTTAACAAAATTATGGTGTCTGTGTTATTTCTTTTCCGCGTTATATTTTGTTATATAATTGCAATAATGCAGGTTGTGCGTTTTTCAATCAATTAGAATATCCGACCTTTTGGTTGTCGATTTAAATTGATTGATACTTGGATATTGGTCTTTGGTACCATCCAAGTTATCTCTCTTTGATAAAGACTCGCAGATTCTATTTGCTTGAGTATAGGTCAAATTGAGAGATTGAGATAATAACTCCTTGAGATATTATTATCTATATATTGAGTCTGACTGTCTAGTTGATTCTCTAGTAAAGTAACTCGGAGTTTGTCCATACTGATTGCTAATCGAAATATTGGGTGTGGTTGTTAGACCCCTCTTTTTCAATATATATATATATATACGAGGCTTGCTATTTTCTCGAGAAAAAAAATGTATGGCTTAGGCCAGTCACTATGGTATGTCATTTCCCTTAGCTATAACTTATTTGAAGCTATGGGAAATGGGTTTCAGGGCAACCTCACTATGGTGTTGAGCCATCCCTTAGCTATACTGCATGAAAACTTAGTTTCCGTGTAAAGAGTACAAAACGGAAATTGAGTTTCCGTTTTTTTCCCCAAATTTTTTTTTGGTGAGAGTATTTATGTAGGTTAAAAGATAATTACAAGAAGAAAAAAAAAGATATAATAGGTAAAAAAAAAGTGAAAAGGAAAAGTTTTAGTGTAATACTTGGAAAACCAGAAACGAATACTCAATTTCTGTGTAAAATGTCACGGATACTGAGTTGTCGTTTCAACTGCCAAATGGATACTCAATTTCCGTAAAGCAGAAATTTACATCATCTTCGGTGTAATTTCCCTTGTCTACAATCCCATCAGGTGTGATATACTTTTAAATGTAGCTAAGAAATATCGCTACACTTGAACTACGAAGAAAACCGTACGGTTAGATTTCGCTACAATTGGGGATAGGTAAGGAAAACCCTCACTACAGTGCTTGGCCTTAATTGGGCCGACCGACCGGAGGGCTCGTAGGGATGGAGTCACTTTTATGGCCACTTTTTTGTTAAATGAAGAGTAACGTAAATGTTCAATTTCATAAAAAGATTGGAAAAGAATATTCCTTGCAGATTCCCGTCACATTTTCACTAGATAAGATTATCTCTCTCTTTTAGTCCAATTACTATAACTCTTTGTGTATCTTACTTTAAGGGGTATAATTGGAAAGCCAACTTTAATATAACATATATAAAAATTCGTGCCTTAGAATTTTACAAATTTTATCTCGTTAGAAAGGTTGTAAAAAAATTTACGCAACGAGCACAAACAACAATATCAAATTTAAACTCCATCTTCAAATTCTTTTTCGGTCGGCCATTCCACCATGTCAACGGTTATACTAGTAGTTCTTGGAATTAATGGTGGAAAAACTAAATGTAGGTCTGCCCCTGGCTCTTTCCAGGGGACCACTATGCATTAGTGGGGTTAAGTTGTTATGTAAAACAGAAAGTTAAAAGAAGTTAGTTGATATTTTTTTTTATTTTTTTATTTTTTTTGAAGCATATAAAGTTAGTTGATGATGCATGTAACAATACAATTTAAGATTTCAAAACATAAAGATTTCAAAACATAAAAAAGAATAAAAAGATAAAGATAAAAAGAGAAAGGAGTGGTGATGGGGTGTTGAGCTCAAATGCAAAACAAGACATGGTACAGATATTTTGTCGATCAATGAATGGAAGATATAAAGAAAAGTCTGTTAATTTGAAGTGTAAGGAATCATATGTAGACACGATGACACTACCTATATGGTTTTGTTATGAACCCTAGGAAATAATAATAAGAGAAATGCAACATCACCATCGACATCAGTCTCTCAATTGGGAGTAAAAAAATCTTCCTCTTTTCTTTATTCTCGAGTTGCTTTTGTATCAAGTGATTTTATTTTTTTGAAGCATTAGTCCCAAGCGATGTCAATGGCGATAAGACATCCTATAATCAATCTGAACTTAATTAAATAAAGAAATTATTAACGCTTAACTTTATACGGAAATTTCTTTCTTTTAGACATTTACGTTTCCCCGATGGATTAATGGCGAGATTCAAGCTTGGAGAAAAAATAATCATGGCGGGCAGCATCTCACGCATTAAGTACCCGATTCACGCAACAAATATATGAAAAGTTTGAAGATAAACTACCCAAACAATCTGTAATTACAAACGAAACACATATATTATTTGTGCAAAATATAAGGCCCTTGTTTGCATGGTACGTAGGAGAAGTTAGCAGTTGTAATTTCTGGCACTTGTTTAGCATCCTCTATTGAAATTCATAACCCCGGAATTTACTGGATTGGTACACTCTCATAGCCACCAAGGCCTAACTAGTTCCTATCCCGTGCGAAACATTACATTGTGACCAAACTTGATTACGTAAAATAATTAGAATCAATTAAACTCTAAGATTTTCTAAAATTATCACTGTTACAGTGTTACTTAAAGAGTAAATAAAAAGATAAGAAAGCAAGATTAGAAAAAAGAGCAAATTGACTTTTCCTCGTACCACCGAAGCCAGATGTATATGAGCAGTATCCCACATATGGCTTGAAGAATTCGTGGACAGTGACAAAAATAGGAATGACCCACATTTGGCTTGAAGAATTGAATTTGGGAATATTTTGTAAAAAGTGGTAAGGATTGAATTTTAAATTTTAAATTTGAGAATGATGGGGTTATAACGTGTCGACTCCCCCGTGGGCAAAAAAAATAGAGATTCATTAAACTGGAGGAGGATGAAAAGGTATAGCTAGAAGACAGTGGCTGTACTTGTATTTTCATGATCACAAATTTAGTAGGTAGTGATATGACTAGCGGTAACTTGCAGACTCTTAAGTAAAAGGGGTCGTTGAGCGCTGACTAAAGTCAAAGGAGATTTTTAAGCGATTAGGTTTTAGGTTTTCGTCGAACCTAGGAGAATATAATCTGGGTTTGGAATGTATGTACTAGGAATTACTAGTTAATCCATGTTGAGAGAAACCCGTTACTGTGTAGTCCACTCGTATTTTCTTTTGATTCGCTAGTCTAAAAACATGTTTTTGGACTAGAATTTTTACTCGCTCGTCCAGCGCATGTGCAACTGTTGTTATGTACTTTTAAAAAATTCCAGAAGTACCCAAACACCTTCTAAACAGATATATTTTAATGCTTTCAGTTCCTTTTCTAACAGGGGAGCGACAGCGATGGAGATTGATGAATAAAAACCAGAGAAACTACTTCAATCAACTATATCTTCCAAAATTTAAGATTCATTTTTCTTCTCTGCTGGTGTTTTTAGGGTTTTTGTTTTTGAAGATCGTTTTATTCCTATGCAATCAGCTTCATCTCCATCGAATCCGGTATGTTTACGTGGACAATTAAGTGACGGTGAAGAAGATAAGCAAGCGAAGAAGAAGATCAAGAAGAAGAAGAAAGAGAAATAAATTTTGGGTTTTGATTTATATTCTTTAATCTTCTTTTTCATTTGGATCTGATGCTCAATATTAGAAGAGGAAACCTTAATATAAATTCATTAACTTTGGATTTTGATTTATATTCTTTAATCATCTTTTTCATTTGGATCTGATGCTCAATTCTTCCCTTTTATTTTTTCTTAAAATCGTGATTTTTTTTGTAGATTTTGTACAGTCATACAATACATATCAATATGTATTGTTGGATTATCTACTCTTTTTCTTTTTTACTCTTTTTCTCCGATACATATTTTCTTTGAGTACATATCAATATGTACTGCTGGATCAATATGTACAGTTGAATCATACACTTTTTATTTTTTACTCTTTTTCTCCGATACATATTTTCTTTGAGTACATATCAATATGTACTGCTGGATCAATATGTACAGTTGAATCATACACTTTTTCTTTTAGTACATATTTCCCTTCACTACATATCAATATGTACTGTTGGATCAATATGTACTGGGATCATACCCTTTTTTCTTCGGTACATATTTCTTCAATACATATCAATATGTAGTGTTGGATAAATATGTACTGTGGGATTAGATAGTTTTTTCTTCAATACATATTTTCCTTCGGTACATATCAACATGTATTGTAGGATCATACACATTTTTTTAAGTACATATTATCCTTCGGTACATATCAATATGTATTGTTGGATCGTTATGTACAGTTCTTTGTAACTAATAAAGATCAACTTCTTCTTGTTCTTCTACAACTTGTTTTCTTCTTATTATTTTGTTGCTGGTGCGGGAATACTATTTTCTTCTTATGCTAATTTCTTCTCTTATTCCTCTTTTAATTTTAATCTTTTTTGAGTTTTTCTCAATGATTTTCGTCGCATTCATGAATGATTTCACTGGATCTATGTTTTTCTCACTTTTGGTTGATGATTTCGATCATTTTTTGTTGATTGTTTCACTGGATCTGTTTATCTGCCGTTGAATTTTGATTTTCGTCTGAAAAATAAAGAAGAAGAAGAGTGAACTAGATGATTCACATGTAATTGGTGAGGGTAGTCAAGTAATTTTAATATTTCAAAACCTTTTTGGACCAACCAGCAAATGTTTTATCCCGCTGGACTACACATTAACCCGGGTCGGGTTTTGTGTACTAAATAGCAAATTTCTCATGTATGTAATCTGAATTAAGGAAAGATTGGATAGAGCCTTGTGCAATGATGAATGGATTGAACTATTCCCACAGTCAAACCTATTCCATCTTGTTGCAAGAGGCTCGGACCACTGTCCTATAATTCTAAAAACTAATCCTTATTGGAAGGATGGTGCTTATCCATTTAAATATTTTGGAGGATGGATGGAACATCCAGACTGCAAAAGATTATAATGGAAGCGTGGAGCACAAACCAATCAGGCTCTGCTAGCTACTACATGGCTAAGAATCTCTACAATGTCAAAAATATCTTAAAGAAGTGGAACAAGAATGTGTTTGGTAACATAAAACACAGAATCAACACCTTAAAAAATAAAATTGAGGATATCTCCAAAGATATAAACAGATGCCCTATTATCATAAAGAGACTGGAGGAAACTTTGCAACAATGGAAAAATATTGAGGAGGACTATTGGAAAACTAAGAGCAGGAAAAACAACATTAATCTAGGAGATAGAAACACTTCTTTCTTTCATAACTCTGCTAGAACAAGATACAGAAGAAATAGAGTTGACGCAATAAAAGGAGGGAATGGAATCTGGTTAAATGATAGACTTTCCGTTGCTAAATGTTTTACAGAACATTTCAAGGAAATATCTACCACATCAAATCCCATTCTAAACAATGAGATGTTAAATCTCATACCAAAAGTTGTCAGTGATGAGGATAACTTTAGATTGCTTGAAACTACTCTCCCCCAGGAGATAAAGAGTGCTATATTTGATATGGAATGTAATAAGGCTCCTGGTCCAAATGGTTTCCCACCAAACTTTTTTCAAGATAACTTGGAAACAGTTGGGCCAGACCTTATAAAAATGGTACAATTTTTTTTTACCACTGGATTCATGTTAAAGGAAATGAACTCAACATTCATATCCCTTATCCCAAAAGTGTAATTCCCTACCTCTCCTATAGATTTCAGACCCATAGCCCTATGTAATACTACTTATAAAATAATATCTAAGATTTTGGCTAAAAGAATGAAGCCCCTTCTTCATAACATTATATCTCCTTAACAGTCAGCTTTTATCCTTGGAAGGCATAATAATGACAATACAATGGTAGCTCATGAAATAATACATAACATGAGAAAAAGAAGAGATGCCCAAGGATGGATGGGACTAAAGGTGGACATGTCAAAAGATTTTGACAAAGTGGAATGGAATTTCCTTATAACTGTGCTACAGAAAATGGGTTTCTCTACAAAATGGTGTGACCTAATTATGCAATGCATATCCACCACCAATCTAGCCATTATGCTAAATGGAGTACCCTGTGAATTCTTCAAACCCTCTAGAGAGATTTAAGACAGGGAGACCCACTATCTCCTTATCTTTTCATCCTTTGCATGGAGGTCCTCTCTAGGATCTTAATGGATGTTGAAGTTAAAGGAAAAATTCATGGCATAAAGATTGTTAAAAAAAACTTCACATGTGAGTGACTTGTTGTTTGCAGATGATTGTATCATCTTTTGCAAACATGGAAGAAGCCAAAAACATCTTACACATCTTTGAAGAATTTAGCTCTTGTTCAGGCCAAATGATAAATCTAAATAAATCAGGGATTTTCTTCAGTAAGAATACTCAAAATGATACTCTTTAGGGGGTTACTCAAATAATGGGAATAACTCCAATTCCCCTTACTGACAAATACTTGGGCTCCCCTCTGTTTACTAACAAGTCTAAAACAAAATCTTTTCACCCAATTGTAGGGATCATGAAAGGTAGACATGCTGGATGGAAAGGAAAAATTGTTAACCCTGTTGGAAAAATGATTATGATTAAACATGTCACCTCTACTCTGGCAAACTATCAAATGAGTACCTTTAAAATACCAAAAACCACAATCAAAGAAATGAATGGTATACAGAGAGATTTCTGCTGGGGAAAAGAGGAAGGGAAAAGCAGAGGGATCTATCCCAAAGCTTGGGTTGCTGTTTGTAAAATAAAAGATGAAAGAGGTCTAGGCCTGGTTAACCTTGAAAAATTAAATATGCTATGATCTCTAACATGGGATGGAGAATGGTCAAACAACCTGACACCCTTGGAGCTCAAATAATGCATGCAAAATATTTTCCAGAAACAGATATTATGCATATGTCCACTGAACCAAAACCTACAAACTCCTGGGTCTGAAAGGGAGTGTTATCATGCATAAAGAATATACAAAGGATAAGCAAATGGGAAGCGGGGAGAGGTAATAGCATCCAAATATGGTCTGATAATTGGTTATCATGCCAACACAGCCTTATAACAAAACCATCCCACTGCCCTGACAACATCCAAAAAGTGTGTGATCTAATAGTAAACCACACACATTGGAATGAGGAGCATATCACGGATATATTTAACATTGAAACAGCTGGGAGAATAAGAAATACCAGCATTCACAAGGACCAGGATGATAAGGTCATCTGGCCCCTCACAAAAGATGGGAAGTTTACTGTCAAAACCTTATATAAAGAACTGAAAAAAACAAGAACTAACTATCAGGGAAGAGAAAAAAACTGGAAAGTTGTCTGGAATTTAAAGATTAGTCCATCCATAAAGTTTTTCACTTAGAAGGCAGCACACAACATACTACCAACAGGAGCTAAAGTAGGAAAAAATTTAAACTACATTGAGGATATCTGCAAGATCTTCCACTGCCAAAGGGATGATCTAACCCCATCTGTTTATGCATTGTCCTCTTGTTATACAGGTCCGGATAGAATTAAGATTTAACCCTATAGAGGTTTATGAAGGGTTTGCAGACTTTCATGAGTGGCTAACCCACCTTCTTGATACAAGAAAGAACAACCACATAAAGAAAGATTGGGCTGAATTATGTGTAATAGTTCTCTGGCATGTGTAGAAAGAGAGATGCAATATAAATTTCAATAAACCCACCAAATCAGCCTATCAGATAGCTAGATCATTAAACCATTACATGCATATTAAGTATGTTGTTGAGGAAAAAAATAAACACAACTTCATGCATATAGGGTTTACAAAAAAGGAAGCTGAAAAAAAACCTTAAAGTTTAGAATACAACGGATACCACCTACAGTTTTTACATTAAAAATAAATGTAGCTATATATTACAATGTTACTCTAAACTGTTATGGGATAGGACTAATCCTTCATTATTTCATAGGCACTTGTACAGGAGCCAGAGGTCTTGGGCGCCTACAAGGGAGCACAATATAGATCCAAAGAAAAGCTGTTCAGGAAGCATTCAACTGGGATGCAGAGTTAGTGAGCCAAATGGAGATTGAATGGAATTCGTGCGAACTGATAAAGCTGACTAGAATAATCCATGCTGAGCATATCGGAAGAAGATTCAAACTAAAGGAAGAAAATGTTAAATATTTTGAGATGGCAATCTGGAGCACTACAAACTCTAATGAAAACTATTTATCTTTAAATTTAGTAACTATGCATTCGGTATGTAATATTAAGAAACAATGGGGAGTTTTGGATGTTCAAACTCTTTTTCAGCAGATCACTGGTGATGAAACTGCAAACACTGGAGAAGGTTTTTTGCCCGGTATTATGTATCAGTAAAAGCTTTAGCTTCCTTTTCTTATATAAAAAAAAGGTTTAGGTTTTCGTTTCTCCAGCATCTCCTCTGGTGAGATGCAGTCGTCGTCTCCAAATCTTTAAAGGACTCTTGTATGGAGGATTCTCATGTATCGAGAGTGGTGGGTACTGATTTGATTCCTGATCCTGTTATTCCTCCGGGATTCGAAAACTTTCCTCCTCCCCCTAGGTCTTCTGCTTTTTCTGCAACTTGGTTTTCACTGTTTGATAAGAAGAAGGAGGTTGTTCTTAACGTTGATATGGAGCTCTTTTCGTACCCAGTGGTTGATGGGAAGAAGACTATGGATATTCCTTATGAGGTTTTTGATGAGTATAGATGGTGGATTTTCGACAAAGGCTAAAATCGTAAACCCATAATTATACGAACTTCTAATCCAGCAATCAGATGTGATTATTGAGACATAGGTCTCTCATCAAATATCTGACTGAGAATACTGTCTCTCAGAGTACATGCAGATATGTAGTCTCTCGGCTGGACAACGGCATATCTCATGAATACTAAACACTTTAGTAATTATTTCTATATAGGTTCACGAGATTGACTGCTCCTAGACAGCTTGCTCTGCTAGTATAGAGCGATAACGTCTTCAGGATACAAACAACAGTTTTCCCTGACTATATAAAGGATATGAAGCTCTAGCAAGCTCATGTCAGAATAATTAATGCTCCTAGACAGCTTGCTCTGCTAGTATAGAGCCATCAATTAATTTTCTTGGATTCATCCACTGAATTTCTGAAAATATTCAAATATTTTCTGAAAGTATTCAAATACTTTTATAATATTTCGTTACTTCAATCCATGGTTCTTCCTAGCAGAATTCCATGGGTTAGTAATAAATATTCAACACACGGGCATCTAAGCTACCTCTGAGTAAGCCCCGACTCAAATGGTGCAAGTGTACTCGACGATGATGCACTAACAATCACCGTACAAACAAGTATTTCAAAATATGACGAGATGATGAACCTATGCAAAATAGAGAGGAAAATAATAAATAATTAAAAATTGACCAAGGCGCTGGGAGCATGGGCCCACTGACCGGATGGACCTACCGTGGTCAATCCCACGCTAGTTTCATATTTTTAGCATATTTTTTGTTATTTTCCTTGAGTTCATGAAAATCCTTTCACTTGAACAAATATCTTTCGTTTTGAGGAAACTCCTCAGTTTCATGGTGTTTCCCTCACACCAAAGAAATAATATAAAATTAAGGAAATATGGTAGAGTCGTGATCATTGGCCAACCGGCCATGTCTTGATCCCAACTGGGCCTATACCTCATGGTTCCTCATTATTTTATTATTATTTCCCTAATTTCATGAAAACTCCTTAATCTCATGATATTTCCTTGATCTCATGAAAAAATAATATAAACTTAGGAAAACCCGTGTGACCGGGCCCTAGCCGGCCGGTCAAGCCCTAGCTGGCCCCACACGTCCCATTTTATTATTATTATATTTTTCATGCTTCCATAATCCCATGAAATTCCTTGATTTCATGATATTTCCATCAAATTATGAAAATTCCTTTAAATCATGAAATAATACATAAAATTAGGGAAAACTCACGGGACCGGGCCTTAGCCGGTCCCACACATCCCTTATTTTTTATTATTATTTTTCATGTTTTCCTCATCTCATGGAAACTCTTTGATTTCAATAAAACTCTTTGATTTTAACGAAACTCCTTAGTTTTAACAAATTCCTTGGTTTTATCATATTTCCCTAAAATCATGAAAATATTTTAAAAAATTGGGAAAACGTGTGGGAGTGGGCCCTTTGTCCGGACGGCCATGCCTTGGCTATGACCGGTCCCACACTTCATGATTCCCTCATTTTTTTATTACTTTACTTCATATCATGAAGTTTTGACGGTTTTATCAACAAATCCCTGATTTCTTCATATTTTCTCAAATGGATGCTCAATTGCACGCCAGAAAATATCAAAATTCTCAGAACTGAGATACGAACACTTTGACGGTGTGAGCATGTTACCTTGACCGACCAGGTTTGGCTCCTTGGATCGCAATGAGCCGGTCCCATGTATTTTCACGGTTTGACCTAATTTGCGCAATTGCACGTATTAGGTCCAAAACTCTTCCAAATAATTTTGGGATTTTCATAGAACGACCAATATTGGATCTCGTGACCATCCATGGCTGGTTTCATGACCCCTTGGTCGGTCCTTCACCTCTTCATAATTAAGTAGGTTTTATCACCTAAGGTTCAGACGAGCATTTTCGGATAAATATTTGAACCAGCATTTAATCATTCTTTCATCAACAAATCACCAACTCTTCAAGAGGCCTTGGGATTTGCTCACACGAGCATGTAGGAGCTAAATGGTCGACCCATGGTCCCGTGAAGCCGGTTCTCCTTCATTCCATAGTTAATTTTCAATTAACCATGAATTGGTCATCAATTAATCAAATTAGGGTTTGTGGGTCCAAGGATCATAATTCCATATTCGAACACTAATAATTTTACGAAAATCTCATGATTAGAATTCTTTTTAATTATGCGCAGTTCAACTACCAGTATTTTAATTAATGCTTTATTTTGGTCACGGCACCAATGATTCATTAGATGAGCAATACTTGTTCAAATAAAGGAATATTGGTTCAACTATCAATATTCAACAAATCAGAGTAATACTTGCTCGCCTCAACTATCAACGTGAGAATCATGTCCACGTTCAATTCAGGAGTTTCAGAACATTTTACAAAATCGTGCTCAACTCAGTAAATACATGGACTCATTGTCCTATTAAATCATGAAGTCAACAACTGACTAAACTAACCACGAGACGTCAATCGTGTCACTTGGGGGGATATCAACTAGGGTTTTGGTCTGGCGGTCTATGGCACGTGTGTTCAAACACACGATGGAATGTGAGCAAGTCGTGCAATCAGTTGGAGGAGTTAACAAAGTAGTGGATGGAAAATCAACCAAGTCTATGCACGATGAGCAACTAGTTTCAAACACGATTTCCACTTCCCCACTCTTTGATTCCATAAACTGTCACACTTCATGGGATCATGGTGTCTATAATTACAGTAATATAAATACGTCTCTGAGTCATGATTGAAATAACAACGACAAGAATAAAAAGAATCTCACGTCTCACTGACAATACGAGATTAACAACTCATAAATTGAGCAATTACTCTCAACTGAGCAATTTCAATCATTCATAACTTATCTTATTCATAATTCACAACACACCCATAATCTTAATCATCATTGATCTCACACATTTTTCAGCTTCCCTCCTACAGATCGACCCATCCTCTCTTGTGACCGAATTTACTCTGGAACGGCCATTGTCTTGGTTTAGGCCGGAGTACTACAGATTGATCTCTTAAATTCAAAGCACTACCTTCTTGCAGTGCATCTGTGTGAGGTTTAACATTTTGCTCGGTTCAAGGAGTTCCCTTCGCACGGTCGTCTCCTCAATTCCGTAAAAACCAGCAACTCGTTTTGCCCCATCTACATATTGGCGACCATAGTGGGAGATCATTCTCTCGGTTACAATCTCAATTATCACAAAGATGGTCAGTCTTAGGTCTGCCAATTCGGGTTCAAAAACCGATCCTAATATCGCAAGCTCTAGTGTTACCGCTAACGCCACTCCTCCAAGCACTGATGCTCCAGTAATCACCCCTGCAAGTGACGACACTGGAGCCATCGACAATCCACTCTTCGGTTGATATCCTAAAGAAACCAGAGGAAATCAACCTACCATAGTTGATCTCATGAAGGTTCAGACTAACGAAGTTGTAGCACAGAAAGAGTTGTGTGCTTATATCAAAACTCTCACAGACAAGATTGCGACTGAACAAACTCGGCCTCAACGCGAGAAAGGAAAATCTAAAAAAATATCATCAACTGATGATCCTGAAATCTCTCCAATCCATGTTGTACATGATGAACAATTCTGCAAAGCTGCAGATGACTCTCCAGCAATGGAACCCGCAAGTTTCATCACTCGTGAAGACCTGGAGCACTTTTTGAGGATCTAGGAAAAGACAACGCATCATATGTCCATCTTCACCAACCTTCATATCTTGGTTCCATACATAGGATTCCTCTTCCAAAGGTTATACCGCTCCAACATTCATTCTTTTTGATGGAACATGCAATACTCAAAAACATATTTCTCGGTTTCTGGAATAATTGGGCGAACACGAGCACAACATGTCGTCCGTATGAAGGAATTTTCAAAGTCTCTGACAGGCAGAGCATACACTTGGTACAACAACATCGCACCGGGAAGTATCACCGATTGGAGAGAGATGATTAATGCTTCCTACAGAAAATACTTCTTCGTGTAAGAGCAAATCACTCTCTCTGATCTAGGAAGGATGTTTCAAAAGTGCAGCAAACATCCCGATAATTATATGGAATGGTTCACAGTTCAATTCTTGGACTGCCACGACCCAAACGTCACATAGAAGCAACTTGTAGACTTGTGCATCAACTGAATGATCCCAGTATATAGAGCCTCGCTGGAAAACCTCTGGTTCCACACTTTCTCATAACTTCATGAAGTAACCAAAAGATCAGCGACTACTACACCTGCTTTACTGAGAAAAGTCTACAAGGTCGAGGAACCTCGGAGAAGCCGACGCCTAATCAACAAACATTACAATGTCCAACCTTCCATGAACGTTATTGCTCAAGGAGGCAAAAGGAAATCTTTTGCTCAAACATGCGATATCCAATATTTTATCCCACAAAGGCATCACATAAGGATAACTAATCTTTCACAAACCTCGACCCGGCATCGAACGGGAAATGATCGGACAGACTTAAACTTCTCTCGTCTCATGAAGGAGTGATCGAGTTACTGGAAGTTTGGGTTCAAGATGGTGCGATCAAATTGTCGTTCATTAGGAGAGAGCCAACAAAAGAAGAAATGGAAAATCCTAGGAGTACACAAGAATCCTCTCTAGTTAGAACCTTGCGATCTCTAAATTCAAAGAAGCAGTTCAATCGTTGCTCGATCAAATCAGTAGAATTTCTCTATCTGCCGAAGGCACTAAGGAGAGACATGTTCACAGCACTGAACCAAATTATGTCAAGAAATCCATTACGAGAATACTTCTTGAGCCTCCAGCCACATACCAAGATATGTACAACTAGGGACTGCCTACCACAGTCAATCTCAGAAGAAACAAATTTGGAAGAACGTTGATCGATGTTGGCACCGCCATCAACATCATTTTACTTAAAACCCTCAGAGCCACAGGCATCACTCGACAAGAAGCTACTCATGATCCCATCTTAATCAGAGACCTTGAAGGAGCGCTTGGAAATACTCATGGCTACATCACTCTCAAAGTAAACATAAGTCCAGCCTGGACAGAAACCAAGTTTCGCATAATCAGGAAGATCCAGGATATGACATGTCCTTCATACGAGTGTGGATCCATGCTGAAAATATGGATACTTACAAAGCTCCTTTGGTTACACATCTCTCCAATGAAGAAAGTTCCGATCCAGAAGGTTTGACGGACATTACATGATCAAAGTACTTTGATGAGGTTGAAGTAAGAACCTGCAAAAAGATGCATAGACATTCATCAGGAGGTTCCGCATTCAGGAAAGTCTCATTCCATGTCTATGTAATTTATTTCCTTACATGTTATCCTAGCACAGGGACTTAATTATGCTAGCAACTCTACAAGATGTTATGAATGGTAGCTTCACCACATTAGTATTTTACCAAGTGGTTGAATCTGACGTTTCTCCGAATCAAGCACTGAAACATTTATTACTGAGATGATGTCCAAACATGGTGAAAAATACTTTGGAAGTTTCTCCTGCAAGTCCATGTGTTCCACAAAATCATAAGGCTCTGATGTCTGCACAAGCGTCGAATCCCACTACCACAATGAAAGGGATGTTGAATCAACAGAAGAAACTCCAGGGCCGAGATAATCAAACCCCTAAGGCATTTGATGCTTAAGGAGTATACGCTTCAACGCTCAAGCATCTGAGAAGCCATCAAATTATACTCCCAATCAAAGAGTACAGCTTTAACACAAATATCTAGATGATGACACATTGATTCAACACCAGCACGATCAAAGTGTTACTAAACTACAATCGATAAGTCTTCATTATCCCATGATAAGACTTCTGAAGCAGATGCAACATCATTCGTACATGGATGGTACTAACTCCTTAAACATACACTGGAAACCTAAGGTGATTCCATGAAACTTCATCAACGGGATTTCTCTACATCACAAGCCCCTGCATGATTGAGGAACTTTCTCTCTTCACCAATCACATCCAGTATGAAAACTGCTGATGCTATCTACCGCAACAACATCGACTCACTGACAAAGCCAGTTCATGCTAAAGTTATGCTTTTAGGAGCATTCAGGTTGAACTCTCAGTACACCTCATCTTAGGGACGCTCAACTCATCAACTAGTTCGTGAATTTAAAAGGCTCACTAGATGAAGGAGCAAGGATTATATCTATAATCATGGTTCTAGACTTTTCGGTCTTTGGAACAACTTCAACCATGGTATCAGTATCAAAAATAATCTCTAGAGGAACACCATCCATGATCTCAGCATCGACAAGGATCTCTGGAGCGTGATCATTCATAGTCTTAGCACCAACAACGGTCTCAGGAGCAACATCCTCAGGGCTTCATCAACTAATCATTCTCTGAAGTATTACACCTGAAGCGGATTTCTCTAAGAACCAATGAGTCATATCAAGATGTGTAGACCTGATAACATTCTCACATGAAAGTGTTCCCAAAGCTGGCACGACTGGTGGGCATAATCCAAAGTCTTCTACAAGATGTTCTCATTACCTCTACAAATGAGATACAACATACTTCAGGTCATGGTGTTGCAAAAACGTACCAATGGGTGAGGAATGGGACAATGATTCCTCAACGAAATATGTTCATCTATTTCTCTTCTACAACATACCAAAAGGATGCATTAGTCGGACATCCGATCTGAAAGATATGGCATTTACCGTCAGGTCTACGAAACCTGAAAAATTTGTACGGGATTACAAATTGCAAATGTGCACACTTCGTTGGTGGAACTCTACAACTACAAATTGAGTGGTTCTTCTATCATGTAATAACTCAGTCTCTTAGCTTCAAAAGTTGGGGCAAAGCATCGAATTCCGACGTCGTGTGAGGTTCTTACAGCCTCCAGAGCATACAACATGCAAGCAGAAATTCGTGGACGAGATTCATAACCTCTACAGTCGATCGATGTCCACCAGGTCTTTTCGCTAAGTCCTTCATCAAGGTACCTCCAAATTCTACCACCTGGGTCTTTATATCAAATTTTCACCCGGGTCCTCTATCTAAGTCTTATCAGAAGAAGAGAAAATGAAAAGGAGAGATTTAACAAAATACTGGGGACTGACGGTCCACTGATCATGATGATCAGTTTCACAGTCCAAGACTCGTGGCACCAGACTCTCATGTGCTAATTATTCATCATAAAAGTAATTCTACCACTGGGACATGAAACCATGGTCATTACATCATCCCATCTCGAGAGCAGCCTCAGCTATGGTCCCGTGACCAGGGTTTCAGAAGTGATGTTTATACGACTGACAGAAGCAAGATGGCACTGTAAGCACCATGATCATGTATTAATTAAGGGGTCCTCATCTCAAACGAATCAATGACATTAAAATCCTTCACCAACCGTTCAAGACACAAGCAAATGGTCTAAAGACACAACATGAGTGTTTTACAGCAAGCTCGTCTGAGATGATTTTACACTATCCTATACAAACCGACGATCTGGGAGCAATTGGTGAAGAATTTGGGGATGAGTCATACACTATTATCTTTATATGGATGTCCTCTACAGCATATCCAAAATTCACACCAATTGGAGAAACGAGTAAAAAGTTGTGGCCAAAACATTGGACCGCATGCCAGCTGAAAATTTTCTGAAGGTCTCCTGGAAGTTTACCATTTCGCTGATTTCGGCTCCTTAACATGCTCAAAACTCAAAAGGATTATTTGATAAAGCTTGGAAATTTCCTGGGCATGAAAAAATATGGGTAGATCGCGAAAATCCAACATCGTACGAAGAATCTACAACGTTTTTACTGAAAGGCTGAAGTCTGAATTTTATGGTGACGTATTTCCGCAAAAATTTTCATTCATTTCATATGGGTACTCGTTCATTCATTCACAAATCAACAATTTCATACTTCTATGAAGAAAATATACAATGAGTACTTACTAGAGTGGTCCCTAAAGTGTTCAAAGGACGCTGAATCCACCAACTAGCTCATGGTATGGGAGTGACACATCAAACGGAGGATCAAAAGCAACTCCTGCACTTGGATATTCATTCACCACTATATGATTTTCAATTACTGAAGCAACTTCTAAAACAGCAGTTTCCTCAGTCTCATCTACTCGTGGCTCAGTTTCTTCCACCTCGGTCTCCTTAATTGAAGTCTTGGTCTACTTAATTGCTTCAACAACAACACTCTCATGGCCTTGAAGTGCATAAATGGTTGTCTCTTTATCAATAGCCTCAGGGTTGCTCAAGTCAACATTATTGACTCCATTATTCTCAACTTCGGCATTTGGCACCTAATACGAAGATTACAATGGGTTAGAGCCATCCAAGCATGAAAAGCAAAAGAAATTGCAAATTCAGTATATAAATGATTTAACATCATCAGAGTTTATCATTATGCATTTATAACATGAGCAAATAACGTGAAAGTCATGGAAACACGTTTTACAACAAGCCCGTCTGAGAGGATTTTATACTTCTATGTATAAGACGACGAACTGGGAGCAATTGGTAAGAAATCTAATGTTGCATCATATATAATTCTCTTCGTATGGATGTTTTCTACAACATATCAAAATTTAATAGCAATTGGATAAATAAGCGAAGAGTTGTGGCCAAAACATTGGACTACATGCCAGCTGAAAATTTCCTGAAAGTCTCTTGGATGTTTACTGTTTCGTAGATTTCGGCATATAAACGTGCTCAAAACTTAAAAAGCTTCTCTTCTAAAGCTTGGAAATTTACTGGGCATAAGGATACATATGTGGATCACGAAAATCTGATATCGGATGAAGATTTTATGGCGTTTTTGCTGAAAAGCTGAGTTCTGAATTATCTGGTGACGTATTTCGGAAAAACTTTTCGTATATTCACATGGATTCTCATTCATTCATTCATAAATCAACAATTTTATACTTATATGGGTAAAATTCAAGATAAATACTTACTTGGGTGGCCTCTGAAGCGTTCAAAGAACCAGAGTTGCTCGCATCAACATCGACAACACCATTATTTTCGTTCGGTTTTGAGCTCTGGGAATTTTCTTTATCGCCATTCTCCAAGGGAGCATCACCAGGACTCTCCACTTCCATGGAGACATACTCCTGGATATATTCTCAACAATTAGCATTTTATCTACGAAGCATCATAATTTGTTATATGAAGGAATACTTACTTCAGCCTCTTCTTCAGCACTCGAGTCAGAAACCGTCTGCCCAGCAGCAGAGAATCGAAGACCGTCAATACTTGATGGAGCAAAGTTCTGCAACGAAATAACAAACCTTGGTCTCGTGATCCTAATTGCACAGACAAGAAAAACTCATGATGTAAGGAGCACTAACAACTCACCTAGGAGATATGGGACTTTACAGTGCTCGAACCTGGATGACGTTTTTCGGGTTTATATTGGACCAATGAGAATTCGTCATTCGTATTTGGAGAAATCTTAGTCACTGCTTCTTCCTCTTCATCAACTAAAGGAGTCTCACAACTGGCATCTCTGCAAAGTATCTGCGGTATCCATGTGATGTTTCTATTCAGAATGTCATTCAGTGGTGCAAATTTCATCAAAGCAGTGAAATTAAAGTATAACAAAGGTGCTCACATCAGCGTCTACAAAAATGGTAACAATCCAACTCTTACCTATTTACAATTTCACTAGCTATAGTGATTATAATGTCAGAATTTCGAAAACTTGCTCGTTCCTTCAAACCTGCAAAGACGAGCAAAATTCATTATTCAAAATCATGACTTGATGTTCATAAAACCATGAACGACTCACGTGAATTTTAACATCCACTGTTTTTTCAAAAATTGGACAGACGTCCATTCTACAATTGTGAAAACTCACATACAAATATTATTTCACCATGTATAATTGTCTACTTTCAACAGTTGTTCAAAATCAAAACATTGATTTTACAAAATACATATATTTAACGTGAAACTCACGTAAATTTAAAAATATATCTATATATTTCACTAGCATTTGTCTTTGAAGCGAGAGTATATTTTCAAAAAATTTTGAACGCTCACATATCGAAAATAAAATATTTCATGAAAGCTCATAGACAAAAAATTTATTAATAGACGCACGTCTTTTCAAAAAAAAAAAAAAAATCTCTCGTACGAGCATTCACCTTTGGAATGAGAGTTTATTCCATTTTGTAAAATCTCACAAAGATAAAATTTTGGTTTTTGTGAAAGATCATAGACAAAATTTTATATCATTAGACTCAGGTATATTTTGTTTGTTCCTTAACCTAACGAACAAACGAGCGTCTATTCCTAAAATAAGGATTTCTTTTTTGGGCCTGGCCCGCGAATCCTAAACGACCAAGGTCTCGTCATCCGAATCAGCGATTCAACACAAATTTATGCTCACCAAACAACACTCTATCATGCCACTTGGATCTTCATTCAAGTTATGGTATGCTCATACTATCGAAATCCGGTAACATCTTAACTTACGACTAAGTTCAATTACTTATGTTATTTATGACCGGAAAATCACCATTCAATGCTGACTGAGGAACACGGCTTTCCTCACTAAGAAGGGGACTTAATGTAGATAGTGGTTTTTCGACAAAGACGAAAATCGTAAACCCATAATTATACGAACTTCTGATCCAGCAATCTGATATGAGTATTGAGACACGGGTCTCTCATCAAATCTCTGACTGAGAATACTGTCTCTCAGAGTACATGCATATATGTAGTCTGTCGGCTTGACAACGGCATATCTCATGAATACTGAACACTTCAGTAATTATTTCTATATAGAATCACGAGATTGACTGCTCCTAGACAGCTTGCTCTGCTAGTATAGAGCGATAACGTCTTCAGGATACAAACAACAGTTTTCCCTAACTATATAAAGGATATGAAACTCCAGCAAGCTCATGTCAGAATAATTAATGCTTTTAGGAAGCTTGCTCTATTAGTATAGAGCCATCAATTAATTATTCATAAATTCTTGGATTCATCCACTGAATTTCTGAAAATATTCAAATATTTTCTGAAAGTATTCAAATACTTTTATAATATTTCGTTACTTCAATCCATGGTTCTTCCCAGCAGAACTCCATGGTTTAGTAATAAATATTCAACACACGGGCATCTAAGATACCTCTGAGTAAGCCCCGACTCAAATGGTGCAAGTGTACTCGACGATGATGCACTAACAATCACCGTACGAACAAGTATTTCAAAATACGACGAGACGATGAACCTATGCAAAATAGAGAGGAAAATAATAAATAATTAAAAATTGACCAAGGCACTGGGAGCATAGGCCCACTGACCGGCCGGAGGTGCCGTGGTCAATCCCACGCTAGTTTCATATGTTTTGTTGTTTTCCTTGAGTTCATGAAAATCCTTTCACTTGAACAAATATCTTTCGTTTTGAGGAAACTCCTCAGTTTCATGGTGTTTCCTTCACACCAAAGAAATAATATAAAATTAAGGAAATATGGTAGAACCGTGATCATTGGCCAACCGTCCATGTCTTGATCCCAAACGGCCCCACACCTCATGGTTCCTTATTATTTTATTATTATTTCCCTAATTTCATGAAAACTCCTTAATCTCATGATATTTCCTTGATCCCATGAAAAAATAATATAAAATTAGGGAAACCCGTGGGACCAGGCCCTAGCCGAACGGTCAAGCCCTAGCTGGACCCACACGTCCCATTTTATTATTATTATATTTTTCATGTTTCCATAATCCCATGAAATTCCTTGATTTCATGATATTTCCTTCAAATTATGAAAATACCTTTAAATCATGAAATAATACATAAAATTAGGGAAAACTCACGGGACCGGGCCCTAGCCGGACAACCAAGCTCAATCCGGTCCCACACATCCCTTATTTTATTATTATTATTTTTTATGTTTTCCTCATCTCATGGAAACTCTTTGATTTCAACAAAACTCTTTGATTTTAACAAAACTCCTTAGTTTTAACAAATTCCTTGGTTTTATCATATTTCCCTAAAATCATGAAAATATTTTAAAAAATTGGGAAAACGTGTGGGATTGGGACCTTTGGCCGGACGGACATGCCTTGGTCATGATCGGTCCCACACTTCATGATTCCCTCTCTTTTTTTTTTATTATTTTCCTTCATCTCATGAAGTTTTGACGGTTTTATAAAAAAATACCCTGATTTCTTCATATTTTCTCAAATGGATGCTCAACTGCATGCTAGAAAATATCAAAATTCTCAGAACTGAGATACGAACACTTTGACGATGTGAGCATGTTACCTTGACTGACCGGGGTTGGCTCCTTAGCTCGCAATGAGCCGGTCCAGTGTATTTTCACGGTTTGACCTAATTTGCACAATAACACGTATTAGGTCCCAAACTCTTCCAAATAATATTGGGATTTTCATGGAATGACCAATATTGGATCTTGTAACCATCCAGGGCCGGTTTCATGACCCCTTGGTCGGTCTTTCACCTCATCATAATTAATTAGGTTTTATCACCTAAGGTTCAGACGAGCATTTTCGGATAAATAATTGAACCAACATTTAATCATTCTTTCATCAACAAATCACCAACTCTTCAAGAAACCTTGGAATTTGCTCACACGAGCATGTGGGAGCTAAATGGTCCACCCACGGTCCCGTGAATCCGGTTCTCCTTCATTCCATAGTTAATTTTCAATTAACCATGAATTGGTCATCAATTGATCAAATTAGGGTTTCTGAGTCCAAGGATCATAATTCCAGATTCAAACACTAATAATTTTACGACGATCTCATGATCAGAATTCTTATTAATTATGCTCGGTTCAACTACCAGTATTTTATTTAATTCTTTATTTTGGTCACGGCACCAATGATTCATTAGATGAGCAATACTTGCTCAGATGAACAATACTTGCTCAAATCAAGGAATATTGGTTCAACTATCAATATTCAACAAATCATAGTAATACTTTCTCGCCTCAACTATCAACGTGAGAATCATGTCCACGTTCAATTCAGGAGTTTCAGAACATTTTACAAAATTGTGTTCAGCTCAGTAAATACATGGACTCATTGTTCCATTAAATCATGAAGTCAACAACTGACTAAACTAACCACGAGATGTCAATCGTGTCACTTTGGGGGATATGAACTAGGGTTTTGTTCTGGCGGTCTACGGCACGTGTGTTCAAACACACGGTGGAATTTGAGCAAGTTGTGCAATCATTTGAAGGAGTTAACAAAGTAGTGGATGGAAAATCAACCAAGTCTCCGCACGATGAGCAACTGGTTTCAAACACGATTTCCACTTCCCCACTCTTTGATTCCATAAACTGTCACACTTCATGGGATCATGGTATCTACAATTCCAGCAATATAAATAAATCTTTGAGTTATGATTGAAATAACAATGACAAGAACAACAAGAATCTCACGTCTCACAGACAATACGAGATCAAAAACTCATCAATTGAGCAATCAATCTCAACTGAGCAATTTCAATTATTCAGAACTTATCTTATTCGGAATTCACAACACACCCATAATCCCAATCATCATTGATCTCACACATTTTTCAGCTTCCCTCCTGTAGATCGACACATCCTCTCTTGTGACCGAATTTACTCTGGAACGGCCATTGTCTTGGTTTAGGCTGGAGTACTACAGATTGATCTCTCGAATTCAAAGCACTTCCTTCTTGTAGTGCATTTGTGTGAGGTTTAACAGTTCACTCAGTTCAAGGAGTTCCCTCCGCACGGTCGTTTCCTCAATTCTGTAAAAACCAGCAACTCATTTTTCCCCATCTATAATTAGGATATTCGTGATTGTGAATCAAAGGTTATTAGGGCTTTTATGGGTAGAAGACTCCCATTTAACATGGTTTGAAATGATGTAAATCGATCTTGGAAACCTAAAGGTACTTTTCAAATGACTATTCATGGAGACAATATGTTCATATTTGATTTTAATTCTGAATAGGATAGCACTCTTTCTTTAGAAATTGGATCTATGTTCATTTCAAATAGATTATTCATTGTGAAACCATGGTCCAGGACTGTAGAAAAAGAAATTACTGAATTGAAATATGTCCCTTTATGGATGAATTTTAGAAATGTTCCTTTATTCATGTGGAACAATAAGGGATTGAGCATGATTGCTAGTTACCTTGGTAAATTTAATGATGGATACATAAACCTTAAATAAAACCAGAATGAGCTATGCTAGGATTTGTGTAGAAGTGGGAGTAGATTGTGATTTCCTGAGTCATTTACATTTACTCTAGGTGAGAAAAATCGTGTTGAGATCAAAATGGACTATTCTTGGAGACCTCCTTAGTACGGTGATTGTACAGTTTTTGGACATGATTAGTCTCATTGTCCTAAGAAGGTGAAACCAACTCATAAAGTGGTTCAGAAATGGGTGCAGAAGCAAACCACTACTACTATGGATGAGGATGGCTGGATTACAAAATATAGAAATCAGACTCAGGATACTTCTATGAACTCTAGGAGTACTATTGGTGAAGTTATTCCTATTTTGATAGACAAGGAAAATTAGGTACCAGAGCAAGTAGTTAATAAAGTTAATGTATTACAAGAACTCCCTGCTAGTACACCTAATAAAGTTAATGATCTCATTATGTATAATCCTTTCTTTATTTTGGATAATGGTATGGAGAATTCTCATGAGCTACACTCTGATCAAAATAAGGAAAACTCTCAAGCTCTCTTACAAGCAGCTCAACAAAAGTCTTCTGAACAAGCTACTGGCTCTAGAGCTATTTTCCAAAAGGAGGGACTTGTTCCTCAACAAGTAAGTAGTCTTCTTCCAAAGGTTACAGCCCTGAAAATGTTGTAAAGGGTAACTCTCTCTCTCTAACAACTTTAAATAATGTTCAACACAGGATGTTGGAACATTAGGGGGATAAATGACCATCTAAAACAAGTAGAAGTTAAAAAATTAATTAGGAACAATAAACTTTCTTTCATTGGCATAGTTGAGACTCATGTTCAAGAGTCTAATAAAAACAGAATAAGAAACAATTTCAATCCTTCTTGGCGTTTTTTAGACAATGATAGTAATAGTTGTTTTGGTCGTATTTGGGTTGGTTAGTGATCGCTTGTCAGACAACACAAATATAATTCACTTCCTCACTTTACTAATTATGAATATAGTATTCGATAAGAAAGAGTTCATATCCACAGAGAGGCGATTGTTGTTATGCAATTTTCAGATTCTTATGTAACCAATTAACCCAAGGTGTGTTTTTGTTTTTATCTAAGTAATAATACTAAATAAAGCAAAGTAAATAGTTGGAATAATCAATAAGGAGAAGATATTGGTTAAGGGATAGTATCATTCACAAACATGTATTTTTCATCTATGATTAGAATTGGTATTTAATCTCTCAATTATCAAAAGTCCTAGGATATCTTGATCGCAAGAGTATCCCGTTTATTTCCTGATTTTATCACAAACAACATTAAAAGATGCTATTGAGAAATCTTCTTAAAAAGCAACCTAAAGTGTAAAAGCACAATCAGATTTAACCCCCTAAGAGCAATAAGTTCTATGAAATAAGACTAATCGATGCAAACAAACGTGTAAAAGCACTAATTCGTTTTAACAAAGGTTATGATTCATATGCGATTAAAAAGATGTATCACTACAAGTATTAACCACAAGATGCTACTAAAAATCAGAGATAACAACTTTTACGTATTGAAAACCCTAATATAGCTATAGAGATGAAAACAAATCCAATTGTTTCCGGACTCAACCAAACTAGCATTCAAATCATATGATAATATAAACGATGAATCATAAACGATAAAATTGAGACAAAACTAATTCATAGAATCAAATAACATGTTTGAAAAAATCAACTTTTTATCCCATAACCAATTATTGTATTTAGCTACTCATATTCATGGAGTTCATCATCATAATATTCAAACAAAATAGATGAAACATAAAAGAAAGCAAACCCTAGAAGTAGTTCTCTGCAAAAGCTCCAAGAATAGAATAAAACGTTGTATCTTTGTTGTAGAAACTTTATTTTTATAGCCCTTTGCTTTCCAAAAATAGGTCAAAGTCTTCAAAATCTTCAAGTCCACGTCCATCTACCAGTCCACCAAGCCCATGTGTGAAAAATATATCTCTGGAATTTTCGGGTCCAAAACGGGTCGCCGGAGTGCTAACGTCATCACCGGAATCTGATCGCCATCGCCGGAATCCGGTTGCCGGAAAACTTTCTCCGATCACTTGAACCATCGGAAGACGTCACCAGGAAATTATACACTTCCAGTAGCTCAGCTTTGCTTTCCTGCATTTCAAACATTTGCATAACCATCTAAATCCAATTTTCTATTCTTTCGAAAACGTACCCAAAAGAGTGACGCGTAGCTCATACTTCCAGCCATCAATTCTTGCATCCGACTCATACCCCCCTCGCGATTCACTGAAATATTACGATCGACACTTTAACCTCTGAAATCCGACTACCGGAACTATGCTCATCGGCGTGCCATTTTCACCCCATTTTCGCACTATTTCTGCAACACAGCTCAGTTCAAACTGCCTAGCCACTCCACCATTTGTCACTACTTGCTCAGTTGTAGCTTCTCCTCATTCCTTCTGCAATGCTTCATTGCAGCACCACCAGCTGCGACTTCTCCTGGCATATTAAAGCTTCAGAATTAGGCCTCAACTCCACCAGCACAGCCAATTCCACATTGCCACTGAGAACCCATGAATTTCATCAACCCCTAAGTTGTTATACCATCAGTTCATAGCATAGCATCACAGCACCACCACATCAATTCAGTGTACTATTTTTGTAGCTTTATCCACCAACACAAGTATAGCTTCTTCCATGTATCCCATTCAACAGCTCCAAACCCTGACAACAACCACCATTTCAAGTGCAGAGCAACACTTCACAGCTCATTGCACAAACCACCTCCAGGCCACCACAGTACCAACTGCACATCACAATCCATCCGCCCAGCAGCAACAACTGATATTTCCTTCGCTTTGCCGTCATCTGCAGTTTCCTACAGCTTTCCCTATCACCAGTTCTCCCACTGCCATAACAACACTTCACTGGTAATGCCAACAGCAACCTCAAATACATTCAAACTGCAACTGCATCTCTTGACTGCAATAGCATAACCACAGCTCATGTGTACTAGCACTCCTATTCTTCATTCGAGTTTCATTGGCAGCATCATTACTACCCTACTTCAGCAGCAACACCAGTATCACCCTTAATCATCCATAATGTCCCTGAATCCATCCTCGGCAGCTTAGCAACATCAATTCTTTGTAACTCCATCTCTTCATTCTGCGGCATTTCTTCCCTGAGGTATCACCACGAACTTGTCGACTGCGACCACCACCACCATTTGTAGTAATAGCTCCTTCATTGCACAATGCCACAGCCCAATGCCATTCCATCTCCCTGCAGCTCAATTTGTTGTTGCATCACATTCACCTGGCCATTTTCCACAGCATCACCTGCAAAACTCACAACTGATGGCATCAAAACTGCAATGCCTCAGTTCAAGTACTCCATCTTTTGCACTCCTCCAGTTCCATCCAACAACAACCAATGCAAACCACTAGAAATTCCTAAATCTGAGCCAACTCATCATTCAATTGGCATCATTCAACCTCAATTCTGAAATAGCAACAGATCCCCAATTTCTAATCACCAACACAAACCCATTAAAATCAATGGCAACAAATTTTTACAAACACCCATTTATTCAATTCTGTTCTCTTGTCACGTCTATGAAACTCACAGAACTCCTTAATCTCTCGCTGTCAAATTCATTCTAACACAGACCCAAAACTCAATCAATACCTCCATGTTCTGCTCAGCTAAATCCCCTCTTGAATCGAACCTTCGTTTCACCATCTTTTCTGTATTTTTCAAGAACAACAAAACCTTTACTTCTTCTTAAAATCAGTGGCAGCAGCCACTGCTATTTCATTTCTCACTTTCAGACACAATGATTGAGAAAATTATGATATGGTTTCTCGATTTAGGGTTATGCACAAATAGGGCACTGATAACTACACCCCACTACATAGACTAGGGGATACCCTAGTGGATACCCTGTAACAGGAGGTCACCCCTTAACATCTGTTGGATGTTTCTGCGAGAGTTGTCCCTTAACCTTGGCCCGCTTAGCCTCCTTCTTGCTCAACCATAGCTAGCTTTTCTCGCATGTGGATTGGTCCTTTGTGCTCCTTGTCGCTCCAAATGAACGCTTTCTTCCTTTCTCGAATCTCCACCAACAACAACCGTCTCTTATTTCTCAAACCCACTTCATCTCTTCAATTTCTATTCATCACTAAAGTTGTCATGCCTTTCAGACATAAATTGCATCACTAAAGCCGACATACTTTTCAGACAGAGATGAAGAAATAAAAGCAAATGATGAGAAATAATCCTCCTCCAATAGCAGTTGTAAATGAGATGATACTTTTGCGATGTTTCTTCTTCTTTCGTTCCAAATGACTCCAAAGTACCTAAATACTCAAAAACAAAACATAAGATACATAATTTACAAGAAAACTAGCAGAGAAAGCATAAACAATAGATAAATATAAAGGTGTTTTAGACACCTATCAGTTAGGACCCTGGAGTTATTCATGCTAATCTTATTCATTCTTATCCTCAAGCAATGTTTGTGGATGTGACTACTCGTTCCTCTATCAGTTTTGTAGTGAATTTTGTGTATGGAGATAACTATTATATTACAAGGAATTCTCTCTGGAATTCTCTCATTTCTTTTGCTTTCACTGTTAACAAATCTTAGATGGTGCTCGGTGACTTGAATTCCATATTATATCCTTCTGATAAAGTGGATGGAGCTCCTGTTTTACTTCATCATTTCCAAGACTTTTCTACTTGTGTTCATTATGCTCAGCTTATGGATCTTTCCTTCATGGGGTGCTTCTATACTTGGACTAATTGCCAGCAGGATGGGTCTATTATTAGGTCAAAGATTGACAAAGTTATGGTTAATCTGCAGTGGGTTTCTCATTTTTAATTTTCCAAAGCAGAATTCCTTCTTCCAGGTATCTCTGATAACTCGCCTAGTATTGTCTCTATTTTTGAGAACAGATTGCATGGTCCTCCACCATTTATATTTTTTAACTTCTTATCTGATGAGCCTGAGTATATGGATGTGGTGAGGAATGTTTGGAGCATCCCTATTAGAGGAAACCCAATGATTACTCTTGTTAATAGGGTTAAAAATGTTAAAAGTCGCATCACCAATTGGAAGAGATTAAAGTTTATAAATGTTTCAACTCAAGTTCTTCAGGCTTAGGAAAATATGAATTCTGCTCAACTCCAATTGCAATCTTTTCCTCTTTACTTAGATTTAGCTAGAAGAGAGAGAGAGAGAGAAAGAGAGAGATAAAAATAGGGGCAAGAGTCATGGAAACAACTAATGAGCCAAAACAACACCAATATACTGCCGTAAGTGTTGGAAAGTAGCAGTGTCTAATAGTTTGGTGAGAATGCCAGCCAATTGTTGTTCGGAACGTACAAATTCCATATTTATGATACCATTCTCATAAAGATCTTGAATAAAATGGTACCTTATATCAATGTGCTTTGTTCTTGAGTGCTTAACGGGATTCTCAGTGATTCGAATCGCACTAGAGTTATCACAAAAGATCTTCATTATTCCAGTATCAACTCCATAATCATACAACATTTGTTTCATTCATAGAAGTTAAGTACAACATGATCCAGCAGTAATATACTCTGCTTCGCATGTAGACAGGGATTGTGAATTTTATTTTTTTGCTATGCCAAGCTACAAGATTCAATCCCACATAGTAGAAACCCCCAGATGTATTTTTTTTTGTCTTTTACACATCCTGCCTAATCAGCATCAGAATAAGCATAAAGGTCAGTGTTAGTATCAAAGGTGTAGGATAGACCATACCCGACAGTGTGACCGATGTATCGTATGATACTTTTTGCATCTACGAGATGAGATTCCTTAGGATCAACCTGAAATCTAGCACAACAACCAAAACTAAAAGAAATATCAGGTCTAGTAGTTGTAAGATATAAAAGGCTGCCAATAATAGATCGATACAATTTTTTTATCTACTTTTACTCCTTTCTCATCTCTAAGTAATTTACCAGTGGTGGGCATAGGTGTCAATTTTGGAGAAGACATATCCAGGCCGAATCTTGTCACAAGATTGGGATAAGTAAATTCCATCCTTATGTTTTTAAATTTGTAATCCTAAGAAGAACTTTAATTCACCAACATTGCTCATTTCAAATTCTTTAGCAAGTGAAACTTGGAAATACTTTGCAAGCTTCTCAGAAGTTGAACCATAGATAATATCATCTACATAAACTTGAGCAATGACAACATCTTTCCCACTCTATTTGGTACACAAAGTTTTATCAGCCCCGCCTCTTGAAAAACCTTTTCTAATAAGAGAAGTTGTAAGTTTTTCAAACCAGGCTCTAGGTGCTTGTTTTAACCCATATAATGCCTTTTTGAGTTTAAAAACATAATCTGGGAAATCAAGGTTTTCGAAACCTTTAGGTTGAGCAACATAGACTTCTTCCTTTAAAATTCCGTTTAGGAACGCGGATTTAATATCCATTTGGAAAAGCTTAACCTTGAGAAAACAAGCATGATCTAATAGAAGTATAATGGACTCAAGGCATTCCACAGGTGCAAAGGTTTCGTCAAAGTCGATGCCTTCAATTTTTGAATATCCTTGAGCGACAAGTCTGGCTTTATTTCTGATAGTTGTGCCAAATTCATCAGACTTGTTCTTAAATATCCATTTCATACCAACAATATTAACATTGGAGGGACAAGGTACAAGTTCCGATACGTCTTGTCTTTGAAATTGATTTAACTCTTCATGCATTGCATTCACCCAAACGGGATCGCTAAGAACTTCATCAATATTTCTTGGTTCTACTTGTGACAGATAACAACCAAAATTGCAAATATTTTGAAGTTGTCCTCTCGTTTTAGCTCTAGAATCTCTTCCTCCAATAATATTATTGGGATCATGATTCCTTTGAACCTAGAGATGTCGTGGAGGGACACGTTCTTGTTCGTCAGGAGTATCCTGATCAGTTCTCTTCTCCTCATCGCTAGAAATATCAGGATCAGTAACAGTTGGGATGATTTTAACTGACTCGGGTATTTCTTTGACTTTCTTAATTGTCTCAGTTGGAGGAAATTCAGCAGGAGGATCATCATGATGAAAATTACTAATATCATCGATAATAACATTAGCAGATTCCATCATGACCTGGGTTATGAGATTAAATACTCGGAAACCACGACTATCAGAAGCATATCCAAGGAAGTTACCTTCATCGATTTTGGTATCAAATTTCCCTATCTGTTCTCGATCTTTTATAATGTAGCACTTACTACCAAACACTCGAAGATAGTGCAAGTTGGGTTTTCTACCGTACCATAACTCATAAGGAGTGTTGAGAGTTTTAGACCATAAGTAGACACGGTTGATCAAATAGCATGATGTAAAGACAGCTTCTCCCCAAAATCTTAAAGGTAAGTTTTTGTTATTGAGCATCACCCTGGACATCTCTTGAATGTTTTTATTCTTTCTTTCTGCAACTCCATTAGCTTGAGGAGTAATAGGTGGAGAATATTGTTGAATAATTCCCAGTTCGTCACAGAATTCAAAGAGGTTAGTGTCCTTGAATTCAGTTCCACGGTCGCTTCTAAATTTTTTTAGTTTGCGACCTTGTTCATTTTGGATTCTATTAATAATAATCTTGAATTCATCAAGGGTTTCATTCTTATGAGATAGGAATGCAACCCAAGTGAACCTGGTGTAATCATCTACCATAACCAAAGCATACTTCTTACCAGCAACTGTGGGTTATTGAATTGGTCCGAAAATATACATATAAATTAAATCAAGTGGAGCTTTAGTGAGAATGTCTCGAGATGATTTATGGTGAACTTTTGTTTGTTTACCCTTTTGACAGGCACCACATGCACCTTCAATCTTTGCATTAATTTTGGGAACGCCTCTAACAAGTTCTTTGTTAATGATTTTAGTTAGAAGACGATAGTTGATGTGACCAAAACGTTCATGCCAAAGATGTGTAGATTCCACCTTAGTCAAATTGCAACAATTGCTGAACTGAGTATCCAGAAGATAACCGTTATTTTTACCACGAATTCCCTGAAAAATTACTTTCTCGGTTTTGTCTACAATGTCACATCCATTTGCATTGAAGATAACTCGGTGGCCTTTGTCACAAATTTGACTAACAGACAGAAGATTTGCAGTCATACCTTTTACGTAGACTACATCATGGATTTCAGGTACGCCAGGTAATTTGATTGTTCCCTTCTTGCTTATGTAGCAACAATTCCCATCTTCGAAAGTTACTGGTCCACCTTCATAGTTGTCTGAAGAAATAAGCCACGTGAAATCCCCTGTCATATATCTGCTACATCCACTGTCAAGAAACCATTAAAAGGGTAATGTTGATTTTAAAGCAAAAGCTCTCATACTACCAGTATTATTCTGTTTAGGGTTTCCTGATAGTTTTGTATGTCTTTTTAGAGAAACAATGAGTTTTTTAGTTTTATTGTGAAGATTACTTGCAACTTTTAGTCTCTTTTGAAAAGACACACAATCATGTTGAAAGTGATAAGAAGAATCACAAAACAAACATGGGCCAACACCTTTTAGATCGGCAGAGCAGTTCTGAGTCATATCAGTTTTCTCAATATTTAATCGTTGTTTATCACCTGATGTATGGCTGTTCTTCAAGAAGGAACGACTGGAATTACTAACATCCATTAAAGGACTTATAATGGGTTTTAAATCCTTAAGTACTGCAATTTCTACAATAAGATCAGAATTGATCCGGATTTGTTCATCCAAACTTTTTTGGAAAATAACCAGTTTATCAGAACTTCTTCTACTTGGTTTTTAAACCTGGTGAAGCGTTATAAGAGACTTTATCGTCCATAGAGTTAGATCGCCACAAACACATACTTTTTAGGTCTTGAACGTGTTTGTATGCTTTGATACCAATTGAAAAAACGGGGGTCTAACAACCACACCCAATATTTCGATTAGCAATCTGTATGGACAAACTCCAATTTACTTTTTATGAGAATCAACTAGACAGTCAGACTCAATCAATAGAAAAGTATATCAAAGAGTTTATATCTCTATCTCTCGATTTAAATCTTACTCAAGCAAACTGTGAGTCTCAATTTAAATACAAGAGAGATAACTTGGATGGTACCAAAGACCAATATCCAAGTGTCAATCAATTTAAATCAACAACCAAAAGGTTGGATATTCTAATTGATTGAACAACGCACAACCTGTATTATTTCAATTATATAACAAATATAATGCGGAAAATAAATAACACAGACACCAGAATTTTGTTAACGAGGAAACCGCAAATGCAGAAAAACCCCGGGACCTAGTCTAGATTAAATATATAATGTATTAAGCTTCTACAGACACTAGCCTACTCCAAACTAACTTCGGTCTGGACTGTAGTTGAACCCCAATCAATCTCACACTGCTCCAAGGTATAGTTATGATCCTACGTCTCTGATCCCATCAAGATACTACGTACTTGATTACCTTATCTGATCTCACCCACAACTAAGAGTTGCTATGACCCAAAGTCGAAGACTTTAATAAACAAATTTGTATCACACAGAAAAGTCTACGGTAATAGATAAATCCGTCTCCCATGAATATACCTACGAGTTTTGTTCCATCTTTTGATAAATCAAGGTGAACAGGAACCAATTTACAAACTAGACTTATATCCCTAAAGAACATCTCAGTATTATCAATCACCTCGCAATAGTCTTAATCGACGCAGCGAAAAAAGTTGTTGTGGAATCACAAACGATGGGACGAAGTTGTTTGTGATTACATTTTATCTTGCCTATCAGAGATAGAAATCTCAAACCAATTATTACAATTGTACTCGTACGGTAGAAACATCAAAATTAGATCACACAACTACAAGAAAAGTAGTATCGTTCTGGCTTCACCATCCCAATGAAGTCTTTAAGTCGTTAACCTGGTTTAGAAGAAGAAACCAAAGGTTAAAGGAGAATCAACTCTAGCTTAGCACAACTAGTATCACACATAATATATGGGGATAAGGTTTCCTAGTTGCTAGAGTTCTCCCTTATATAGTCTTTCAAATCAGGGTTTTCAATCAATGTTAGCTTGGTAACAAAGCATTCAATATTCACTGTTTGATGAAAACCTGATGAGATTCAAGCTAATATTTATCAACCATTAGATCGAAAATATAGCTTGTTATACACACATGAAATGCACATTTGTAGGCTTTTGTAACCATACCCAAACTTGTACATTAGTTAGTTCAACAATAGTTAACCAAATGGTTAGCCATATGATAACTTTCATATCAACCATATTCTTCTTCACCATAACTAGTTCAAATGACTCAAATGAACTAGTTAGAGAGTTGTTCAATTGCAAGGAATCTCATGTACTACACAAGAAAAAATTGTACAAAAATGATTTGATTCACTAGAATCGGTTCATGAACTATATATCCACGGTTTGCAATTGCATTCCTTAGTTTATAATGATAAGTTCACAAACATCCTTTTTAGACATAACCTACTCAAGTTTTCGGACTGGGTTCGCGAACTTAAGTTCCCGGATAGAGTTCAAAAACTCCAGAAGAAATTCTCGGGTTTGAGAACTTCGCCAGTTCGTGGACTGGGTTCACGTACTGTGTTCGCGGACGTAGCTCGTACACTTCTCCGGTTTTACATGATCAACAAAGTTCGCAAACTTTGGTTCAAGCAATAAGGAATTATACATATATGTATTTCCACAACAATTCTTATATCCTTCAATGGTTATATAGTCTAAACTCTCATTTCAATCAATAAAACATTCTCAAAGGACGTTATATAGTTGTTATTCACAAACCATTTTTCTTCAGTTCAATTTTCAAAGTGATTGAAACTTAACATGACTTTCGTCACTAGGTAAAGATGAACTTGGCAAAAGAGAAAGCTTTACCAACACATATTTCGACAAATATATAGGCGAGGTATATTCGGCTCGAAATACCAAATGTGTATAATCTTAAGTCTATATAGAAAAACGACTTTTGTCTCAAGATAGGAGATAAATAGACTTTTAAGTGATAGATAAGTTCAAGTCTCCACATACCTTTTAGTAGATGAAGATCCACCAGTTCCTTGAGTAGTCCTTTGTATTGTATGATGATTACCATGGAGTTCTTGAGCTCAACTACACTTTTTATCCTAGTCCGAGACCTTAGCTATAGTAGACTAGAAATCAAGAATTATAGTTTTGATCACTAACATTGACAAACATGCTTGAGATAGCAATGCATGCGAGTTCGACCGAGCAATGCTCTAACAACCTTATTAGGCGAAATCTCTTATGGTCGCTCAGTTTAAGGACTTCTTTGGGATTGAGAAGATCTATTATTACTGTTGATGGGAAACTATATAATTGCGGTTTATTATTAGATTTTGATTAATTTGATAGACTACGGTTGTTTTACTTTAGACTATTTTTGATTTCACCTAGTTTGTTTATGCTTGAGAATCTTCTCTTCTGATATAAGATTCACTCAAACTAGATCGAAGTTTTGACATGGATCTTTAGATTATTTGTAGATCTAAAGACGTCTTGTGATAATCCATTGTTAACAGACTCCGTTTTGTGTGTGATTGATAACAAAAGATTCAAGTTGATTTTGTGCAGGTGTTTATTGAAGATATAATAAGATTTGAAGACGAAGAAGATTTCTGATTTGGGTTCATAATCTTTGGTGTGCACAATACTTGTTTCGGGTAAAGAGGATCCAACTATAATCGTTTTATATTTGTGATGGATTGGATTGATTAGTTGAGTAGATCGGCATCAATACAATTCTTTGTGATTCAATGTATTGATTGCAAAATATTGACAATTACTTTGGCAGTTTTTATTGGATAGATCTAAGGACCTGACAAAGGAGTTTATTGGGATAAACGGAAGAGCCTTTTGTCGAACTCATATCACTTGATTGAAAAGAGTTATTACCGAACATATTTGTTGTTCCTTTACTTTTTGGAATACGAACCAAAGGAATTAAGTGCGTGACTTATTAACAAGTTGGAGGCGCAAGGATATAGACGGAACTAGGTGAACTACATGTTTAGTTGCTTGGTCTCAACTATACGAAGTTGGTTTGATTTTGTATAGCAGCTTAATCCTGAGAGTATTCAATTCTGGAAAAGGTCCCGGGGTTTTTCTGCATTTTCGGTTTCCTCATTAACAAAATCTTACTATGTCTTTTAATTTTCTATTTCCGCAGTTATAATTGTTTTATTATAATTAGAAGTAAAATACACAAACGTTAATTCCTATTTACTTGATAGTAATCCTATTGTGTTTGGTTAAGTCCGTACTATTTATCAAGTAAACATACTTCGTTGTTGTGTTGTCTCGATCTCGTATCCATAGACGATCACACGAAGTGTGAACCGATTAGTTATATTGTCTCGACTTGGTTCATAGACAATCACTTTCGGAGAAAAGACTTATATGTGGAAAAGTTTTAGATTGAGGTATATTTGGGTACCGTCATCTTTTCAGAGGATGCTTAGGATCCGGAACCGTTTTTACGACCAGGGGCTTGGTAGAGTACAGGGTCATGTAGGTAGATATCACCTCCGAACCACTTTTACTGATGGGTCGACCAAGTTAACGCTCGACAAGATCAATAAATGAGCTGGAGGAAGATGAACCCATTTTTGGAGCCTGTAAAGAAAGCACATGGGAAGTATTAACAGAGCGAATAGAAGGAAGTCGTGGGATAGGTAGTATGCCAGCATCCCGTTTAATATTCTTATCTAGTCGATCTGACCCCCACTCGTGTGTAGGTAGGTTAATATACTCTTCAATAAAAATATACCTAGGCTTGCAGCCAATAGGTGGAGAACTCTAAAAAAAATATAACACAAACTAATAAAAGGCAAACCTATATAGAAACTAACTAAGAGACAAACCAAAAAAAAAAAAAAAAGATTAAAATAAATACCTTGGCAGGGATTTCCAACTATTTCAGCGCGGAAGAATGCCCCCTCTTCTTGGAGCCGGATAGAGGATTAACTTTCTGGGGAGACACATCATCCGGAAGGGGTTCCCAGCTGGTAATTAAAGGCTGAAGAAGACGACCCTTGGTACTCGAGGAAAATTTATACTGTTTGGAAATATCATCGCTCAACTTCACAAGACCCGACTCATGAAGCACCTTGAAATCCGAGCGGGACAGAGCCAGCAGAGGGTTTACATTCCCGAAAAGGAGGTTCAGCACATTTCGATTAAGGCCATCACGATACACGTTCCACTCATTAGTAACGCCTACTTTTTGCTGCTAAAGAGGCTGATAAAAATCAAAAATGAGATTTTTGATCGCTCATCTGGGGACCCTCCTTGAAGACGAAAAGGTTGAAACTCTTGCGGATTTATAATTCGTCAGATCGTAAGGAACTCCTTGGTCAAAGCCAAATTGATAGGCGATGCGAATAGTATTGTATGCCTCAAATGAAAATTTGCCACTGTGAAAGCCCAGAAGACGACCCGGCATGATAAACAGAATAATATCGAAATCCTCAGAATTAACCACACCCTGAACTAAGCCTTCTTGGGGACTAGATAACAAAATTATAATACAAATGACCCGACCGGCCGTCCGGATAAGATAAAGGGTTGAAATCACTACCTTTGTCCATGTAATCCCTAAGCTTATTCTTAGGAAGAGATCCCTTCTTGTGATACAAAGCCATCTAGGGATGAGAATGGGGTACTTCCACCAGCTGCTTCGTGTCGTCATCCCGAGTGACTTCTTCCTTTGCGGGAACAAAAGTCTCTACCTCATGAACCCCGTCCACATGACGAATATCATGCGCCAACAAATCCAAGTGGTGATACAAACCACCCAGGAACATAGGGGAAAACGGAAACGAGATACCACGAGACATTAATACTGCTAAAGGAATCATCTCGTTCTTAATAATATCCCGGGGACTATACTCAAATACATTATGGCATAACCAGAAAAGTAGAAAAGCTGCTAAACTCGCCCGATTTGATTCTCATTCATGGGGGGGGGGGGGAACACCCTTTCGCTCGTCAGAATTCATTGGAGACCAATATTCTATCCAACATGAATATGAGGCACAACACTGTCCGGACTTGGATTTATGATTACTCTTCTCTTCTTTTATTTCTTACACATCAACAGATTCCTCGGCAATAACCATCTTCGGGTCATCCTTGATAGCGGATTCCATAAGCTTGGACGAGGATGAAACGTTGGTCGCAGATCCATGTGCCACTGCCGTGGAAGCCTTGCCTTTTCTCTTGTCTCCTTACTCTTATTTATCCTCCCCTTCCTCCGGAGCCTCGACCTTAATCTCGCCCGGAAATTAAAACTTTATTGACTTTGTTTTGGCCAAAATCAGGTGGTCATGAAGGGCCCTATCACTTTTATCCATAGCATTAAAAGTACAAGACTCGAAAAATCATGGTGTCACTGTGGATGGGCAGTCTAGTAGCGTGACTACATCCTCTAGGATTGCACTCGCCTTACCACAAGAAAACAAGAATGTATGAGGATCAATCATCCAACAATAAAAAAAACGCACCAAGCTATCGTGATCTCTCCCGAATGGTCCTATATTTGGGGTCTCACTTAGGCGATTCATCAGCCATGGTGTTTAATTTATCTGAGAAGAAGGGGAAATGAATGAGAAACATATAGAAAGAATAGATGAAAGGATAGGGAGCGGTACCTCTCCTATTTATATAGGGGTAAAAGATGGATATGGTTACTGAAAAGGTTAGTAACTGCCGCATCCCAAGAATAGTGATTGTAATTGTCTAAAAATTCCATCAGTCGCAACTGTAAACTGACGCATCAACATGTGACTATTGACATGGTCTATGACCAGTCAACAGTCAGAGGACTAATGTTGATACATGAAAATAATTAACCCTAAAAGAGGTAGCCCCTTAGCCTATTAAGGGCTCTTCTTAATAAGGAGGAATTAGGGGACTAAGACCAACCCATGTGATAATGGGTGGTTTTAGCCCAAGAAGGGAGACCTTGAACTAGTTGGGCTTCATCCCAAGAAAGAAGTGGGGCTTTTTCCTAGTTTCTTAATAACTTGGAAAAGAGGAAAATGGTAATTTTGTAATATGTTAGTCTTATGGGCACTTATTTATAAGAAGGGAAGGATTTGTTTTTTGACACGATCCGCGGCGGGATTTGAACCTTTGATCTAACAACTCGAGAGTTCTACCCTAGACAATAGAGCTATCCCCAGTTGGTTAAGGGAAGAAGCCTTGGAATTATCCTGAATTTGTCTTGGTCTTGGAATTACATTTCTAGAGTTATTCTTTAACTTATCTTGTATAACTTTAGCTACTAATTGAGGGGCTGCAGATCTATTCATTATCGTGTCTTCTACAATCCTCCCCTTGCAAGTATGGGTTACGTCCACACCCTTCACCTTAAATTTATACTAATGTTGTAGTTTTGAAGCATAAACAAACCAGTGACACTCAACGTTTCCTCTATTGTTAAACTTATTTTCACACCAAACCCTAAGTCTTTTCTGTCATTCTGTTTAGATTTATACTCACATTCATTTTTGTTAGATATAACGTTTGAGCACAATTATCCTTTTGTAGTGATTAAAAATCACTTGTTTACTCCATATATTTCTCCCCCTTTTTGTCGAATGAATCTTACAAGTACAAATCTATAAGACTTGTACAACCTATAAGAGTTAAGCACGAAGGTTTCACATACTATTTTAGATAACCAATATTTAAATCGAAACTACAAAAGTAATTTAGTTTCAATATGTTATCAAGGAAACAATTGCCCGAAGCAATTTTCCCTATAGTCCAACAAACCGACTAAGATGCTTAATTTTATTGTTGAACCGATTGTGTAAGTACAATCGCTTATTTTGATAAGACCAAAATAAAGATCAGAATTAACTTTATTTTTCTCATCCGGCTCTAATTATTCAGACAATAACTTAGATCTTTCCCTTTAAACAAGATAAACACTAGGTTAGTTAACTAGTTTTCCTTGTCAATGCATTCGATTAGACTTGAATAACTGAATCATCCAATTGATAAGTCTAACTAAGATCATAATTAACTTGATTTCTCTTATCTGGAATCAATTGGACTAAACAAATGACCCCGTAATTATATTAAGCCAAAAATAATAGATACAAACCAACATAAATTGACTTGCAAAATTATTTTCCTTAATCGGAAGCAATTGAAACAAATATATACATTACAACACCATAATTTCACCGAATTTCGTTAAGCAACAACACTTGATACCCAATAACAAAGAAGATACCAAACCATATGCCAAATAAATTGACACGGTTTTTCTTAACCGGAAACAATTGAATCAAACAAACCAATCCATACACAATAATGAAATATATCAATTGTACCAAAATTTTGTTAAGCAAAATATATGCAATATGAACAGGAATTTCTTAAACAGGAAAAACGATTAACTAAAAAATAAAATCTTTACCTCAATTTCCGCAGCCACTTCTCCCCGGAAACATATATCATTAAGCGCAAGTTCAGATAAGAACTCCCCCCATGTATGTTGTCATCCTCTCGCAAGAACAAGAGAACAACAACAAAAGCAACCTTTACTAGATAAAGGTTGAATCGGTTTTAACTAATGCGTGCCAATAGCAAAAGTTGAAAACCTGAAACACATATGTTATGGTAAACACAACTTATGTGAACATAAATTGATTATCAACATATTGTGACTTTTCACATATGAGTTTCAATCGGAACACCTTATGATCCTTTGATAAAGCCTATCAACATGGGCTGGAACTTAATCCCGCTAAATTAAAAAGCAAAACAAATCAGAAGGGCTACACCATATGAGATCGAATATTAAGGTTAACAAAAATCGAAATCATACATCTCATAAAAACCAAAATCACATAATAAAAATATAAGTTTCATACACAGGCTATGCAATCGGAAACTATCATGAAACAAAAATTATAAAATAATATTTTTATTCATAAATAATAATATTGATAGTTATATTCAAAATAGACCTTATACAGAAATATCGAAATAAATTAATATATTGATGTTTATTTTCTGGATCAAGTATTATAGCATATAACTTAATCCCTAGAGGTGCTCTGATTGTTCACTGAGGTTTCTTCAGCGTTCAAGTTCTTGAGTTTCCTATTTTCTTTCAGCTGATTGAGTCTCCTCTTCAAAAGATTTAATTCCACAATCATCTTCAGAAGATTTGACTCGAGTCATTCCTTATTCTTTACAGAAGCTTCCAATTGTTCACGAGCAATTTTGAAATCTTGCATTAGCATAAAAATGAGCTCCATAGATAATTTATTTATCTTATGTTCTCTTGAGAAATAGCACATAATCTCAGTAGGGAGATAAGTTTCAAGCTTCTGCAATTAATAATAAATATCAATAGTATTTTCACCCATCTTGAACCGCAATCTAATTGTGGAGAGAGGAATCGGTTCTTAAGATGTTTTATATATCTTTAAAGCACAAAAGAACACAAAATTTCTTGACAAAAGTAAATGTGTTGGAAACTCTATGGATGATCCTATTGAGACTGATTCGTCTGATGAAGATCTTGATAACTCAGTCTCTCTGATCGCAAGATAGTTTAGAGATCTTATTTTGAAGAAAAGTAAACGGTTTGTCAGTGCTAAGCCTAGATCATCAGTTAAACCTCATGACCGTGTTCCTCCTAAAAAAAAAGAATACAATCAATACTGATGATGAGGATATGCCTCAGTGCTTCAAGTGTAAAGGTTTTGGTAATTTTTCCAATGAGTGTCCAAATCATAGAAAATACACTGGGAACAAAGGTCTTGCTGCAACTCTTGATGAAAAGTCTGATCACTATGATTCAAATGAAAATGAAAATCAAGTGTTGCGCTCCTTGCTAAAAATATTGATTTTGATAATTGTAGCAATACTCACATCAATCTTGATATTTTTCCGATAGAAACTTCTTTAACTATTTTGGAGGATGAAATGGATATTTCTCTGTCTACTGGAAATTCTATTTCTAATATTTCAGGTACCACAATTTTTCTAGCAGCTTGCTCCGCTATGGTGTCTGAACCATCCTCCACTTTGACATGTTCTTAATGTACTATTAAGGGTCACGAACTCTCTTGTTGTTTCAAGTATAAGCATAAAGTAATATTTGTCAACAAACTTCAACTGGGAGAAAATCGATTAGCAAACAATCTTGAACTTGTTCGGAAGTCGTCTGAGGTATGTAAACTCAACTCCTCTCCAAATAAGTTATTTTCTAAAGGAAAAGTTACACCAATACAGAAAATAACATAGTCTAAACATTCTGTGAAAAAGGATTTTAGGAAATATTTCAAAAAAAAATCATGGTGGACAGATTATCGTTCACCCCAACACAACTTAATTGTGTTGGCTGTGCATCTTGTCTCAAGTGCTTGATTCCATAGAGACAAGAATTAAGCACCCTCAGGTCTTAAGAAATTTTTTTTTATTTCTTTTTGTTTGTTTTATTTGGGTTTCGGATTGATCTTTTCATATCCTAGATTGGTATTGAAAAGAGGTTTCCTTGTTTGTTTAATAAAAAAGGGGTAAAATCAAAAATTATGCCTTCTTTAGGGTTGTGAGTTGTGCGTACGTGAATCTTCTTACCTTGCATAAAGGTTCTGTAACCCTACATTCATTTTTCCTTCCTTGAAAAACTCTTTTTTATCATAAGTTTGCTTGTAGAGCTTTGTGAATTTCTCTCACAAACCTATATTTGAATGGAGACTATGAGCATTATGACTTCTGATCGAAAAGATGTCAATATGATTGTTAAGCCATCAATCATGAAGGAAAAAGATATCTCTGGTACCCTCTTCCTAGAAAAGAAAAAGGAAGAATGTGAGGAAACCAAGGGTTGTCCCTTCAAATCTTCAGAAGTTTTCTGGTGTTCTTGAAAAGTTGAAGGAAACAAGAAAGAAAATACAACAAATAAAAGCTATTCTTTTTAGGACTCTTGAAATTCAGAAGGCCCTGGTTCGGCATCAATCAAGAAGGATTGTTGGAATTGACTCCTTTCTTCATGAACCTTATGTTCCAATGACTGTTGAAGACAAGGAGTACGAGGATGATACAGATTTTTTCAAAGGTTTTAATGTCTAGGAAACTTCTTATAAGAATTTATTCTTGTGTTTAAAGAAGGATAACTAGGGTTTGGAATACCAATTATTGTGAGTACACATAGCTATTTCCAACGATTTTCATCTTGCAATATTTTTAGATTTATTTATTTAAATTCTAAAGTTTATTTGGAAGATGATTTTGCAGTATTAATCTTTATTGGTTTTATATATTGCAAAAATTATTATGTGATATGAGTGTTTGCGTCCGTGAACTGTGATTGTCCCATATATGTCAAAAGTTAAGTCTATTATATGTCTTTATGCAAATATTGATAGAAAATAGAATGAGCTTTTGATAACAAAGATTAAGTCTATGATATCATTATGCAAATATTGATGAAAACAGAATGAATCTTTAAATATTCCGCATTATTGATCTTTCCCTAATCCACTTCTATGTGAAAGTACTGTGCGGCTCCGTAAGTTCTCTTATGTGAGCATTTCCGATTAAATTAATCATGGGTTCTCTTGTGGTTAATTTAATTGAGTTTTCTGGATACAAATTCATGCTTCATGCAATTTGTTAATGTCCAAAGAAATCCTTCTTTTCTTGTAAAAGTAAGGTCTCTCTTGTTGTTCTCCCGGGAATGACATTTCATGGGGGAGAGTTCTTAATTGAACTTGTGCTTAATTGCCAAATCTTTGTGGGGAGTGCGGCTGTGGAATATTGTAGGAGTTTTCTTGTATCTTTATAAACTCCATGATGAATACACTAAGTTTCGAGTATATGAAATCATCGAAACAAAGTTGATATGTTCTCTTTTAGTCATGAAATATCTCTATGAGAATTTCATTATGATTTCACTAGTTTTCGTACTTTTTCCAATTTATATCGAAAAAAAGGGGGATTATTAATGTGTACTTCACACTACAAATACATATGGTTTACGGATCATTATATAAGGGGGAGTGGTTTTAATTGTGAGATGAGGTATTGACTAGGGGGGGGGGGGTGATACATATCACCATAGTATTGTTGTCAAAGTTGTGATACAATTGGACTTTGATGCCATGTAATAATACTATGATACTGTATAATAATGATTAAGAGCTACTATTTTCTCACTGTTACAGCTACGGATTTTCAACAACTAAGATGCTGAGTTGAACACGTTCAGAATCACTGGAGTACTTGGAAGTGACGAAGATTTTGAGTAATGTTGAATAACCAAGGAAATCAAGCATTTGGATGAGAAGCCACAAAGTTTATTTATTTTGTAATCCGTATGTATTGATAGTTTTGTCACTAAAATTGACAAAGGGGGAGATTGTTAGATCACTGCTTGGTCGAACTCGCAAGCATTTCTATCTCAAGCTTGTTTGTCAAGTTTAGTTTCCAAAAATATAAGTCTTGATTTCTAGTCTACTTATAGCTAAGCCTCGGATTAGGATAGAAAATGTAGTTGAGCATTAGACTTCACGATGTTCATCGATTAAAGACGAAGAACTACTAATGGGAGCTTGTGGAACTTCATCAAAAAAAGGTATGTGGAGACTTGAACTCCTATTTGAGAAAAAAATTCGCATAGCTATATAGACTTCGATTATACACATTTGATTTTTCGAGCCGAGTTTAACTCGCTTACATATTTCCCGAAATATGTGTTGGTGAGCTTTCGCTTTACCCAAGTTTATCTTATATTCTTGAGGAAAGTCAAAAGATGATCATGTGAAAATATCCCGGTAACATCTTACATGATTTGTGTGAGACAGTCATTTGATATAGACTAGGAATATTTTGTATTGATCTATCGATCACTTGAGAATTGCTTTGAAGCTAATAGTTTGTGTGAGACAGCTATTGTCGTCTCCTAAGAATGTTTCAATGATTGAACTGGGAGTTTAAAACTATTAACCATGATTGGATATAGCACAGTATGCGTACTGTTGCAGCTTATTCCAAGTTCGGGAACCATAGTATGCATACCCGTATGCGTACTAGTTGGTCAGTTGAAAGTCATGGAACTTAGTATGCATACCCGTATGTGTACTGGCATAAGTTCAAGTCTGAAAATCAACTGAGTTTGTAGGTATGAGTACCCGTTTGCATACTGGTGAACTAAGTCCGGCCACTTAGGTATGCGTGCTTGTTCGCATACTTAAGTAACTTATGTTCTAAAATCGGTTTTTTCATGAACTATACATTTATATAATAAGGAATGTAATCTTTTGAAAACCGTGGATACGATGTTCATGAATTTATTCAAGTGAATAAAAATTGCTTTTGCTTCAATTGTGTCTTGTATTCTTCTATGAGAATATAAACAATTGAACAACTCTATAACTAGTTTCATTTGAGTCATTTGAACTAGTTGCGTTAAGATGAACAACGTTGATATGAAAGTGTTCATATGGATAACTTCGGTTAACTATTGTTGATCCAACAAGGTGTACACGTTTAGGTACGGTTACTCATATCTAAATGAAGTCACTTTTCATTTGTGTGTAACAAGCTAAGTTCGATCTAACGGTTGAAAGATATTAGCTTGAGTCTAATCAGGTTTTCATCTAATGGGGAATATTGAATGCTTTGTTACCAAGGTAACATTGATTGTAAACCCTGATTTGAAGACTATATAAGGGAGAACTTTATCAACTGGGAAACCTAATCCCCACACCTCCTGTGTGATACTAGTTGCGACTAGAGTTGATTCTCCTTTAATCTTGGTTTTTCTAAAACCATTATAGGTTAACGACTTAAAGACTTCATTGGGATTGTGAAGCCAGACCCAATTATTTTCTCTGTAGTTGCGTGTTCTTATCTTGTTGTTTTCTATTGTGATTGAATACTATCTTCACCAAGATTTTCTCGAGATTTAATCTCCAATAGGCAAGATAAAAAGTAGTCACAAACAGCTTCGTCTCATCGTTTGTGATTCCATAATATTATTGTGAGGTGATTGATATTACTAGGATGTTCTTCGGGAATATAAGTCTGGTGTATTAATTGGTTCATGTTCATCTTGATTTATCAAAAGATAGAACAAAACTCAAAGGTTAGAACAAAACTCAAAGGTATTTCTTTGGGAGACAGATTTATCTATTCAATAAACTTTACCGTGTAAGACAGATTGGTTTATCAAGTCTTCGACTTTGGGTCGTAGTAACTCTTAGTTGTAGGTGAGATCAGCTAAGGGAATCAAGTGCGTAGAGTCCTGCTGGGATTCAGGGGAATAGGGAATGTGACTGTACCTTAATCAGTGTGAGATTGGTTAGGGATCAACTACATTCCAATCTGAAGTTAACTTGGAGTAGGCTAGTGTCGGTAGCGACTTAATACGGTATGGTGTTCAAATATGGACTAGGTCCCGGGGTTTTTCTTCATTTGCGGTTTCCTCGTTAATAAATTTTCGGGTGTCTGTGTTATTTTTGTTGCGCAATATTTTTGTTTATAAAATTGAAATATCACAGGTTGTGCGTAGTTCAATCAATTAGATAATCCAACCTTTGGTTGTTAATATAAATTGATTGACACTTAAACATTGGTCTTTGGTACCGTTCAAGTTGTTTCACATAATAATCAGGCTCGCGGATTTGTATCTGTTTGATTTGTTGATTATATTGTGAAGCAGAGATACTACTCTTGGATATATTTCCATTGATTGGGTCTGACTGTCTAGTTGAATCTCTTGGAATTATATTGGAGTTTTTCCATATAGATTGCCTAAACGAAATATTGGGTGAGGTTGTTAGACCCCAACTTTTTCGGAAACTTTGATTGTACCTAGTTTGTTTATACTTGAGAATCTTCTCTTATGATATAAGATTCACTCAGACTAGATCAAAGTATCGACGAGATATTTAGAACCGTTGTTAGATCTAAAGAAATCTTATGATAATCCATTGTTAATAAACTCCATTATGTGTGTGATTGACCACAAGAAGATTCAAGTGGTGTTGTGCAGGTATTTGGAGGAAATAAAAGATTTGAAAACTAAGAAGAATTCTTATTAGTTTTCGTATCTTGTGAATTTAGTGCACAAACCTTGATCGGCTGGGATCCAACTGGAATCAGTTTATATTTGATAGATCTAATTGATTAGTTACGTCAGATCGGAATCACTTTATAGTTTCTCGTAGAGATCTATACTGATTGAGTGCAAATATAAACTTGACTATTTCGGTAGTTATTGGATAGATTGATCTAACCATACAAAGGAGTTTATTAGATTAAACATAAGAGCCTTTGTAAACTCCTCACATATCTTGTAGCAAGATTGATTAGAGTGGTTACCAAACAGATTCTTCCTTTGCTGTTTGGAATACGATCCAAAAGACTTGATATTCACGTGCCTGACTCTAGAAGCCGAAGGCGCAAGGATATTGAGGGAACTAAGTAGCCAGGGTAGCCTATTTGGTCTCAACTATATGAAGTTGGTATTTGATTTTGTATATCGACTTAATTCTGAGAGTATTCAAAACTGGACTAGGTCCCAAAGTTTTTCTGCATTTGCAGTTTCATTGTTAACAAAATCTTTTTGTATCTTTCAATTTGTTTTTCGCATTATAATTGTTATTATGATTAAGTAAAATACATAAGTACGGTAACTCCATAATACTTGATATTAATCCTATAGAGTTTCGGTTATTTCCGAACCTATTATCAAGTACACACTTTGTTGTCGTATCGTCTTGATCTTGTATCCATAGTCAATCACAAAAGTGATCTTGTTGTTGTATTGTCTCCATATCATATCCATAGACGATCACACGAAGTGTGAACCGAATTATCGTATTGTCTTGACTCTTTCCATAGAAGATCACATTCGGAAGAGGACTTATGGTTTGAGAAATAAAAGATTGTGGTGTATTTGGGTACCCTGGTATTTTTAATTGGTATCAGAGCAGGCAAAACGAAAAGATATAACAATCCATGTTTGGTGCGATCCAACCTATAAGATTTGAATGTAATGGATGATTCAGTTAACATAGAGCAAGAAGATAATATATTTTAGAAAGTGAATTTGTTTTCAGATCCTGATAAACAGCTCAAAACTGTTAGTTCACTGGTTGAAAAAAATTCAGGGATTATTAACCATAATGAGTTAATAATAAAATAAACACCTGTGATGCACAAGTCAGATTCAGATGACTCTGATGAGATTAAATTTTTCGTAAAGGTTGCTGAAAAATATAATTTGAAAGTTAATATATATTATACATCTGTCAAAAGGATTATCGAAGATTCTTTGATAAAAACCAGGTCTCATGAAGAAACTATGTCTGAAGAAATTCATGAACCTCCTGACATGATGATAATCACATCTAGTCCATGTCAAGATGAAAATACAGTCATGTTTCCTCTTGAAAATGAATATGAAAGTTCTGAAAATTGTCTTAAAGTCATAAAAGATTTATTAGTTAAGACAAGGATATGTGATTTTATTTCTCAGAATCTCTTAACTAATAAACAACATATTGATTATAACAGTCTAACCACTTGCAAGAATCAAAAGAGATATGTTTCAAAACATAATCATTTGACTAATATCTGGTCAAGAAAAACCGTCTCTTACAGTAACAAGGATCATCTCTCTGAAAGTGAAAAAGATCAACTTAAATGCACGCAAACTAATGATTTCAGATCATGTATTTTTGTTATTGATTGATTGTCCAAATCAGGATCAAAGAAACAATCTCATCAAAAGATGTCGTATTCCAAGGAAATTCTGGGTCGATCTAAGAGTTCTTATCAACTCATGATTCAAATGGTTTCAAATCACACTTGTAATCCTATTCCTACTCGAATGGATCTATCCGTTAAATCATATTTTTCAAGTTGTGATTTACAGAAGTGTGAAACCTATTCTTGGAATTGTTCCAGAAAAGAAAATGTCTGAAAACATCAAGATAGATCTTGTTCCTTGTGTAATATTGATCCATTGAGAGCTCACTTCAACAACTAAGTTTGTTGATCGGAACTTCCTCAAATTTGTGCTCGACTTAAATAAATGGGGAAGTTCTTAAAAGAGCACCAGAGAACATATGAGATGTATAAAATCTATACTTGATCTATCTGCATCATGAACAACTTAAGTATTTTTCTAAAAATTGAATCCTTCACATTTTAGACAATACTTTCGGTCCATACCAAGAAAGTTCATGATAAATTGGTACAAGATATATTCGGACTCTCTTGACAATAATATTTCGAAAAATCTTCCTTGATTTTATTTCCGAACTTGTGTATATTTACACTTGTTTTAATCAAATAAAATACCTTGTTAGGTGTTTCAAAACTTGGAAACTAAGATCCTTTTCAGATTTGGATGTATGCTCATGATCAAAGATATTTAGCTTCCGAACCAGAGTATTTCTGGATAAAGTATTAAGGTTATTTCATTCAACGATGAAATGTTTCTTAGAATCATATTTGGCTGGCAACGATCTGAGAATTTTCATCACAATGTCCTTTTTAGGAATAGTCTTACACAATGCAAAAGATGCATTAACAATTTCAGACACTTTGTGATTAAACTCATCAAATGAATCTTCTTCAGCCATACGAAGGTTTTCCCAATCAGAATTTAGGTTTTGAAGCCTAGCTTCATTTTCAGAGGTATTCCTTTCGAATACAGTTTCTAATATATCCTACGCATCTTTAGAACAAGTGCACGGAGTCACATGGTGCTGAATATCTGGGGTAATGGCATGAATGATAACATTTAAACCGTTAGAATTTTTCTTTGCAACGAGAATCTCGTAAGGTTCATATATACCAATATCCTTTGCAATAGAGACAACGTCTACTATAATCATTGGAGGATCATAGCGATTAACAACATAAACCCGTGATTGAAAATCATGCGCTTGAAGAAAGGCACGCATAGAAATTTTCCCCCACTGGTGGTACATTTACAGAGATATCCTTTCTATCTATAGAGTCAGATCGCTAGAAAAATAGACTTATGAGGTCTTAAACGTGTTTGCCTGCTCTGATACCAATTGAAAAAGCGGGGATCTAACAACCTCACCCAATATTTTGTTTAGGCAACCTGCATGGACAAACTCCAAGAGAATCCACTAAGCATTCAGGCTCAATCAATGGAAATATATCCAAAATTTGCATCTCTATTTCACAATGTAATCAACAAATCAAACAGATAGAAATCCGCGAGCCTGATTATTATGTGAAACAACTTGAACGGTACCAAAGACTAATGTTCAGGTGTCAATCAATTAATAACAACAACCAAATGTTGGATTATCTAATTGATTGAACTACGCACAACCTGTGATATTTCAATTATATAAATAAACAAATATAATGCGGAAAATAAATAACACATACACCAGAAATTTTGTTAACGAGGAAACCGAAAATGCAGAAAAACCCCGGGACCTAGTCCAGATATAAACACCACACTGTATTAAGTCGCTACAGATACTATCCCAGTCCAAGTTAACTTCTGACTGGAAAGTAGTTGATCCCTAACCAATCTCACGCTGATTAAGGTACATTCGCATTCCTTACGCCTCTGAATCCCATTACGACTCTACGAACTTGATTCCCTTAACTGATCTCACCCACAACTAAGAGTTGATATGACCCAAAGTCGAAGACTTGATAAACCAATTTGTCTCACACAGAAAAGTCTATTGAATTGATAAATCTGTCTCCTACAGAAATACTTATGAGTTTTGTTCCGTCTTTTGATAAATCAAGGTGAACATGAACCAATTGATACACCAGACTTATATTACCGAAGAACAGCCTAGTAATATCAATCACCTCATAATAATCTCAATCGTATGGTAGGAAAACAAGATATTGTGGAATCACAAACGATGGGATGAAGATGATTCTGACTACTTTTTATCTTGCCTATCGGAGATTAAATCTCGAGAAAATCTTAGAGAAGATGGTACTCAATCACGATAGAAAACAGCAAGTTCAGAACACGCAACTACAGATAAAATAGTTGGGTCTGGCTTCACAATCCCAATCAATTCTTTAATTCGTTAACCTATAATGGTTTTAGAAAAACCTAGGTTAAAGGAGAATCGACTCTAGTCGCAACTAGAATAACACAAGAGGTGTGGGGATTAGGTTTCCCAGTTGCTAGAGGTCTCCCTTATATATTCTTTAAATCAGGGTTTGCAATCAATGTTACCTTGGTAACAAAGCATTCAGTATTCACTGTTAGATGAAAACCTGATTAGACCCAGGTTAATATCTTTCAACCGTTAGATCAAACTTAACTTGTTACAAACAAATGAAAAGTGACTTCATTTAGATATGAGTAACCATAACTAAACGTGTACACCTTGTTGGCTCAACAATATTTAACCTAAGTTCTCCATATGAACACTTTCATATCAACCTTGTTCATCTTAACACAACTAGTTCAAATAACTCAAATGAAACTAGTTATAGAGTTGTTCAATTGTTTATATTCTCATAGAAGTATACAAGACACAATTGAAGGAAAATCAATTTTGATTCACTCGAATCAATTCATGAACATTATAGCCAAGGCTTGCAAAATATTGCATTCCCTATTATATAAATGTATTAGTTCATGAACAAACCTTTAGAACATAACCTACTCAAGTATGCGAACAAGTACGCATACCTAAGTGGCCGGACTTAGTTTGGGTTTTACAGTATGCGAACGGGTATGTATACCTCCAAACTCAGTTGATTTACGTACTTGAACTTACGTCAGTACACATACGGGTATGCATACTAAGTTCCCGGACTTTCAATTAACCAACCAGTACGCATACGTGTATGCATACTATGGTTCCCGGACTTGAAATAACATGCAACTGTTAGCATACAACTACGCATACTGTGTTATATCCAATCATGGTTAATTTTTATAAACTCCCAGTTTAATAATTGAAACATTCTTAGAAGATGACAATAGTTGTCTCACACAAACTATTGGCTTCAAAGTAATTTTCAAGTGATCGATAGATCAATACGAAACATTCCGAGTCTATATCAAATGATTGTCTCACACAAATCATGTAAGATGTTACCAGGAGATTTTCACATGATCATCTTTTAACTTTTGTCAAGAATATAAGATGAATTTGGTTAAAGCGAAATATTACCAACACATATGTAAGCGAGTTAAACTCAGCTCTAAATATCAAATATGTATAATCGAAGTCTATATAGCTATACGACTTTTGTCTCAAATAGGAGAGAGAGTAGATAGACTTTTGAGTGATAGATGAGCTCAAGTCTCCAAATACCTTTTGTTGATGAAGTTCCACAAGATCCCATTAGTAGTTCTTCGTCTTCAATCTATGAACGCCATGAAATATAATGCTCAACTACACTTTCTATCCTAATACGAGACTTAACTATAAGTTGACTATAAATCAAGACTTATAGTTTTGGAAATTAAACTTGACAAACAAGCTTGAGATAGCAACGCTTGCAAGTTCGATTGAGCAGTACTCTAACGATTTCAACAACGGTTAGTCAATCAAATCAATAATCAAAAACTAATAACAATGCAATTATCTAGTTTTCCACCAATGGTACTCGTAGAGCTTCTTAATCCCACAGAAGTCTTTAAACGAGCGGTCATAAGAGATTTCACCTAATTAGGATATTTTCCTCTCCAATTAGACGGCTCCACCAGAAACAACAAGAAATGAAGTTTGCCTGGTTCTTATGATAGTTTATAAGAAATGCATACTTAGGTATTTATAAACTAAAGTTGTTTGTCCACCAAGGAATTTCCAAAACCGAAAATATTCTTAAGATATACAATGAATGCTCAAATTCGGTTTTCCTAATTCCAATAAATGTAGTCTAATATTTTCCAAAATCTCCAATTAGTAAATGCACATTACTAATTTTTATTCTCTAGAGCTATGCATTAATTGCTGGTAATTAAAGCATATATATCCAAAATCCTTAATTAAAAGATTCTTACTTTATTTCGGTACAGGATCACCTTGAGTACCAAGGAATATCTCTGAACAATAAATGATAAGATTTAATACTCATGTTCTAAGTATGTTGACATCTTTACAAAGCAAATCTTATTTCCAAATCTACACAAGCTCATGAAGAAAATATGTAATTCATGGAAAATCGTATTTGCAACTTAGAATCGGTTCTACCACACTTCCAAACAAGTTTAGAATTGGTTCTACCAAAATTCGAAGACTACTATGTGATCGGTCATACCAAGTCACAATGGTTAGTTATGATCGGTCCTACTAAGTCACATACATGGGTTCGGGCCAGTTATACCAATCACATGGATCATTTCTACCTAAACATGGTACCTACTTGTGATCATCCATACCAGTCACTAGGATCGGTCATACCAATTACAAGGATAGGTCACATAACCTCTTATGATCGGTCACACCAATTACCAGAATCGGGCATACCGATTACAAGGATCGATCATACCATCTCATGGTGATTACTTAGGATCGTTTACACCAATTACCAGAACGGTCATACCAAATCATAAGTCTAGGTATTGTGATCAGTTATACCAAGATATATAACCTGAGTTAAGATTGGTTCTACCATCTCACATATATTGGTCATCCAAAGAATATGCAATGAATAGCCGGACCAATATACCTATTGATTTCCCTTTCAATTCATGAAACAAGTTCACGAACTTACTTCCTTTAAACAAATGTAACATATTCTTTCCTAGGATGAAACCTTCACCATAAACCCATTCACATAATCATAAAACTATATGCAATATTATGTCGATGTCATATCCACGAAGTTCAAAAGATAAGCGTTATACTTCGTAATGTAATTCCTTAATACTATGACCATACTATTATGATCATGTCTATCCACTAGAGTATTATTTATATACAAGCTTCGCATGTTATGTTTTCAATATAGCATGACTTGAAAGATTTAAAATCCTTCATATGGCCTGGAATCCAATGGGTTGCTGGTGATGTGGCAGAACACACAAGATGGTTGGTGGGGGATGGAAATAATATTTCTGTTTGGAATGATAATTGGATTAAATACAAACCATTGAAGGAGTTGTTCCCTGATAATGGTATAATGATACAAAATCCAACAATGAAAGTGGCAGAATTGATTAAAAATGGTGAATGTCATTTACCTGAAAATTTCCTTGAATTTTTTTAAGTTGAAGATTTACCAGTTCTAGACAATAAAGCAGATAGAAAAATATGGAGTGCTACTTCAACTGGGGAGTTTACTGTGGCTTCTGCTTCAGAATGTATAAGGAAGAAATTTCATCTAGTTCATTAGGCAAAAACAATATGGCACAAAAGTATACATCCAAACATATCAGGTAATGTGTGGAAACTAGTGAGGGGAGTTGTACCTTCAGATGAAAAAATGAAAAAGAAGAAGTTTCAGCTAGCATCAAGATGCCCTTTTTGCAGAAAAGAGGAGGAGAATTTGGAACACATTCTTTGGAAATGTGATTTTAGTGAGATAATTTGGAGTTGGCTGGGAGGCATTTTCCAATTTACTAATCCAAAGTCCCTGGATGATATTCTACATTTTGCAAAGCATAAAAGTCCAGCAATAAAAGAACTATGGAAAGTGTCAACCTTGATTACATTGAAGGAAATATGGTTCTTGAGAAATAAGAGTGTCTATGAAGAAGCAGAAAACAATATAGTTTCCCTGAAACAAAGAATCCTACAACTTACAAGGGATTATGAAGTGAGAATGACAGGTAAGATGTAGAATTCAACCTATGACCTGCAGATTTTAAAAACTTTCAAGTTAAGCTGTAGACAAGTGAAAGTTACAAGAATAATAGAAATGTACTTAAAGCTCCCAACAACCCCTTTCATCCTTATATGCTGTGATGGAGCTGCAAAGGGCAATCCTGGTGAAGCAGGGTATGGATTTGTTTGCAGGAAATGGGATGGTGAATACCTTTTTGCAGCCTCTGGAGGGTTGGGGATAGCCAGTAACTTTATGGAAAAAATTTGTGCAATTTTAAATGCAGGAGAGTGGGCAGTGAATAACAACTTCCTCAACATTTGTTTCCAAACTGACTCACAAGCAGCAATGACAGCATTTCAGTCAGGTACAATTCCTTGGTGGAGTATAACTATATGGAACAAAATCAAATCTTCACTGCAGGAATGGTATTTCTATCATGGATATAGGGAGATTAATTTTTCAGCAGATTCAATGGCAAAAAGAGGAGCTAAGCTATCAAAGGGAGAGAGAAGAAAATATAGCTCAAGACCTGAATTCATGAGATCAATGGAACTGCCAGGGATACCTTATTTCAGAAATTGCTAAACTTTTAATGGTCTTTTGTATCTTATTTTTATTTTAGCCCAACTATAAATGGGCTTGCTTTTGTACTTTTGGTTATGCTTTTTGGTTCTAATAAAGATTAATATTACCAAGCAAAAAGGAAATAAAAAAGACTTGAAAGATACATTAGGAATGAAAACAAGTTCAAGTCAATATTGCTAACCTCAAGTTGAAGGATGATGTCATTATTATAATCGTTACTTCTTCTCATTCTCCAGGTATTCTGGGTAATACTTGTATGTATCAACATTCCTAGACTTTCTAGTCTAACCTAAACGAAGTTGACTCTGATATTTAATCATGTGACTCTAGATGAGTTTTGATACTAAAATATGACAACCAAAATTGACATACCAACGCTTGGTGAGTTCAACCGAACTATGCTCTAACAAGTTCCTTCAGAAATATAATCACTAATAGCATCAATAAGGTGAAACAACTGGATGACTAACCAAGTTCAGTTTCATTTAAATATCTGGTGAAATTTAAGTTCCATGCGTACGTATTAGCAGCCAAGTCTACAACAACGTCATTTTTGGCTCTTAAAAGTTTCAAAGGATAAGGATACCAAATTGCGGAGAAGTGTTGCCAATCCATACATTTATCTTTTGTATTTTATTAACCTGTATAGTTTGGGGCCTAGTCCAGTTATTTGGGGTATGTTACTAGATGAGAAAAAAGGTCACTAGAAATAAATTTCACACAACCCCTTATCCAACTATTCTCTTACTACCTATTTTACCCCTGATTAATTAGCGTTAATTAATTATATTATGTGTTAACTAATCGTGTTAGATGTGAGATCAACTAATTCAAATCGATCTTCAAAACACCAAAAAACTGAGAAAAAAATGATTTTTTTTTTGGCGAAAACACTACCCAGAATTGGTTTACATTCATGCACTTGTAAACCGATTGCGGGTAGTGTTCTTTGATATTCATGAAGGACATCAGAAATAAGTTAATGCTGGCGTAGATAAAATCCGATTCTCATAATCGGTCTTTGTTGGCATCATATATAAACCTATTTTTTCGTATTCGTAAGAAAAAAGAAATTCATTCATTTCAAATCTACTACTTTTCGTAGGAATCATGGATGCGCTTAGCACGTGCATCAAGCCTTTGAACCCCTAGGTGACCATAGTGGACGAGTTATAGTCTCGTGAGGGTTTACATAGAGATATACCCACAAAATCTACACAAAAACTTCTAAAACCATCAATCTTCGTCGAAGGAATCCAAGTCCGATTCACCTACCATAAAGTCCGGCCCGTAATCCAAAATTTTGGATCCCATGAAGTGATAGCTTGCATCAAATGTGAATGCTTCCCCATTTCCCCCCAAGTACCACCCTTTCATGGCTTCATGTTACAAAAACACAACACAAACTTACTTTGTTAGTTACAAATTGATAAAAGTAGATTGTGTAGAAAAAACCATATAAAAAAAAATACTCACAAATTGTTGGAGTGACATGCCAAAGTGGCTTGCGTTCAAAATTTGTTGTTGGATAGATATAAAAGCAACTATCGCATCTAAGATGACTTGGTGCCTATCATGGATTTGTTGAAGACTTCTTCTATTCGGGTTCCCATAATCTTTCCTAAATTTGTTATTTATCTTCGCCCAAAAGCTCTCGAACGAGGAGTGATCAACTAGACTTTCGGCGTACCATGCTTTGGTGATTTCCAAATATTCTAAGGAGTAAAACGATGACATTTTGTATGTGTAGGTACGAAATGAGTCGTTATGGAATATATGTAGTGAGAGGGAATATAATGAGCAATTTTGGGTCAAAATGGGTCCAAGGATGAGGTCTCTATATATAGAGAAAGACCCCAACGACTAGTTTTTTCGGAAAAAATGAAATAATTTGGAACAACCGGTCTTCCCGATGTGTACATAAAAAATGATTGTGTTTTCATGCCAAACATAATCGGTCTTTATGGTTGTCAACATAAACCGATTGAGCGCCTGTAAAAATTGGAATTTCCACTAACATTAATTGGTTTATATAAATGCACATGTAATACGATTCTCTCTTGAAAAAGGTATAGAAAAACAACATGGTACATTATTTATATGTCCTTATTTTTGACCCCAATAAATATATCCTTATACAACAATAAATATATTCCTACTTTTCAATAAACTTATCCATTTAAAATTAGATTACCTTAATACCCTCATCATATAATATTTTTCTTTAATTCAAAATGTAACAAATTTCTTCCTCTATCACTTCACCACCACCACTAGCACCACCACCGCCACCACTAGCACCACCACCATCACTGTTCAACAACCACTACCTATCAACCCCACCACCACTCCTTCACCACTACCATTACACAACCACCACTAGTCCATCGCCGCCGCCACCTCTATCGCCAACTCTGTCGCCGTCGCCGCCACTGGTTCATATATTTGTATCAACAACAATAGTTGATCCAAATAAAAAAAGAACCAACAGTATAAGTTGATCCAGTTTAGGGGATCAACAACGGTAGTTGATCCAAAAAAAAAAGGATCAACAGTAGAAGTTGATCCACTAAATTGGATCAACAATGGAAGTTGATCCACTAAATTGGATCAACAATGGAAGTTGATCCATGTTAATGGAGTGAACTTGGCGTGAGTCGAACACGCATCATCTGACATGGAGTCAGTCATGCTACCATTGCACCACAAGTTCAATATTGGAAGAAATTTACATGATTTAAACTACAAGCATGATTTGAAGCAAGGAAATATTGTCAACAATAGGAGTTGAAAGGATCAACAACAGTAGTTGATCCCATAAAAAATTGGACCAACAACCGTAGTTGATCCCATAATAAATTGGATTAACAACACCATCATTACCTGTAATGCAACAAACATCCATCACCACCATTGTAAAAACACCTTCCACCACTACTAACACAACAACAAAAAAAGAAAAAAATGTTAATATGGAACTGTTTATGTTAATTAGATTAAGAAGAAAGTAAAATAAGTTAAAACCACATAAGTCCCACTAACTACAATAAAAATCCACTGGATAAAAACTTGCACTATTAAAAATAATTTATTGGTTGTCCCTTAATCTTAATCAGGCAGAAAACACATAGTTATGCCCATTCATTACACTAGACATGGATTATAACATTATCAACAATAAATAATATTACAGCACTACCGCCGGCGCAGAGTCTTATATATGGGTATAGGCCACCATTACCTATAATATACATTTCCCCAATCAAACAAATTACCAAGTATTAGCAATAACTAGTCGTAAAATAGTTTCAACATCCAAATGTGTTAACACACACCATTCTTGGATCGTCCAAACACTTTAGTATTCAGACCAATAAATGTATCAAAATTATTACCTAGAGAACTCTTGTTACTAAAATCACAATACTAAAGCAAAATATTAAGATAATTTGTTCCAATAGACAATATTTTTGAAAAACTAATAAGCAGAAGTTAAAAATGACATCAAATTAATAAGAAGATAATTTGTTGCTAATGTTTACCAGTCTAAATTGAGCAGAAATCACCTCCATCACCGATTCTTGTGTACCCTTCTTCTTTCACTTTGAAAAAATCAACATCACCATCATATCCCAACCAAAATAACACACACCCAATCTCCACCACCACAACAACAACCATAACCACAACTATCTATATAACCAATTTTATCATTCTGACACCACCACCATAAAAAAAACAAAAAGTTAGTTACACCACACCCACCACCAGGCACCAGCAGAAACTTAATTACACAAGAGAAAGAAGATAGTCGCTGCAATATCCTTTAATCCCCATCAAAAATTTAAAAAATGAAGGAATTTGAATATGGATCTGTAAAACCAAAAAAACAATTAAATAAAATAAAATAATCAATTAGAATTCTCAATCTGTTTGTTCATAATCTGGAGGCGGTGACTTCGACGATGATGATTGAATTTGGAAAATAATAATGGATAGTTGATGGTGGTGGTGGGTCTGGTTTGATTTTCGATCGAAGATCTCTCTCTCTCTAGCTCTCAATCTCAATCTAAATACCTTCTCTCACTCTAAAATGGTGGTCGTGATGGTTGTGGTGGTGGTGGACAACATGGTGGTGGCGGACAACATGGTGGTGGCGGTGAAGGAGCTGGTGAAGGTATTTGCAGATATGTTGGTGGTGAGTTGAAAGCAAAGGGGAGAGAAGAAAGAAATAAAAAAATTAGATTAGATTTGGATCTGAAAATGATTTAAATATGGAAAAAAAAAATGTTAATAGACCAAAAAGGTTTATAGATGGAGAGGGATATATATATATATATATATTATATGATTGGGATATTTGCGAAGCCCATCAAAACAAGGGATATGTTTTTAATTCTTACAAACAACATTTCTAAGGCATAAAGAATCGAATTATACGGACCCCCCACATAAACTGATTCCTTGATGGAACCTCGATAATCAGTTTATATCATAAGTCATATAGCCCGATTGTTTGCATGTATTTGAAAAATAGAATTTTGAGCATGCATAAACTTGTTTTACGATAAACACATTATATACACATAACTAATTATAATTAAAACACTTTAAGTGTACTTAAGTTCAAACCACCGTCATCCAAGAAATAAACCTTAAACCATCCAAAAAGTGTTACAAATTTAAACCACCAAAAGTCTTTAAAACTTAAAACTTAAACATATAATATCGAAAAGACAACATCAGCATCATGGAGCACTAGGAGCATCACCGGCACCAGTAGAAGCACCCGTTGCAACAACAACGAACATGTCTTCCCACGGGATATCATCCTCGGCGTCCGCCTCCCTCCGTGTTGTAATTTCATTCCTCCTCCTTCTGGAAAATCAAATGGCCTTAATCAGCTCTTCCATTGAAAATTGGTCCAAATTTTTTTACGCCTGCTCCAACTTGTTCTCTCTTCCAAAGGTGAATTTGTACATGCTCCTTTCCATGATCTCCGGTTTTCTGGCACCATCCTTTTTCTCCATGGGGCGGTTAAAGAAACTCATATGACTGAAGTCCATATCTACAACAAAAAAATTAAACCACACAATGGGTTTTTAAACTAATACATGTAATCTGATTCTAGCTTCAAAAACACACAGGAAAATAAAACCCCAACAATCGGTTTATGTGGTACATATATAAAAACCGATTGCGAAATGGAATCTGAAGAGACAACTCCACAATTGGTACGTTAACACGTAAATAAAACCCGATTCTATAAGCACATATTTCAAAAAAAAAAAAAATACTACCCATAATCAGTTTATGCTAATGTACTTATAAACCGATTCTGGTGATGTCTTTTCATATTTTGATTTTTACACAGAATCGGTCGATGCTAGTCATCATATAAACCAATTCCTCTTTCATGGCCGAAGAACAAAACCCATAATCGGTTGATACGATATGTCAACATAAACCGATTCTGGGAAAATCAGAGATTTTGATTTTTCAAAATCGAAGTTTTAAACATGTAAATCAATGAAGAAATTCGAATCATATAATGGGTTGATGGAGATTTACCTTTTCTTGTTTGGATCGGAGATCGTTGGAGAAGAAGATTAGATAAAACATAGATTAGGGTTTATGGAATTTGGAAAGATTAGATGAGAATGAAAAGTTTTTTTGGTTTAGGTTTTTTGGTTTTATTCTGAAAAATGGTAATGAATTAATATTTATATGTTTTAGTTTTATGAATTAATTAGTCTTTTTATCAAATTTGGCACCCATAGCCATTTGTGTAAGGTGGGAGAGGAATTTGATAGGCCTCAAATAACTGGACTAGGTCCTAAACCAGCCACATTTAATATATCTCATGCTACCAAATATAGAAAGAACAAAAACTCTCCGAGACTGAACCCATCCGAAACCCGTTACCAATTCTTTTTTTCTTTTTTATTTTATGCTGAGAAAAACACTGATGCATTAACTTAGGAGAAATTTACATACATCAACTATGGGTTCTTTCCTCATCAAATTGTCTAAAAAATGGAGGATAAGAGACCCAAGTATCTTTCAAACTAAAATTTCTATCCCAACGTGCAAGCCGGTCAACTAGCTTGTTCTTAAGACGCTTAATATAAACAAGTTTAAAGCCAATACAACTAGAAAAAGAAATTTGACTATCTTCTAAAATATCACTGCATATCCAATCCACAACACCATTGCCTCCAGTAACAAAATCCACCAGATGCAGGCAATCACTGACAAACAAAACTTTAGACAGATTCATCTCCTTTGCACATGAGATTGCCAAAATTAAAGCAGTCACCTCAGCACCAACTGCATCTGTAATCAGTCCAAATTCCGATCTAGACCCTTTTTTTCTACCTGCAGAATCACAGAGAACCATTCCCACACCCATATTAAAATTCTTGAAGGAACCATCTAAGAGCATGATATAATCAACGACCTGAATGGAAGTTTTAACATCCATTCTTATAGTTTTTGGATACTAAGGAGGAGAAATATAAGTATTGATCATTCTTTTACTATACAAAATTACTCTATCAAGATTTATTAAAACACTTCGGAAGACCACATCACATCTCATTTTCCAAATACACCACATCACAATAGCTCCAATACTTGGCCAATTAACTGCATAAGGAGACTTCCCTAAGGTAGTATTAAACCACCATTGAAAAATATCTCCAATCCAAACATAATTAATAATAATCAAGTGTTGCAGAGATAACGCAAACCAAATATGAAAGGCAATAGGACAAAAAATAAACAATTTCATAACATATTCGACTTCATTTCTACATAACGGGCAACAATCATCAACAACATGATTATCATGCTTAAGGGTAGAGTTTACTGGCACCATCTGCGCAAAAACTTTCCACATGAAGAATTTAATTTTTGGAAACTTTTTTTTTCCAAAAAGAAGCTTCTTAAACAACACTATAATCATTCATATAAACATTGTAAGCAGTCTTGACAGAGAAATTACCACTTTTAGTATGACCCCACAAAATATTATATTTTTTTACTAATATTAATTAATTCTAAGAGACCTAATTTTAATAACATCATCAGGAGAAAACAGAGAGATTAAAAGCCCAACATTCCAAGAGTTATTCTGAACATCCATAAGCTCACTAACAAAAGTGTAATCATTAAAATTTGGATTAATTGAAACAGGTGGCGAACTACTACTAGGTCACCAGTTTGAAGACCATATTCTCGTTGAGGTACCATCATTTATTTTACACACTATATTAGCTTTTAAGGAGACCAAACTATTTACTATACCTTTCCAGATCCAAGAAGAAGTATCAGCCGCTTCATCTATTTCCAACAAGTTTTGGTTAGGAAAATACTTATCTTTTAATAATCTATAAACCAACTGATCTGGGTTTTTACAAATTCTCCAACCCAGCTTAGCAATAAGGACCCTATTAGTTGCATAAGAATTTCTAATACCTAGTCCACCACTTAACTTAGACTTACTAATATCAATCCAATAACGAAAATAAGTTGCTCTTCTTGGGTTTTTCTTTGACCACCAAAAAGTTCTTTGAATCGAATCAATTTTTTTAGTGATCTTTTTAGGGAAAGGAAAACAAGACATATGATAAACAACCAAACTTGAAAGCACATGTTTAGTAATAACTTACAACTACTTAATCTAGCATAAAATTTATTTATAATAAATTGAAAGTACTTAGTTTTATCCCTTTTAACAAATAATGGAGTACCAAGATATTTCTCTGAACTACACAAAAATTTAATGCCTAGAGTTTTTGATAATAACTTCAATCCTTATGATGCATCTTAGCACTAGTAAAGAAACCAGATTTCTCAAAATTGATAGCCTGACCAGAAGCCTTCGCAAAAGTATTTATACTCTTCATTAAGTTTCTAGCATAAGATAAAGAAACTTTTGAAAACAACATAAAATCATCAGCAAAAAACAAATGAGAGATAGAAGGGATATTTTTCTTTAGTTTAAAACCCTATATCAAATTATCAGACTCACCTTTCATCAAAAGTTGAGATAAAGTTTACATACAAATAATGAAGATGTAAGGAGATAGGCAATCTCCCTTCCTAATACCTCTAGAAGGGAAAAAAATCTCACCAGGAGATCCATTTACCAAGATTGAGTTAGTAACCGTACTAATACATTGATAGATCAGCTGGCACCAGATTTCATAGAAGCCAAGTTTTTTAAAGACTGAAGTAATAAATGGCCATTCTAGTCTATCAAAAGCTTTTGAAAGATCTAGCTTAATAGCCATAAAACTATTTTTATTGTTTTTTTTCTTCTTAGTTTTAAAAGAATGCCAACTTTCATGACTAATAATAATATTATCATGAATCTGCCTATAAGCTATAAAAGCAGATTGATAAGGCGAAATAAGAGAGTCTAGAAGAGGTTTTAACCGATTAGTTAAAAAAATTGAAATTATTTTATACACTGAATTTGTTAAGCTAATAGGTCTAAAATCATTAGGAGGGGAAGGATTATTGACCTTAGGTATAAGCATAATGAAGCAGTGTTTTAACTTCTTGAGAAGAGACCTATTACGAAAGAAAGATTGAACATGATTTAAAACCTGGGTAGAGACTTCTTCCCAGTTATCTCTGGGAAAAAACCCCGGAAAGCCATCAGGCCCCGGAGATTTCCAAGGAGCCATATTGTTTACAACTAAATGAATTTCTTCAATAGTAGGAATAACTACTAAGTCGACATTCATTGCATCTGTAATGATTGGCTGAACATCTTTTAGAACTTCTTCAATGACATCATTATTTGGCATAGAAGAAGTATAAATACATTTAAAATGATTCATAAGAAGAGAAACAACTTGCTCTCTATTTTCCAACCAATTACCCCGACTATCTCTTCAAGTATGAATGGTGGTATACATAATCTTAAGTTTCACAGAGTTATGAAAGAAATTAGTATTCTTGTCATAATGAGTAAAGTAATCAATTCTCGATTTTTATTTATAAAAAGAGTTTTCTATTTCATACCAGAAATCAAGTTGCTTTGAATAATTTAGAATATAACACCTATTGTTGGAGTATAGGGCAAAGACTAAAGCCCGTTACCGATTCACACCCTCGTTTTACTTAGGTATATCTGTTTCCTTTCGGAAAGAACCAAAATAGAGTTTCTCCATGTGAATTCATGCGATCCTTTATAGCATATTAAATGTTGTTTGAACAAATAGTGTAGATAATCATGCACGAATAGGACCAACATTGATTAATAACGCTAGACTGTTGCTTGTTGGGTAGGCCCATTTTTGACCCTTATCCCCTCCATGAATTTGATAGGGTGCATGATGATATCACCAGCCAACAGATTTTGAATAGTTTACCTATAAATATGGTAATTAGTTTATTAATTCCAATTTCCGTTTATATTAATTTTGAAACTAACAACTTAGATTGCTCATAGCTGGACCATGACCCCTCACCAATTCAGTGTTATATCTCTCATCCTTTCTTCCGGTGGTATTCTTCATTCGGGTCCTGTTAACATGTATACCAGGATACATATTAAGGATTATTAAAATATTATTTTCTTCTATTGGGTTCCACAATTTTCCTTGATATGTTAAAAATTTTGGAAATCTGATTTTACAATTTTTAAAGGGAACTGTTTACAATTTTACCCTTAGAAAGTAAGTCATAAATGTTTAGAATTTTTTATAATTAATAACCACAACCCCGTTAAATATAGTTTTGATGGACACATGTATTGTACTGCTTTTGAAGGGACCCATATCCATACATACTTACAACTCATAAGTCCTTTTATTTCTATCTCTCGGGCCTCGGCTACTCTGTAGTCTGTACAAATAACTAGATCCTTGTTCAGTGTGGATCATCATCTCAATCATGGATTTTGCTTATTTAACATCAGATAGAGTAAGAGACCATCAATTTTATTTGTCCATGATCAGTTGATAATTTGCGTTATGAACTACATTATTTGTGGTTTTAAAAATAAATTTTTTTTTTAATCAAATCTAGTTAAATTAAAGCTGAAAAACTTCAGAATTTACATAGCAGTCAAGCGAGCAACAAGCTGCGCCGCTAGCCCTTTTTGAATTGCAAAACCTATCCTCTTAAAAACAAACTCTCTCGAGCCAGGAGTCATGACATTATTGTGCATGACTTTCTGAACTCTTTTGAGAAGTCCAACCGCCTCTGGAGCAAGGTAACCAAAAGTATCGAAAGCAAAGGGAATAAAAGCATGTCCATTGTGATTGATTTTGATTTTGATCATATCATGCCGGAAATTACCCAGGATGCCAATACAATCTGTGGGAAATCATGATTTTGAAAGAAATAAAATATCACAAAAGAACTTAACCAAATTAGATTTCGAGATTACTGATTCTTTTTATTCCATATTGAATCGCTCTTTGATAGAGATTAAATCTACTGATAAAGGTGCGAAGTAGGATCTGATTAAGAGAACAAAATATGTTATGTGATTGATTTGTAGATATTAGGTTTGTAGGTTTTTCCTTTCTTTAGTTTTTGACGTGTTTTTTTTTCCTATAAGTGAAAAAATTAAGCAATGGAAATAGGCAAAGATTTGTATATGCCATCACTCAGACAGATGCATCAATGGAAGGATTTGCTTTTATCTTTATTTAATCGAGATGGAGGAAACTGTGCATCATATTAAATTAACTATAAAAGGGTATAAGGGGAATTCACAATTTCTAAAAACAATAAAATCCCATTTCCAAGATTATTTAGTTACCCAACAAAATTTACAATATCCAATACAAGATAATATATTTTATTTTTCCTTAACATATATCCTGGTATACAAGTTAACAAAAGCCTCTTCATTAACATCACCCTTATCTCTTCATTTAAGAAGTGGAATTATTCGTACTCGACTACACATCTAAGCACGTTTTATAACACTCTTGATTACATTTTCATTGACAGAGTCCATTGTGATTATCGAAAAGGGTTGATTACTAGAGATATTATTCTTTTTAAAAGAGTAGCACGATGCAGTGATAAACACATCGTTCAAAAAAATAATATTTTTTCTTTTTTGAAGGAAAGAGGTGATATTCTCAATTTCATTGATATAGAAAGATTGTATCAATATCTCAAAAATATAAAGCACAGTTTGGTTAACTTTTCCTACTTAAGTGGCAGTTCAGATTTGTCCTCACAAGAGATAAATCTAGGGATGCAATCGTTTGTCATAAGTAATGGTTGTGATTGGGATTAAAAATGCATCTAATGGACAAAATTAATCATGTCATTAAGGTTCCATAATTCTTCATAATATATACTCTATTAATTTACCATGACAATATTTTATTAAATGTCAAATTAAAAATGACAATATATAAATTATTCTACTAATGATGATAATAAATATATTTTTATACTTAGGATTAGTTTGGTATTGCTGCGAGCTTTACAAAAGTGCTTTTTCGATGTACGTTACTATGCCGAGCTATGTAAAAAAAAAATTTGAATGGTTGAAAATTATAAACTAAAGCTAAAACTTATTTTAATGGGGAAATATCAGGTTCAGCTATAGTTAGTGAGAGAATGACTAAAGCATACATATCTCTGAAAATTGTTTATTCTATTTTATTGTGCTTAAAATAAGTAAATTTTTCTACTATTAGATTGCATATATGTAATATTAAATTTACTAATTAGTGTTATTACTAAAAGATATTACTTTTCTTAACCACTTTTTAAAAATCAATAATTGCTTAATATTTGTTGTTGATAAATTAAAGTATATTTCAGTGGTACGGTATAACATAAAATGTAGTTTGAAAATAAAAAATAATTATCTTCCAAGAATAAAATATAACGAATAAAAATTGGTGATATATAGATTCAAGGATAATTTTTGTTAACTATTATAAAAAAAGATGGGACAAAATTGGAAAATAAAATATGGAATCGGGGTGAACTTTAGCATTTGATTTTAAAGATTTTAAAAGCTCATTCTCCACCACTTTTAAAATTGATAGATTTTGGAAGTGTTTTGCATAAAAAACACTTTATGAAATCTTTACCAAACACTTGGATGAAAACATATTGCTATTAATATGTTTTCAAAGTATTTTTTTTTTTTTAAGAAAAAAAGCAGTTTCAAACTTAGTGCTAACAATTATATAAGTGGACCATAGTGATGGCGGCAAGTATCGGTGCCCAGTGAGTAGTTTCTCATCGTTTCACGTATTTCTTGATAAATGGTTTAACGTTATTTTTATTCAATGATGATGGATAACAGAGTTTATAGTAAGAAGAGCGTATTGTTATAAGATTAAGTACTTAAAGATTTGACTTACTAACTAATCATGGTTTTATTATTTTTATGCAACGAAAAAACTCACATTTGGAAGCGTAATATCGTAGAATGTAATGGCCTGACCCTCTACCGATAATGTACTCACTTAGCCACTGCGGTCATCTGACAGTATGGGGTTTTCAATGGTCACCGATGCGGTCATCCAGGAGCAGCTTCTAGAGGTTACCCATCCCAGATTACTCAATTCCGAGCATGCTTAACTATAAATATTTTTCACCAACTATGAAGACAATTATGCTGAAAAGGTCTCGGTGTTAGTAAAGGACAACCCATTACCTATATTCCATTTGAAGAATCCTACCTGCCGAGTCAGAGTACTATAATACCACCAACTTGGCTCCGAAATATGTTCAATCCTTGAATCTGGCATTTTTTTCTCACTCATGAGACCCTTAATTTCTCGACACAATCCGTCAAGCATGCTATTTCACCCTCGACAAACCTGTGGTCGCCTCTAATACCATTTGTAAGGACCCGATCCTCTGCCAATACTGTCCCCACTTAGTCACTGCGGTTATCCGATAGTGTGGGATTTTCAACAGAGACACTGATGCGGTCATTCATCAGCAGTTTTCTGGGAGGTAGCTATCCTTAAATTACTCTCGCCCGAGAGCGCATAAATACAATGCTTTTTACCAAATATGGATCCAACTATGTTGAAAAGTCCACTATGTTACGAAAGGACAAGCCATTACCTATATTTGATTCGGTGAACTCTTCCCACCAAATTGAATTACCTACATAATATATCTGGGAATTTTGAAAAACTAGAACTACATCGTATGTGAGTAAATTGGTTACCAAACTAGAACTACATTGTATGTGAGTACATAATATATCCTGGGATTCTCCTTTAGCTATTAAGGAATATCTTTGAACAATTAATGATAAGAGTTACTGCACATGTTCAAAGTATGTCGACATCTTTGCTTTGCAAGTCCTTTTTCATACTTACAATCTTGGAAACGATTTGCCACACTTACAAACAAGTTTAGAATTGGTTCATCTGACTTCCAAGAACTATGTGATTGATTATCCTATCAAATAACGAATCATGGGATTCACGGTTCTACCAAAACAAGTTCGGTTCTACCTCCATGTGAGTATTGTGCATAGTCACGCTAGTTACCAAAATTCGGTTGACTAGATACTAGGATCGGTTCCCCATAACTTATGGTAACTACCTATATTCGGTTGCACATGTCCATAGGATCGGTTCCCTCAAACCTACAAACTTGTTGCACATGTTCATAGGATCGGTTCCCCCATCTAATAAAAACGTGTTGCACCTCTTACATGGATCGATTCCCTCTTGTAAATTTATTGCACCTCTTACTAGGACCGGTTCCCCAATGACTAGATAAAAGTTTCTATTTACAAGGTATCGATCATACCATATTGAGTGATTACTTAAGATTGGTTTCACTAATAAAAGTCATACCAATACATAAGTTAGGCCTTGTGAATAGTTTTACCAAGATACATAAACAAGTTTATGAGCGGTTATACTAAACACACATATTGGTAATTCAAAATAGATTTGCAATGAATAACAATACCAATGAGCCTAATGATTTCTCTTTCGATTCACAAAACAAGTTTATGAACTTAGTTCCTTCAAACGAATGTAAAACATTCTTTCTGATGATGAAATCTCCACTCATACCCATACATAATCACAATAGCATATGATCATGTCGATGTCTTATATAAAAAAGTTTAATGGTTAAGCAATAAACCTCGTATTGTATTCCTTAACACTATGTCTAACTAGAGTATCATACACAACTTCGCAGTTATGTTTTCAATATGCACGACTTAAAAGATACATTAAGGAATAAAACAGTTCAAGTCAAATATTACTAACCTCAAGAGGAAGGATGATGTTTTCGTTGTAGCTCCATACTTCTTCACATTCTTAAAGTCTCCATGTAATACTTGTAAGTTTCATATCCTAACACTTTCAAGCTAACATATACGAAGTTGACTCTAGTATATAATCAAGCGACTCTTTAAATGAGTTTTGATTTACTAAAATATGACAACCAAACTTGACATACCAACTCTTGGTGGGTTCAACCGAGCTATGCTCAACAGATATATCAAAACCTCTCCATAGGGGTGGGTGGTGGAACACATTTGCGGGAGGAGTTGCATGGGTTCGGTATCACTGGGAAAGAAAACCTCACAAAGTTTGTCAAGAATGCTTTGAAATTGACCACAATAATGAAGAATGTGAAACTGTGGTAGAAAACTTGAAGGTTAGAGTCTATAAAAATGAGGAATATATCACATACCTTCATGAACTAGCTACTGCTTATGGAATGGGAATTATTGAAGATTTGGATTTGTTGATTCAAAAAAATTGTGAAGCCAGTCAGCGTCAACTTAACAACATGAATGATGATGACACTGAAACAACAAGGGGATCTAAAATGTCAAGGAATGAAGAATCTGAGGAAAATGATAAATTACTTGAGAATCAAGAGGGTATCATGCAACCCTATGATGTGCATAAGCATATCAGTGAAAGTAATACTGGAAAATGACCATCCTCAGTTGAATCTGATGCCATGGAAGATGACTTGGTTGAAGAAGGATAAATGACTATGAATGAGTACTCTCATAATATGGAAGATGCCTCTGCTGCTTTGGTAATTCTTCTTGAACCTTTATCTTTTCTCTATTTGAATTGTTTTCTTTACTTAGATATAAACTTTTGTCTTTTCTTCCATTTTTATTTCATTGTTACTTCTAGTGTCTGGAATATGAAAGTGTTAAGCTGGAATTGTCAAGGTTTTTTTATGTAGAGCTACTAGGGATCATCTTCATCTTTTAAATAGATCTCATGCACCTGATATAATTTTCATCTCTGAAACCAAAATAAATGATGATAGAATTTTGAAACTATCAAACTTTTTAAATCTCCCTAACAAATATTATGTTCCTTCAGTGGGTGCAGCTGGTGGGCTCATTCTTTTATGGAAAGATGGCTTCAAACTTAATATAATAGGTAGTTGTGAGAAAATGATTCATGCTCGAGTTGAAAATGACCCAAGTAAAGGAGAGTGGTTACATTCTTGTGTTTTTGACACTCCTTATAAACCTGAACAACCTAGTCAGTGGTCATACATTCATGATCTTAGCAAATCAGTTCTTGTCCCTTGGGTCTTAATTGGTGATCTTAATATAACCCTTGATGGAGAAAATTTTTTTATCTCAAGAAGAAATATAATTCTACTTGGTCATGGAACAATATCAGGTTTGAACTTCCCTTTGTTCAAAGATTCACCTGATGGAGTCTTGGTGATGGTGCTAGTATTTCAATCTGGAAGCATAGGTGGATACCAGAAATTCAATCTCCTCCTCAACCAAAACAGGGTTGTCTTATTCAGCAAAACTACAGCCATGTTAATCAGTTTTTTCAAGAGGATTCAAAAACCTGGAATGTTTTTCTTCTTAATGAGATCTTCGACCATGATACGGCGGCACATATCTTCAGAATATCCATTCATAAAAATTATGAAGATAAAATCATATGGTTGCTCGAAAATAACGGTAAATTTTCAGTCAAGTCTGCTTATCGGATGATTTATGAAGAGGCGTACATCACTCAAACTGTGGGTCCTAGGTTATAAAAAAAATTATACTTGTTTGTGGAAGCTTCATACTTTGCCAAGAATTCAACAATTTTTATGGAAAGCAACATTTGGTCTTCTGCATACTAAAGATGTTCTGGGGCAAGAGATAGTTGGAGAAGATAGCTCTTGTTCTTTCTGTGGCCAGCATATAAAAACTGCATCTCATATCATCATGAACTGCACAATTTCTAGACTAGTTTGGTTTGGAGCTGCAAGATGGACTTCTAATAATCACCCCAATCTGTTAGATTGGATCTGCAGCTGGTTTGACGATATGCACTCAAGGAAAATATCTGAACTGAAGGTTATCAAGAGATCCATCATAGCCTGGTGCATCTGGACTGAAAGATGCAAAAAGGTTTTTCAAAACAAAAATCTAAACCCAGAGAGTATCATATAGAGAGCCAAGTTACTAATCGAAGAACATGTAGTCAGAAAACCTTCTACACCCATTACAGCACAACCAGTCAATCGTCGAGATATCCATTGGATACCTCCTCCTTTAAATTTCTCAAAATTAATTGTGATGGCTCTTGATAAATCAGGAGGTATTGGTCTAATCATTCGTAACTCTGCAGGTGATCAACAAGGAGCGAGATGCATCCACTTAAAGAACATCAGAAATGCAGAGCAAGCAGAGTGTATGGGATTGTGGGAAGCTGTTCACTGGGCAAAGGATTTAAAGCTGGAAAGGGTGCACTTTGAACTTGATGCAATACTGGTGGTCGATGCAGTTAATAAAGCTCATGATTCCATTGACGGGAGATTAAGCAACTACATTAAAGAAATCAATTCTCTTTTTTTATGTTTTTACCTCTTGGAGATGCTATTATGTCCCCAAGGAGAAAAATAAGATTATAGACATCTTATCTAAACTTGCTAGACAAGATGATTTAACATGCTTATGGACTGACTCTTATCCTACTGAGATCAGATCCCAACTTCTTATAGATTCCTCTTATGTAACAGTTTAAATCTGCAATAATAATATCTCTTGGATGTTATATGCTACAAAGCAGGTGTTGTAGTTAGAAAGGAGGTTCCTCTGGGTTTTCTTTCCAATGATAATAAAGGCCTCAGGCCTGCAGATATTATGGTTTACAATTGGGAAGATGGAAAGGATGTCTGTATGGATGTTACCCGTGTCTCGCCCTTCACAAGCGTGATGACCAATTTTACCCCATGCATGCTATCTCGGCTGCTATCAATCGTAAAAACAACAAATATTTGGAAAAATGCTCTTTGCATGGTTATGGGTTTGGTGTTTTGGCCTTTTCCACTTTAGGTGAGTTCGGTGCGGAAACAATTTCTTTTCTTAGGAGATTGAGAAATTGCATGGCTAGGCATGACACCAATTTCAAGTTAGGCAATTCTCTTTTTCATAGGCTATGGATTGTTATTCAAAAGGGTATTGGCGCTCAGTTTGTTGCTAGGATGCCCGCCATTCCTTGTAATATTGACCTTCTTTCTTTTATATATATATATATACTAGATGTTTTGTCTCTAATACGATATTGTTCACAATCCTCTTGCTTCATTTTATTCGTGAGTAATTATTTTGATATTCAAATAGGTTTTGGGAAACAAAATGGGTTACCTGATCTTTTTATTTTTTTACTTAAGCATGTTATTCCAATTTATTATCTGGTCGGAGTAATAACGTTGTGCCAACATGAAAATAAAATAAAAAATACAGTAAATAAAAAATTTCCCCATTTATTGTTCCATCATACCATAATTTCAAACTTCAAAAAGAATATTTTATCTAACAGTACATATACCTAAACTGCCAATCCAACTCCATGATGTTTATGAATACATTTGTTCCGAAATTATTGATAACTAAGGCTCTAAGGAGTAAAGCGAAAACCCATAATATTTTCCCTACTATAGATAAACACTATTTATTTATTTTTTGCAAATGTGAGAGTTATAAAAATGAAGAACCCTTGGCTATTGGAAGGCTGAGATATACACATGTGAGTTGAAAAAATAAACTTATAATAGTAAATCAAAACATGTGTAAGATTCTTTCTCAATCATATTGATAACATAAAATTGAAGAAATTCGTGGATAAAAAGATTTCACACCAACTATGCTAAGTAGTGCATGAATGACGTTCTCACATCTAGTGTTACTCAAGTAATTTGGAGTTTTAAAGAGCATAGTCATATTGATATTTGTATCTACATAAATTCAACTAACCTTCCGAAGAAAAATTATTAGTTTCAAGGTAGAACCGACACAAACTTCTGTCGCCTTCAATGTATACAACACACATTGGGTTTAATCGGCCTTGAGATTAAACAAATACCCCAACATTAGTCAAATAATGTCTACAAATACGGGATCGAAACAAAGTGCTAACGGGAAAAATGAGAGACTAACATCAGTTCTACAAAGAAAATACCCTATATGTATCAAAGTTTGTTAACCAAACATGTATTCAAATTAAAAAGTCATCAACTTAACACAAAAATATAAAAGAACCCAAGTTAAATCAATACTTGCATAAACAAAACTTATAAGAGAATTTTGTAATTATTAAATACCTTTAAAATCACTATTAGAGATTTAATTGCATGCCTCGTTAAAAACTATTGTAGTACGAAATCACCAGATTAATCTATAGAAATTTCACTGGATATGTAGAAACTCAGAGAAGTTCACATTGGTGGTGATGCGTTCCATCTAAGTGTTGTTCAATTGATTATTTTTTTTAGAAGGTTTCGGTTTTCATTGGAGAAACCGAGAGGGAGCGTTTCATTATATTCATTATCATTCAAAAATCCAAGAACAACTCGCCCTCTGCTTATGGGATCTCAATACAACCTTAGATTTATCTATTGGACGGAGAAACCTTGATACTAAATATGTAGTTTTTAGTGTTATTTATTATAAAACGTGACATCCAAATGTTTTTTTCTTCTTCTTAATTTTCATGTATTTTAACCGAGTTTATATTAGCATTAAGACGATCAACCACATTTCTAATTTATAGTGTTATCCTTTTGTAGCAGCACATAATTAACATAGTCAATTACTACTCATCAAAACCGGTCAGTACCACAAACCACCAGATATCACTTCTTTCTCCACCACCACCATTTTCCATCCCTCGTAGAATATTGGGCACACTTATAACTTTTAATCCCACACGTCATGTATAAAGTTTAGATTTAACAAACTTAGGTCGTCAATTAATTTATTCAACTATATGTTTTTTTTTTAATACTGAAAATCATGCGTACGAACGGTTACCAAAGATAGCAGTGGTACCAAAAACAACCATTTTGTCTTATATGATTTGGTATCATCCCAAAAGTATTTGTTATCCGCCTTTTTTGATCGTGTCAAAAACAACCAACTATACTTTTCACAATACAATGTTACCCGTCATGTAATTTTTTTTATTATTTTTGATTCAAAAAGAAAAAACCAATACCACCATCATGAAAACCATCCAGCGCCACTATTTCTTCAACCAAAACTAATGTTACCGCCTCCACCACTTAATAACACCTTCCACCGCTTCCACCACTTACTTCTTCCTCTACTACCACCACCACTAATATCTATTGAAATAATTTTTGTCAAAATTATTATTTATTGATGGAGATATGTATTAATATTAATTAAGGGATATTTATGATGTAAAATTAATAAATCATTTATCATGAGAAATTAATGAGACATCAATTAATAAAATACTTATACTAATTAATAAAATACTTATACTAATTACTCCCTCCGTCCCACTATTAAGTGACCTAGATTAAGTTTGCACAATTTTTAAGGCAAGCAAGGAAAATAATATTTTTAAGCATTTTTTACAATTATACCCCTTATGGATAGTAATTAGTGAAATTTAGAAATGATTTATCTCTCAAACTACTCCACGGATGTTCGCAAACTTCATACCATTGAAAAACATTTTAAAACACCTACGTAACGAATATGAACAAGCCTATCAAATTATGCATATTTCTTATATTTTTTATAATTAACTACAAGGATAATTTTAGAAATATCTCCTTATTTAGTGATATAGGTCAATTATTAGTGGGACAAAATCTAAAATCAAATAGGTCATTTAATAGTGGGACGGAGGGAGTAATATTTAAGTTGAACAAACAACCACTTTTGATTTATCTTTTCTATCAATTCCAACCAAGGTGGAACAATGGTTAGAGGCCACTCTTATGACACAATATGTCATGTGTTTGAACCTCCCCGTTATAATTTTTGAAATTCCATATCTTGACTTGAGTATTCATCGGAGAACCACAGCCTTTGATTTATCTTTGCCAAGGATAAATCCTGACCACCACTCAGATAGGCAAAATTAGCTATTTATACTACTGATAAGATCGAATAAAAAAAAATGGGCAAGTATTAAGCTGGTTGCATCGCCTAATTAGTTACTCCCTCCGTTTCTAAAAAATAGACAAGTTTTGTTTTCACAAAAATTAAGAAAACCAATCATTGTAGCCACTTTTTCATGTTTTTTCCTAAATTATCCTTTAGTCCCCACTCATTTTCTATTAGAGAAAGATGAGAGAAAAGTGGTCTCCTTTTTATATTAGAGAAAAAAAAGGAGAGAGAAGTGGTCCCTCTATGGGTATAGTAGTAAAATTATAACATTTGACTTTCCACATATGAAAACAAGCCTATTTTTTTTGACATACCCAAATAAGGAAACCTGACTATTTTTTAGAAACGGAAGGAGTATTAGTTACCGCTGCGCCGCGTAAATAGCCGTCTGAGCGAAAAAGCCGTAAATTTTCGGATAAGAAAGAAGTGCTAGCAAACACCAAAATAGAGAATAAAATAAATTCATTGGTGGGGACAACTAATCAGCTCCACTGAGATCTCTCCACGTACCAGTGTCAGTTTAATCTTAAGTTCTTGACTAATCCAAAAAAGCCCTTATCCACTAGATTTAACGACTCTATCTAGTATGGTTAAGGTCGGTTGAAATTGCTACGTGTAACACACGTGGCAACTTATACATCAACAGATAAACCCAAAATTATTTATTATTATTATCTTACCCGCTCTAAATTTGTTCCTACATTTTTGCCCATTTTCATACCCAATAGTCATACTTTTATCTCTCATCATTATCTTCTTCTTTTTCTTCGTCGATTCGAAGTCTTCACGCACAAAATCATCAAATTCCCCAAATTCAAAATTATAAACCCTAGTTTTCTCAAGAAGTTCTCGATTTAGGGATATCTATTGGTTATCTGAGTTGGTATTTTTTCTTTCAATCATGCTGAGAGGAGGGCAAGATCAAAATTCTAAAGTTTTTCATGAATTATGTGGATTGGTACAAAGTATACTAAGATCTCCGCATCTAATTCCATCGACATCATCATCTTCTAATGGCATATCAACAACGACATCAAGAAGAACAACGACGATTTCTTCATCGTCAAATTCAACGACAACGTCGATATCGACAGCTCAAGTATCACCGGCAGGTTTTGCTTCGTTACTACTTGGTGTATCATTAGCTTTGATGTTATGTGGATCGGTGACTTTTGTAATAGGGTTCATATTGATGCCATGGGTACTTGGATTAGTTATGGTCTTATATTTTGCTGGGATTGTTTCGAATCTATCCGGATTGGGACGGGCTCTTCTTTATCCCGTTGTGACATCTCCGGTGTCTCCAGTACCTCCACCTTCTCGGAAAGAGATTTCTGGTGAGGGTTTTCGCCATTCCTTGTTAGGGATTTTCCCTGTAATTCCTTTTTAGAGTCTTGTGTTGCAATAATGTTAGTGTTCTTTTTTTCTCTTTTCTTTTTATGGGGTTGACTGATTCTTGGTTTATAGAATTTGGATTTAGAATATGTATGTAAAACAACTTGTTGGATCTTATAATATCTAGTATGGATTTATATATCAGTTTCGTTGTTGTTCTTGAATTTGTTTTGTTTTCTTAGTCTTATTTGCTGATTCTTTAGAATCAATTGGAAGAAATCATGAATGAATTTGAATTGCTTTGATGTCGTTGTGGATTTAGGTTAGTCCGATAGAAATTTATTATATTAGAATTTGTTGCAAGTAATCACCCAAAATCCTTGTAACATGATATGCTAAAACTCTGAGGTCATGGTTGAGGTTTCATCCTTTTTTTGTTAGCTTCACTGGCTCGACTTGACATTGCAAATTGATGCCAGAGTGATACCTGTTTGTTGCATGTTCTGTGATCTAACATACTTCTCATGTCCAGCTATAACATACTTTTCATCTTGAGCCACTTATATTTTGCAATTTCATTGTTTGAAACACATTATGTTTTGCACTTCCATTGCTTAAGTTTTTTATTTCCGCCATTTGCATAAAGACTCTGAGTAAGTGTAACAAATTGGTTGATGATAGTTCGGAGGGGGAATGCAAAGTTGTTTCATTTAATACGAAACCTGCATGAGATGCCAGGGTTTCTATCATTCGCTTAGATTCATGTTTGCTTTTTAGATCAAGCTGCGCATACAACTAACTGTTATCCTCCAAAACTAGAATAATCTGTAGATTCTAACGTAATTTAGATTCGTTAATTTGATGGTGCACCTGTAAATTAGGCAATTATAGGTGGAAAACCAAATGAGATCACTTTATGGTCGCACAGGAGTTCCAACGGTCTTTGCTAATCTTACTTGTTGACATTCAGATATTTTGAGAATGGCCGAATTGTTAATCAAAGAGTTTCTAGCGACTTCTTTACTGTGTTTGTAAATGAGGGTTCATAGCAGCTTCATGTCTTCCTTGCTAATATGAACATTCACATTTTTATTGCAGCAACAAAATATCTTTGAAACTGGTCTGATGTAAATATTTCAAGATGTGCTAAAGTCCTCCTTACCATTGAGACTTTGTAAAGAGGGAGTCATGTTGATACAAAAGATTAACGCTGCTGCCTCCAGCTCTTCCCGGAGCTGCTGCCAAATGACAGTGATAGACAGAACCGTCTAAAACAGCGACAGTAACTTTAAACAATCGTAAACAAGCTCGGACTTTGTGTATACTTTTAACCGAGCTAAAGAGAAAACCTTTTTATTTCAGTTTTTATCTGCGTAGTCAAGGCGGAATGCTACTTCTGTAACCGGTCCTGGCACACTGAACCATTTCAATTCTTTTAATCAGAATTCATCAAAATTGATTTACATTGGGCATATCCGTTCTTGACATGTCTATGTGAAATTTGTTGCTACTTAGTCCTGCACGGTTAACTGCAAAACTTAGTAGTCTCGAACTTATTAGAGAAATAAAAGCATGATAGCTGGTTTTTGTTTTCTTCGGTTTAATACGAAGTTATTGCTTCGGACCATACTCTCTGGACCCATGCCTTCTTCCTCTCTCTCTTAGATCCACCTTTTCAATGGATAGAGCATGATTGGTTACGTAGAGCAGGGCTGAAGTAAAAACACTGATAGGTCTTCGCGTACCTAGATCTCTTAGGATGGCCTTCGTAATTTAAGGCAAGTCTAATGAAACCCGAAAATGCTTCCCTAAGAAAGGCTTGGTTGCAGGACCTGGAATCACCCAAGTCGTCCTAAATTTCAGCAGTTACGACGTATTGTGTGATGTGTTTGTGCATCGGACTGTGTTAATCCAGCCGCATTTGGAAATTCCAACAAAAAGCCAAAAGCGTGGTCAACCGGCCGTTTCCAGCCAGCTGCAGATTTTCGTATGCAGGGAAATAGACACAGTCACCAACTTCTACACATTTTTTTATCCCCAAAAAAAAAAAAAAAAACATTGATATAGAGAAAAGAAATAAGTAGTAATTAAAATCCCAGGAAGATATCAGATTTCCACACGCTGAACACCATGAAAATCAATTGATTAGCCATCCAAACATAAAGCTAATTTTCTACCACCACCACCACCACTAAATAAGAACATTACAAATATCCATCCTCACAAAATCCATCGAGACAGAGAGAACCATACAAGTTTTCGAGAAGATAAGAATAAGGGGTGCTGATGTTTTAACCGGTGGAGATGTGAACACCAATAGCAATAAGGAAGATAGTAATGAGACCAAAATAAATGATAGTATGAACAAGTATAGAAACACCACTAGTCTGCATGTTACCAAACTCGACAACCTTGTTCCTACCAGGCAACTGAAACAACAGCCCTGGTGTTAATAACACAAACAGCACCACCGCTATCACCACTGGCCCCCAATCCGCCATTTCTACAAACAAATAACACAAGAAACGGAGATTTAAGTTTAATAAGTAAACAGATTTTAGGTTACTTTACTTGAATGAGCAACAACAGATCAATAAACACTAAATAGGGAATGATCAAAATAGCTAGCGAGAGACAGAAAAATCACATACCTCAAAGTAAGTCTAAAAGAGAGAAAGATAGAGGAATAGCTAGTGTGTAAAGTATGGTGCTTTGGGAAAGCGATGAAGTGTTGGAGGAGCTGAGGAATATTAAGCAGAATTAGTACTTGGTCTGAGTGGGCGGTGCTGCATCGGATTCGACGCCTCTTTTTATAATCTTTTTCTCTCTCTCTGACTTTTTCTCTTTCCACTTGTACATTAACAGGAGGAGCAGTGTTATACCTTCCATCACTAGAAACAGACTTGCTTATCCAAGAAAAGAATACGTGTCTATATCCCGACTGCTATTTACTTATCTTAATTAACACGAACTCGGTTTAAAGAGGAGATGATAGTATGATACTGAATAGGTAACTGCTTTGCTTTATCTCATACAAGAACCTATCGCACGTGCTGTGCACGTGCCCTAAAAGGTAATGATTCAGACACTATTCGCGTACTGTTTTTGAAAGTTAAAAGTATAAAATTACCATGATACCCTCGAATAATTTTTTTGTAAGTAATTAGTAAAGCATGAAAGTGAGGGCAAACTTGGAGTTTCAGTTTTTGAAGCATCAGTTACTGTTTTCGTGCTGTTTACGTATATGCCCTCGAATATTTTTTTTGAGGGAAACATATAGGCTATAAAAAATAGGGGCAAATTTGGAATTCCAAATTTTGGACGTGCTTTACCCTTTTCCAAGTGAAAAGCAAATGCGAAAGTGTGTGAAATGGCAGCCCCCGATAAAATTTTGTCCCCCATTAGCAGCATTCTTCTCATGGACCCCCTCCCCTCGTCTCTCCCAGGTTGCTGATTTTTTTATTTATTTATACTTTGACTGTTTTAGCCTCAATTTATTAGATATTTTTAGGAAAGCTTTAAAATTAAGGGCAAAATCGGAATTTAAATTTTTAAAGCTTCATTTACTGTTCTATGAACAGTAAGGCTAGTTGCCTTTATATAATCAAAAATGATATATACACCGAAAATGTGCACCGCACAATGAACTGAAGCGTGTTTTTGTGGGAGGGGAGTGGGCCCACTCCTAATCCTAGTGTTTAGAGCCGTTCCCAGTACCGTTGGATGCCCCAAAGTGTAAATCGCGGTACAAAACTCGGTCGGTCTATCAACACTCTTATATAATAGAATAGATAGATATACGTATTTGGTCTTTGTCTCTAGTAATGTGTGGACTGTGTAGTAATCTCACACTTTTTACCAGCATTCTAGATATATATCTGACAGGTGTTCTCAGATCGCGTATCTTAGTTTCGCACTTTCGCTGCTACTTTATACACCGCAAAATTCTTCCATCTCATAGACAACAACAGTATCCTTCCTGTGAACGCTACTTCGACCCGGTGCAGCTACGATGTGATCGGGCCACATACTTCAAGGATGTGGCCCTTCTTTAAATGCTGACACGTCATATAAAGTAGGAAAAAATTTGAAAACCAATTTTATTACATAACTTTTTTGTGTTTTTTATTTTTTAACTTCCTAATTTTTCTCAAAAAGTAGAGTGGTTGAGAGGATTTGGAGGGGGCAGGTATTTTAGTTATATATGTGTCAAAAAATAAAGAGGGGTCACATGCAAAATGTATGTGGCCCGACCACATCGTAGCCTGGGCGACTTCGACCATTCCCGGATACCGAAGCAAGGAATAGGTAAAGCATAAATGTACGAGTCCCACAGCGCACCCATGTGGAGGATGTACCCGAGCGACAGGTACAAAATACCGACACACTGATAGGTAGTTTTGTCCCTTTCTTTTGTAGGCCACGTGAGCCGAAAATGCTTCATTTTCCCCACTCGTGTCCCCACTCATGTCCATCATTGGGTGTCATGTAAGTACTAGTTTGATATCACATAATCTGGAATATTTCCTGAAACTACAATCACACCTTCTATTTGCCTCTGGAATCGTTCAGCCAAATAACAACTAATTTTTTTTGTAGTTTTTTTCTAGGTCATAAAATACGACTCTCACTCTTGATAACTGCAGAGCATATTCATAATGTTCTCCCTCAGGATACTCACTACCTAGCCAGGGTTTCCAAATACATAATGCACTGGTTCTAGTGTCAATTTGTGCTATTGCAGTGGACACTGAGTGTTTCTTCGTATCCTTTTGGCCTCCTCTTTGGCCTCTCTTCCTTGATTTAATGTTAGTCTTCTTGAAGAGACTAATCTTTGGGAAAAGATCATGGTGTTCTCCGGAAGGTGTCTGACAAAGCAAAGGTTGCATGTTGCGGAAGTAATAATAGTACCAATACTCAAGTACCATAACCATGCCAGATAAATCCTTCCCATTCTCTGACCATCCATCAAGAAACTTATAAGTGTTACCTAAGGAAGCTAAACCCCAGTCATATTCCCCAACTTTATCCAAATTATCCAGCAATAAAACCCAGCGTTTATCTACTCTTCCCCTAGAACCCGCAATAAGAAAATGACCAAAACACCAAAGAAAGAATGCTCTTGTCAATATATCTGCACATTCAACATTGTTGGTGTTTTCTTTACTTTTAATGTAGGTTCTCAAGATACCCAGGGATATTGCATTATTCTTACTGTTCCAGTTACCAAGTTCTTTGATATCTTGAAAGTACAAATCATCCAAAGCAGCAATTGTTAGATCACCCAATACCGACATAACTACTTGATTCTTTGTAGGGTCACCAATGGGAATTCCAGTTAACATATACCAATCTAAAGGAAGGAGGCCAAGCTCAAATTGTCTAAAATGGAAGCTCCTGGGTTTTTTCCGCCATCTCTCAGCTATGGCTTCAACTAAACCTCTATCCGCATTGGAAAAGTTAAACTCAAAGACAGAAGAAAACCCACAATTATCACAGTATCTTTGCGCTATCGGATTATCTTTCACTACAATGTTGTATAACGTTTCCACCTCATTAAAACTTCCTCTAAAGTTTATACTGCGGCTATCACTCAAATTATTAGATACATGCCTATCTTCCTTTACTGAAACTATTTCCAAAGTATCTAAATGTTGCTCCATATTCATACTACAACCTTCCATATCCATACTACAATCAATAACAAAAGAAAAAAAAGAATCAACCACATTTTCATCATAATCATACAAATTCACAATTTTATCAACCACATTTTATCATTTCATCATTATCATACGAATCATACAAATTTAGCTTCATCAAAAATACTAATTAAACAAAATGATCTTCAAAGAAACAATACAACCCCCAAATCAGATTCAACAAAAATTAAGCAAACTAACAACATTGTGGTTTAAAAATCAAAACAAATTTCAATATCAAATTTCATTCACAAAGTTCACCAATATCAAATTTCATTCAAAAAAATTCAATTTAAATTATACAATACTAGAAATTTCATCTAAATCATCTAAATAACAAATAACAATCATATAATCATATCAATTTCATCAAAAAATCATGATAAAAAAACAAAAACAAAAAAAAACTAAAGTTTCAAAATCTTACCCAAATCAATTTAGTAGACGGTTTCGCTCCAAACTAGTCTCAAATGACTCCAATCGCGATGATGATCAAACCCTTCCAACGATTTGATACGAAACTTCCGCGCTCTCCTGATCTCTAACATGCAGTTCCGGGAGAAAAAAAAAAGAAATGGGAAGAAGAAGAAGAAGAAGAAGATTGATCTTCTGTTGAGTTTATAAAAAAATTTCATCGCGGAATGGTCCAGCGCGTTGCGCGGAATGATTCTGCGCATTGACTCTGTTGACTGGTCAAGCGCGGAATCATTCCGCGAAAGGTTGTTGCGCAGAATGGTTCAGCGAAATGCGTTGTTTTGATTCAGCGATTAGTATGCTAGACTAACACCCCGTAAGACTTAGTCTAAAGGGCCCCTGCTAATCCCGATTCAAGGGACTAAAATTCGACACATCATGGGGAAATGGATGGGGGAAATATGTGAGGGAAGTGTAGCACAGTCGCACATGATCCGAGGAGGACTACACCGGAATATGTGGCAAGTGAAGGCCAAATTTAAGGAATTTGTAGTTCATGAATAATCTTGAGACCAATTAAAATAAAAGAAATAATATTGATTCTACTATCGTTTTAATTTCCCTTCTACTTCGTTCATAGAAATGGAAATTAAGAGGTAATCTTCTCGCGACTGTATTGTGGTAGAGCATTGTAAAACATATCATAATTTTCATGGATTCATCATGAATTTCAACATTTGTGTGTTGCACGCCTTTGATCCTATCGAAAGCTAAATCTGCTCCTCTCATTGCTTCTCATTTTCCATTTTTTCCTGGATATCTTCTAGTCTCAATGGTGTGTCCTGCAAAATCCAGAGTTGTAAGAGCAGTGTGGTAAACAAGGGTTTCAGGATCCTATAATGTGCATATTTGAATAACTATTCCAAAAGCTTTTGAACAGTATCAAGAGAGTAGGGGCTAGTATCACCATTATCAGTCATGTTCTCATAATCTTCAGAGTGAAGAACAGAGTTAAGGATATGGTCCTGCAAATGATGAATTCTGTTGTGATTAAAGATAAAATCACATATAGATTTTTCAGATATACTAGCAAGTATTAGCATAAATGATGCTACTGGAATGGTGTTTCCAGAAGACAACCAAGAGTTTAATCAATCCAAGAATTTTGTGGTGGAATCAAACTTTCCATGGGTTGGTCCAAGCGGTAAGTGCCAAACAGAAGTTGCAGCAGAAGAGTTTAAAAACATGTGTGTTTCATAGTTTTCTCCCCACAATTACATAGCTTGCAGATGGGGTCAATGTAATTAAGAATGATGGAAATTTTAGCATTAGTGGGAAGGATTCCATGCAACATTACCATAGAAAAATCTGAATGACTGGAGCAATATTCATAATTCATAAAGCTTGCCAGTTGCTGATCTAGATATCATTTCTATAGAGAAAATCCATCATGGTTTTGTACAAGGATTTGACTGTGAAGTCTCCAGAATCAGTTAGATTTCACATGATTTGATCGTCTTCACCAGGTGAGTGATGGTATCCAGGATAGCCTTGGCAGTGATAGGATTAAACCAATTGTTGATGAGAGGAGAATTTCAGGCACCATTATGTAAATGAAGTTGCTCAACCATTAGCAGATCTGAGGGGAAATTGATAGGTTTAGGGATTTGACTATGAATAGTATGGATCCAGATATCCTCCCAAATTTTTATGTTTTACCATTCCCAATTCTCCAAGAGTTATGTTGTTGAATATTGTTGATGCATTCCAGAATGCCTTTCTGAATCCAAGAGTCTAGACCCTTAGGCTTGGCATCCATATTGAGAATATTTCTACCAAGTAGGTATTTTGCATCCATGAGCTGATGATACCAGAGAGAATCTTTGTCTTTTTCCATCCTACAACCAATCTTAGTGATCATGGCACTGTTGAAGTGTTCCATATTCATGAAACCCATACCTTCCAGATCTTTAGGTTTCACACAACAGTCCAGGATTTTGGCTAGTAGCCCTTTGGGTTATCTAAGCTTTTACTCCATAAGAAGTCTCTTTGAAGCTTGTTTATATCCTGAAAAGCTTGTTTAGGAAGCTTTAAGCAGTTCATCTGATAAATTCTAGTAGTGGATGTTATTAAAGCATTGCTTGGTTGAACCCACAAGTTTTGCTATCTAAATCTTATTTTCAATGTTAGATGATCAAATCTATATCTTGATTTCTAGTCTACTAAGTCGAGTCTCAGACTAGGTTAGAATTTGTAGTTGAGTATCATACATCACCCTTCAAGACTAAAGATCGGAGAAGACATTAAGAGAACTTTTGTATTAGGTATGTGAAGAATGAACCATTCTATTTTACTCACTATCTCACCATTCTATCTATTCAGACTATATCCTACGACTTCTTGTATATTTACAAAGAAGAAGTTCCGGGTCAAGCTTGTCTTGTGAAAAATCTCGAAGTATGGTTCTAAGCAAATGAAAAGGCGAGGGTACCCAAATATAGCTCAAGCTAAAACTTTTACACCTATAGGTCCTTTTTCCGAAAGTGATTGTCTATGGACTGAGTCGAGACAATACAACTAATCGGTTCAGACTTCGTGTGATTGTCTATGGATACAAGATTGAGACAATACACCAATGAAGTATGTTTACTCGATAAAAGGTTCGGACTTAACCAAACACAATAGGATTACTATCAAGTAAATAGGAATTAACGTTTGTGTAATTTAATTTAAATTATAATAACAATAATTATAATTGCGAAAAATAAAATTAAATGACACAACAAGATTTTGTTAACGAGGAAACCGCAAATGCAGAAAAACCCCGGGACCTTGTCCAGAATTGAATACTCTCAGGATTAAGCCTCTATACAAAATCAAACCAACTTCGTATAGTTGAGACCAAGCAACTAAACCTATAGTTCACCTAGTTCTGTCTGTATTCCCACGCCTCCGACCTGTAATAATTCACGTACTTGGAATAATTCCTTTAGTTTGTATTCCAAACAGTAATGGAACAACAAATTTGTTCGGTATCAACTCTCTTCAACCAAGTGATGTGAGTTCGACAAAGGATCTTCTGTTTATCTCAATAAACTCCTTCGTCAAGTTCTTAGATCTATCTTATTCTCGACTACCAAATGTAATTGTTAAGATTTTGCAATCAATAATTTTAATCACAAAGAATTGTATTGATGCCGATCTACACAACTAATCAATCTAATCTACCACAAGGATAAACCGATTATAGTTGGATCCTCTTTTACAGAAACAAGTATTGTGCATACCAAAGATTATAAACCCAAATCAGAAATCTTCAAAGTCTTCTTAAATCTTCAATAAAAACCTGCCCACAATAACTTGAATCTCTTGTGATCAATCACGCACAGAACGGAGTCTGTTAATAATGGATTATCATAAGATCGTCTTTAGATATACAAACAGTCTAAAGATCCTTGTTGAAACTTCGATCTAGTTTGAGTGAATATTATATCAGAAGAGAAGATTCTCAAGCATAAACAAACTAGGTGCAATCAAAGTTCAACCACCGTTAGTCAATCAAATCAATCAAAAACACAAGATAAACCGCAATTATCTAGTTTCCCACCAACGGTACTAATATAGCTTCTCAATCCCAAAGAAGACTTTAAACTGAGCGGCCATAAGAGATTTTGCCTAATTAGGTTACTCTCCCCTCCGAATAGGCGGCTTCACCAGTAACAACACAACCGAGAAAGTTTGATGTCACGAACGATTAGTTTGCTCAAAATGCAAACTTCAAGTATTTATAGACAAGGAAGTTTGAACATCAAGGAATTTCCAAAACCGAAAATATTCTCAAGATATGCAATAAAATTCCAAATTTGGTTTCCATAATTCCTGGAAATGCTCTGTCCAAAATATTGACCGAAAATCTCTTTGAAAAATCTCTAACTAGTAAATGCACATAACTAATTCTCATTTTCCTAAAATAAAATTAAAAACCTTAAATAAAATATTATTAACTTATTTATTTTTCGATTCGGGATTTTCTTCCTTTAGCTATTAAGGAATAACTTTGAACAATGAAAGATAAGCGTTATTGCACATGTTCAAAGTATGTCAACATCCTTACTTTGTAAGTCCTCTTTCATACTTACAACCTTGAAATGATTTTCCACACTTCCAAACAAGTTTATAATTAGTTCATCTGACTTTCAAGAACTTTGTGATTGATCAAGAACACTCAATTATAAATCATGGGTTTAACGGTTCTACCAAAACAAGTTTTGGTTCAACCTCCATGTGAGTACTATGCATAATCACACTAGCTTTCCAAAATTCAGTTGACTAGGTACTAGGATCAATTTCCCACATATATATGGCATCTAACTTGTATGTGTTGCACATGTCCATAGGATCGGTTCCCTTTTCTGTTACAATCTTTATGCACCTCATACAAGGATCGATTCCACTTTGTGATGTGTTGCACCTCTTACTAGGATCGGTTCCCATTTACCCAGAGTTGGTCATACACAAAAATACAAAACCGATCATACCATCTCAGGTGATTACTTAAGATTGGTTTCACTAATAAAAGTCATACCAATACAAAAGTCAGGCCTTTGTGAATAGTTTTACCAAGAACATAAACAAGTCATGAGCGGTTATACTAATCACACATATTGATAGTTCATAAGATATGCAATGAATAACAATACCACTAATGCCTGGCGATTTCCTTTCGATTCACAAAACAAGTTCATGAATTTACTTCCTTAATTAAAACACATGTAAAACATGGTTTCCTATGATGAAATACACACCTCATACCCATACATAATCATAATAGCATTCAAACAATTATGTCGATGTCTTATCTACAAAGTTTAATGGTTAAGCAATAAACCTCTTATTGTATTCCTTAATACTATGTCTATCTAGAGTGTTCATGCTTCGCAGTTTTGATTTCAATATGCACGACTTGAAAGATACGTTAGGGAATGAAACAGTTCAAGTCAAATATCACTAACCTCAAGTGGAAGGATGATGTTGTCATTCTAGCTTCTTACTTCTTCAAGTCTTTGCAATACTTGTAATGTCTCATATCCTAATACTTTCAAGTTAACCTATACGAAGTTGACTCTAGTACATAATCAAGCGACTCTTAAAATGAGTTTTGATTCACTAAAATATGACAACCAAACTTGACATACCAACGCTTGGTGGGTTCAACCGAGCTATGCTCTAATAATCTCCCCCTTTGTTATTTTTAGTGACAAAACTCTTACATCATATGGATAAACACATTGCAAGAATTCATTACACATATGCTTGATTCCCGAATTCAACAACACAATTACTTGTATACATTCAATCCATAAATGCCGCTGTTGACATTATAATAACAAAGCTAATTCTCCACCTAAATGTGAGATAGGTATATTTTCAATCCGCACGTCTTTGTTATACCAATTAATAAGATATGCTACTCCCTCTTAGTCTATACTTTTCCTATTTCGTTATATAAACGTTCAAGCACCAATGTCCTTTCCCTTAGTGATACCAATCAATATAAAATCAATGCAGGTATCACTTGTTTACTCCATATATTTCTCCCCCTTTTTGTCACAAAATGACAAAGAAACGAAAAAATAAAGGACAAATTGAAAATATTAATAGACTTGCAACCTATAGAGTTGAGCACGAGGGTTCCACACACCATTTTTGATAACCAATATCAAAACCGAAACTACAAAGTAATTTGTTTTGATATGTTACCAAGGAAATAATTGCCCGGAGCAATTTTCCAAATTTAGTTTAGAAAACCAAAAATCAACTAAGCACTTTAGATCCTTTGCTAAACCTATTGTACAAATACAACCGCTTTGTTCGATAAGACCAAAATAAAGATAACTCTATTTTTCTCATCAGGTTCTAATTATCTATATAACCTAGACCTTTAACTTTTAAACAACACAAGTACTAGGTTAGTTAACTAGTATTTCTTGTTAAGGCATTCGATTAGACTTGAATAACCGAAAACTCCACTTTGATAAGTCTAACTAAGATCAAAACAAACTTAGTTTCTCTTATTCGGAATCGAATTGGACTAAACAATTCATCTCGTAAACCTTTTCTTTCTTTAAGCCATAAAAAATTCATACAAACAAAATAAATCAACTTGCATAATTATTCACCTCAACCGGAAGCAATTGAAACAACATAGACATTAAAGCACCGCAATTGCACCGAATTTTTGTAAGCCTAAACGATTGATACCACACAATAAAGCAAGATAACAATAGTTTTTCTTAACTGGAAACAATTAAATCACACACACATCCATACACACATAATGGAATAAAAGATCAATTGTACCGAAATTTAGCTAAACAAAAGCAATAAAGATATACTCAATAAAATCAGGTTTTTCTTAAACAAGAAAACAATTAACTAACAAGATTATTACCTCAAATTTTGCATCCTCTTCTCCAATATGTTTGCATCTTCTTCCAGGGAGAATTGATATCAAAATATCATCATGTTGTCATCCTTATGCAAAACAAAAGAATAACAACAACCAACCTTTACCAGAGAAAGGTTGAAAAATGGTTTTTAACTATTGCAAGCAAAAGTTATGCTTTTATGCTAAACCAAAACCGATTCAATATATTTTGAATTTTTCACATATTGTTTCTATCAGAACCCCTCGTGATCCTTTGATAAAACCTAACAACATGGGCTAGAACTTAATCCTGCTAAATCAAAAAGTCACCCAAACCATAAGGGTTCACAACATTATGGGATCGAATATCAAGGTAGTAAAACAGAAATCAAACATCCCATAATCATACATAGCAATAAAATAAAGCATTCAAGCACATGCTATGTAAATCAAAAACTATCACAAGAAAAATCATAAATGAATAATTTTATTCATAATAGTTTTATTCATAATATACCTAATACAATCATTGAAAGAAATCAAAAATTGATGTGTATTTTTCTGGATTAAGTATTACAGCATATATAACTTAATCTCTAGTGGTGCTCTTGTTGTTTACTGAATTTTCATCAGTATTTACACTATTAAAGTATGTCTCAAGGATTTTGTTGGCAACCACTTTCTGTTTTCCAAGATTTTCAATTTGAAGCTTCAAATCAGCTAGCTCACTTTTTGCTTCTTCCATTTTATCTTCAGACTGTCTCGATCTTTTATCAAAGAAAAGAGATTTCCTATGAGTTTTTCAAACCCATGCATAGATTCATGCATACCACCTGTGGGAAACCACTTAGTAGAATCTGAATCATCGATCGCAAAGAGGATTATTTCATCTTGAGATCTTTCAGAGTTGTGATCAGAAACGATTCTTGTGGTAATCTTCCTGATTCTTCGTTTTGAGAGAAAACCTTGACAGTTTCTAACTTTTTGAGATTCCCTTTTATTACTCCTTGTAACACTTCGAGTTATAGGAGACATGATTTAGTTCAAGACTTTTCAGGGAAGATCTAATTCTTAAGAGAAGAATTTTCTTATAAAGATAAGAATATATTCGGTTTACGAAAACAGGGTTTCCGAGAATAGGCTTTACCGAACTTCTATTTTTATTAAAGGACAATATCCCTTATTACTGATCAAACGAATCAGTACCACTTGTGCTCTTGATTTTTATGTGCTTTTCTCATACATGGTTATGAACAGATGAGTTAGCATAGTCTCCTTACAACTAGGTTGTAAAGGAGTAATCCTTTTCTGGCTTACATCGAATATTAGAAACATAGTTCATGTTTCTCTTGGGAATTTCTGCCTAAAGTATTTTCTCCCAAGACGATGATCTTTTCTAACTCTACAGATATAATCATGCGGAGAAACTGTACTGATGTGAGAATTTTCAGAGATAGATAAATCTCTCTTAATTCTTTCAATGAGATTTTCATATGATTTTCTTATTCTAAGGACTTCCTTATGATCCCTATCAGTGTGATTATCTGAAATAATTATCGGAGATTCCTGATTGTTTCTTTTGGAAGAGATTCTATCTTTCCCTTCCTTTTGGAGTCATTTTTTATCAAAATGATAATTGTTTCGATATGGGTGAGGAGGAACCTTTTTCCAGAAGCGATTATCAACTTCTTTCAGTTTTTTAAGATAAGTTTCCTATCAAGTGACTGAAAGTTGTATTCCTTAAGATCGCGTTCACGGAATTGGTTCAAAGTTTCCTTTGGACAAGATTTCGTTTGATCATCAGTAGATATAAAAGATAGTTTCTTACCCTCTTCTGAATTGATGTAGTTAGGCACACTACCATCATCTTGATATATTTCAGATGTGACTAAACCGGTTTTATCACACTCTGTAAAAGTCGAGCAACGACTTTTAGTTTCCTCAATATCAAAAGAAATCACAACAACATCATTTGTCAGAATCATAAGACATGTCTCTTTATCAAAAGTAAGTGATTTACCAAGAGCTTCTAGTTTGATAATGAGATCCATATTCTCTTTGGACTGATAATTCAGTTGAATGTCTTTATCTCTGATCTCATGTTTAAGAAGATTTGTCTCTGTCATTAATAGCACCACTTTAGAAGATAGAGATTTTATAGGCTTTAGGAGTTTTGCCAACTCTTTATAAGCATCTTCTTTTCCATCAGAGATGGACACAAATGTTTTCGCAACTCCAGGATCATGAGTCAATGAAGTAGTAACATCTTCAAAATTTGAGTAGTCATACTCTTGCATAACGTTAACTGAATCAGACATGGATTCAATTTCTTATAGGTTGGATCGCACCAAACACAGATTGTTAGATCTTTTCGCGTTCGCCTTCTCTGATACCAATTGAAAAGGCGAGGGTACCCAAATATACCTCAAGATAAAACATGTCCACCTATAAGTCCTTTCTCCGAAAGTAATTATCTATGGACTGAGTCGAGACAATACAACTAATCGGTTCACACTTCGTGTGATCGTTTATGGATACGAGATCGAGACAATACAACAATGAAATATGTTTACTTGATAAGAGGTTCAGACTTAACCAAACACAGTAGGATTACTATCAAGTAAATAGGAATTAACATTTATGTAATTTACTTTAAATTATAATAACAACAATTATAATTGCGAAAAATAAAAGTAAATGACACAACAAGATTTTGTTAATGAGGATAGGAGCAAAGTAGAATATGGAGAAATTGATAGGAGGCTTGAGGATCTGGAAGACATTTTTGTTACTTTGGATGCATCAGAAAATGATAACAATGGTCTCACTGAGCTTCAATGAGAGGAGAGAGCAAAAGCTAGACAAGAATTCTGCAAGCTTACTTTTATCAATGTATAAAAATTAAGAAGTAGAGCAAGAGTTACTCCCATCAAATATTTTGAGCATAATACCAAATACTTTCACAGACTTGTTAATGATATGAGAAGAAGAAGTTTTATTGGCTCTATCAAGGTGAATGGGACTGTAACCAAGGATGAGAAAAATATAAAAGAAGGCATTGTTTTTTTTTATTTCAAGATATTTTTCAATCTCAAAGTCAGAGAAATGTTTCTATGGAAGGTATGAGTTTCACTCAAATTTCTATAGTTATGAAAACATGGTTAGAAAGAGATTTTGAAGAAGGTGAATGTGTTTCAGCAATCAAAATGTTGGATCAATTAAAGCCTCTGGGCCAGATGATTTCCCATTAAATTTTATTCTTTGTGTTGGGACTTTTTGAAGGATGATTTTATGAAGCTTTTGTCTGAATTACAAAATAAAAGCTTCTTAGATTGGAGGTTGAAGATAACATTTATTGCTTTGGTTCCAAAAAAAAGATACAATAAAAGAGATAAAAGATCTTAGACCAATAAGTTTAATCCATGGTGCTTAGAAGATTATTTCTAAAATTCTTGCAGAGAGGTTCAAGTTTGCATTGCCTACAATTATTTCTCAACAACAATCTGCTTTTGTCAAGAAGAGGCAAATTTTGGATGGAGTTTTAATTGCAAATAAATTGATTGACTCAAGACTGAGAAGTGGTAAACCTGGTTTGTTATGTAAAATTGACTTTGAAAAAGCCTTTGATCATGTTAATTAGGATTTCATTGATTATATTTTTATGCTTTTGGGCTTGGGAGAAAATTGGAGAAATTGGATTAGATGTTGCATGAAGTATGCCAAGTTTTCAGTTCTTGTAAATGGTTCTGCAAATGGTTATTTCACTAGAAAGAAGGGAATCATACAAGGAGACCTCATTTCTCCTTTTCTCTTCTTGTTGGTTGGAGAACCTGTTACTTTCATGATAAAAAAGCTCAAGAGCAAGGCATTATTTCTAGTTTTCAAGTTAAGCCTGATGGCTTGAGCATTAGTCATTTGCAGTTTGCAGATGACACTCTCATCTTCCTTGATGAAGATGTTGAACAAGTTAAAAAAATTGAGATTGATTCTTCTTTCTTTTGAAATGCTAACTGGCCTAAAGATTAACTTTTCTAAAAGTCAAATATATGGAGTTGGTTTTGATGGTGATATTTGTGTTTTCTTCAATCTTGGGTTGTTACAGTGGAACTCTTCCTACTACATACTTGGGATTGTCATTGGGGGATAAATGTGGTGGTGTTGCAAAATGGGATAAGATCATAGAGAATTTCATCATTAAGCTAGTAGGATGGAAAAAGCATTTGCTGTCGAGAGCAGGTAAAATCACCTTGATAAACAATGTTTTAGCTAGCCTTCCTATTTATTATATGTCTCTTTTTGAAATGATAAGTTCAGTTCTGAAGAAGATTGAAAGAATCATGAAAGACTTCCTTTCGCATGACAACAAAGGAAAAAATAAGTTGCATTTGGTGAAGTGGACTGCATTAAGTAGAAGGAAAAATTCAGGAGGCTTACACATTAAAAATTTGAAGAAAGTTAACCAAGCTCCGATTATTAAATGGTGTTGGAGATATGCAGTAGAGGATCAAGCTTTATGGAGGTCTATTGTTGCTGAGAAGTATGGGCATGGAGATGCTGTTTGGATTCCTGAAGTTCCAACTTGTACATATAGAAAATAAGTTTGGAGAGCCATCATGAAGCATCATTCTTTCTTTTTGAAGCATGTCAGATTTAAAATCAATAATGAAACTCTGTGTAGTTTTTTTTTTTTTTTTATGATAACTGGATATACAATACTCCTTTAGAGACTTGTTATCCAAATCTTTATGCTCTTTTAAGAGTTAAGAAGTTTACTGTTGCAGAAATGGGTAATGCTCTTGGTAATTTAGTGGTTTGGGACTTGCACATCCCAAGAAGGTTAAATGCAGCTGCAAGAGATGAACTTGCACTTCTCACTGTTGATTTAAATGATTTCAAGTTCAACATTGGTACAATAGATGAGCTGCAATGATCTCATACTAAAAATAATCTCTTTTATGTTAGTTCCATGTATGATAGCTTAATTCTAGAAGAAGATGCCCCTCCAACTGACTCCATTTTTTTCTCTTATTTGGAACTTGAAATGCCTCCTAAGATTGGGTTCTTTCTTTGGTTAATTGCTCATAGAAGACTTCCTACCAGAGACTTGCCATCTATTTATCTGTTTTGTAATGAGATTGAGACTTGCTCTCATCTTTTACTGCACTGTGCTTTTGCAAGGCAAGTTTGGGAGAAAGTTTTGAGTCATATAAAATGGTACTTTTCTATGCCTGCTGATATTACCGCCTTATTACATGCTCGGGGTCTCTTACAAAGCAATAAAACTAGGAATGCAGTCTGGAATTTGGTACCTACAGCTGTTTTGCAGAGTATTTGGAAGGAAATGAATGCAAAAGCTTTCTCTAACAAGATCTGCAATGTTGTTGTTATGAATACAACAATTTATTGATTGTTCACCTGGGCTTTAGATAAAAGACTTTGAAAACATAGAATCTACAAGTGATGAAAAACTGGTGTACTATCTATTTCGATTCTTGATAAATCTTGGTAGTCTGTTTCCATCTTATCCCTTTTCCTTTTCTTTTTTTGTGATTTTTGTAGGGTGGTATAATCCTGTTATATCCTCTCTTTTTTGGTCAATGCATTCCTCTTTTACCGATAAAAAAAAACAATTTGGAGACATCACAAGAATCGAACCCTAATTAATCGCTTGAACTGAAGATCGCACAATTAATCGCTTGAACTGAAAACCACGCAATTAATCATTTTTTTAAATTTTTTTTTTTGTCTCAAATCAATAGAGCAAACCTTCTTTTATTTTTTTTCTCGCAATGTTGGATCCATTTCGCCGTGACGATATTTTATTAACAGGAAGTGGGTTTAAAAAGATTTTGACGGTAGATAATCTTGATTAAGATAGCCAACATACAAATTATGCATGCTTCAAACAATAAAAAAATAATGTGCCATTTACCCTTGAATCTTGTTTTTTTTTTTTTTTGAAACATAATCTTGATAATAATGGCTCAAACAATTGGTTTCCTTTTCTTTTATTAGCTTTGCCACTAAGTATTCCTAACCCAACAAACTTTCATTAAACCTTTTTTGTTCTTTCACTTTTCTTTCCATTGCTTCTTTAGACGTTTCTTCAAATAATTCCAATTAAAGCTACAAAGTGTTCCCACACTAGCCAAATGAAAATTAACGCAAAAGAAAAGATGTCTATAGTGTACATTGCAATATCGCAATCCTCCAAATACATATTAAAGCAAAACCCACTAATATGCCCTGGCCACGACACCCTATTTTGCTCTTTTTAATCTCGTCGCCTTCTTCGTCATTAAGTTTAGCATACTCTTCATCTATACATCTCTTTGTTCATGAAATTTTATTTCATTCAAATACCAAGCAATAGGAACCAAGGAGATTGAGCGAGCAAGCGAGCGAGAGATAGATATTCATTCGTTTGTTCATACATCAATCTATAGAAATCTAGAATGGGTACAGATTGGGGACCAATTGTTATAGCAGTGGTGTTATTCATTCTTCTATCACCGGGATTAATCTTCCAGCTGCCGGCTAGGCATAAATTTGTGGAGTTCGGGAATATGTACACAAGTGGGCTTGCTATTCTTGTTCATGCCATACTATTCTTTTGCATACTCACGGTATTGGTGGTTGCTGTTGGCATACATATTCACGTATAGTAAAACTGAATCATGCAATTGAATGTCCTGAGTTCTTATCAACAACAATTTCTAGTCTTTACTCTGTTCTTTGAATGTTAAGAGGCTCAAAGCCTCAAGGAAGTTACGTTTACCCATTGTTCAATCTTTTATTGAGAATCAACCACTACTTGTTAATTATATATTTATATTGATCTCATTTCCAATTTCTAACAAATAAAGGTACTAACATATTTCAGCTATGCATGATTCAAACATAAGTGGTTTGGTGCAAATGAATCTATGAACTAAGAAAATATTACCTGAATAACAAAGATACCAGAATTCTCAGATACAACACAAATCTAGCTCATGATCAGAACAAAGTCACAGTGGAGTACATCATTACATTCTTTAGAAATAAAAACTAACAGAACCAACAAAAACTACTCATTGATCCATGGTTTCTAAAGTTACAGATACCATAACTATAAAAATGTAGGAGAAAATGATCAAGAAGGTTTAATCTTTAGCTTCTTACCCGAGATGAGACGGATCAACGTTTAATTAACCGGAATAGATGTGAACATGAAGGGCTAATGTGAGAATGGTGAAAATAGCAAAAAATATCAGAGTATGAATGACTATAGATTTCCCATTAGTCTTGAAACTTCCAAACTCCATATGCCTAGTGTGACCTGGTAGCTGAAATAATAAACCTGGTGACAAGAGAATGAATAGAATCACTCCTATCAATACTGGTGCCCAATCTGCCATTTTTCACTTCCTCTTCTTCTTCTTCTTCCAAAACCACCACCAGCAAAGCTTTCAGACTTCGAAGTTTGTGTTTAGTGAATGGTGCAAGAGATATTGTAATGTTATTTTCAGTGAACTCTAGAAAAAGAGAGAAGTGAACAAATAGACAAACAAACTCAGCGTTATAACAAAGTAAGACTACAGTCCCCAATGTGAATGTAGTGGTGACTACTGACTAAAAACTGAAGGGACTGACTTGAATGCTTGGAATCTAATTCTCTGTTCTCTGGACCCCTAAATTTAATAAGATTGATAGTAAAACTCGTGGCCTACTTATCAATCCCTCCATCTCAATTAAGCATCATTTGGTTTGCTATCCCCACTTCTGTGATGGGATGATGACGATGAAAGCTTATGTTGCATTCTTACTGCTTTATTGCACTCTTAATAATAATTCAGCGCAATTGCACCCAAAACACTTCGTAAGGCTAAGTTTTACTGGGTGCTAATCTAGCAGCTAGATTGTCAATCCAAGTCGGCTAGGACAACTACTTAAGTCTTATGGGAGTGCTAATTTAGCAGCTAGATTAGCAATCCAAATCAGCTGGGACCACCGCCTGATAATGAATGGTTCAGCTCTTTAAATTTTAGCCGTCAGATCTAACTTAAATCGCCCAACGCTGAATGATTTAGCATAACTATCTAGCTGATAGTTCACATGCAAGCAACTGCTAGGAAAAAGAACTAATGTTAACAAATAAATAACATTTCTTTTTTTTTGAATTATAACATATTTATATTAATCTAGCAGCTCAATCTAGCCCATAAAGCTAAACAAAATTTTACAACGTAGTCATTGGTTATTCATGGCGTTTGTGTGGGTTCTGTCAACCCTATATATATGCCTAGGCACCCCGTCGAGAAACTACCTCGTGGAACAGATCGTCTAATCTCTTGGTGACAAGGACCTAGAATCTCCGAAGTTGCTCTCTACCTGCCTTTCTTGGTACAGAATCAAAATGAAATTCACTCAAAAATATGTCTTGTGAAAAACCGGTCAAACCAGTTAGTCAAACCCTGGGTTTCATGCTATGTAGTAGTCCTTTACAAACTTAGATACAGACGGCATTAGTAAAGCGGAGATCGTATAGATCAATAAAAAATATATGTGGATGAAAAATTGGAAAGTGGGTAAGACGGCGCCGTTGATCAATACTTATGTATTTAACGCATCCAAAAGATCGAGTCTAATTATGAGTAAATCAGGGTATTTGTTAGCCTAGTGATGCCACTTGACATCCCTCAGGTCCGCTGTGGTACATTCAAGTCTATTTGAAAGAACAAAAAAGTTGAGATTGTTGGTTTAAATATTCTAAAAGAATACAAAGTTGTCGATTGATTGATGGTTCGATGCCTTTGGACGAGGCTTTACAGGATTCTAGTCACTCTCAGCCTTCCACTCTGAAAAAAATCATCATTTGGCATCCACCACTACTTTAACTATTTGATTTGGACTTTGCATCTTTTATTATAAGAAAGATATAGTGAAACAGAAGAAAGAAGAAGAGAAATAAATTGTTCGGAACCAGAAAAAGGTTTGAGAAATGAGAGATTGGGCAGCACCGATTGCAGCTGTGGCTTTGTTTGCATTTTTGTGTCCGGGATTAATCTTTCAACTACCAGGGAAACATAAACCAGTCGAGTTTATGAACATGAAGACCAGTGTTATCTCAGTTTTTGTTCATTCTATTATTTATGGTTTATTGCTCATGTTATTCCTTGTTATCCTGCGTATTCATGTCTATGTGTAGAGAAAGAATTTAAGATACAGCTTTCATTATCAGTATTCTTCATTTTAACTTTTTTGTTCTTTCCATGCAAGTGCACATATTAGTTCAGCTACTCATTGGGTTTCTTCGTGTTTGTTATCCACTGTATGATCACTAAGTAAGCAAACTCCATGAAAATCAACTACATTCCTTTATTAATGCTCAATAATAAGACTAACCCAAACAACAAAGGAAGTAAAACCAGACAACTGCAGTAATAAAAAAAAAAAACAAAGAACTTACAAACGACCCTAAATTTGTGAAAATTGAAAGAAAAACACGAAACTCGAAGCGACCTCCAATTTCTCCATAAGTGTTGTTGCACGGTGGTGTCATAAATGTTGATTGAGTTAAGTACCAAGGTACATGTGAACCTTAACAGCCAACAAGAAAATGCAAATAAGAGCAAAATAGATGAGGGAATGAATCACAACTGATGCACCACTCGTGTGAAAGCTCCCAAACTCGATGAATCGGCCTCGACCAGGTAACTGAAACAGTACCCCTGGGGACAACAAGATAAACAGAAAGAATGATACGAAAACCGGTCCCCAATCCGCCATATCTGAATCAACAGAAAATTACTTAACGAGACAAGAAATTGTTAAGTTCTACAAGTGTTTGAGATAAACAGTACGTTATTATAGCCAGAGAGACTGAAATGAGCAATTTATATAATGCAAAATTAGGAAGGGAAACAGATAATAAGATAATCAAAGATGGGAAGAAGTTTAAGGAATCAAGTCATGTATAGATTCATTTCCCGCCGTCCCATTTGTAATTTCCTTTTAAAACAGGCTTTAAAAGAAGCGCAACCAGTTTCTATTGCCTATATTTGGTACGTACCTTGAAGTAGAGGATTTCTTTAGATGCCAGCATTTTATATGGTTCTCATTTGGTTGCACTTTTCCGATTGTCCTCTAATGTGTTACATAATAATGGATACAAACACCAAAAACAGAATAATTCTCTTATTTGAAAGGCGATTTTAACCTTGGCCGGGCGATTGTAAAAGGAAAACTAAGTGTGATTGTAAAATATAGTTTGACCATTTACAAAGGCAATCAGGGTAAGGTTTTTTCTCTGCAACAATGGTGAATCTGATTCCTCCAGATCCAGGGATTCACACTGATAACTCTAGTTTCTCCCCTTTAATATCTTCTTCTTCTCAATCTGCTCATAACCTTGAAAACTTGAACAAAGCCACTACAAATTGGAGCGGTGCAGTGAATCGATCTAGAACTTTTCTGACTACTTCTTTAGCTGATCTCAGCTATTGTCCACCAGAACTAATTGATGGTGATTTTGTTGCGAGAATCAGAGAACTAGTGTTAGTTGACCATATGGTGGAGTGTGAAAAGCTGGTGGTAGGAGGCTTTGTTTGTCTATCAGCCACAACAATAGGGGCTACATTTTATCAGAATTTTCTTGAAATCTTTGTGGACAAACCGGTAACATATATCTTCGTGATCCCGGCGATTTGTCTCATCGTTTTCATACGCATACGTAGCTTTGAAGAGTAGCAAAGATCCCACAAAGGTGGTATCATCACGAAAGTTGTTTTAACATTCTAAGGGAACTTAAACAATTTAATACATACATGTTGGAAAGTAATTAAGTGCCAACAAGATCACCATGTGGTTCAATTTCGCATGATTTTCAAAATGATGCACATATTTTCTTACTGGATATATCTTCACATACTGGGTCTCCAAGTAGTCAGGAACAATACAATTCCAATCTCAATATTAATAAAATGTTAGAAGAAGAAGAGGACGAGGTCAGAAAGCTGGAAAGAAGCATCCAAAGAGCATCAAAAGGAGGTTCAAACGAGTTTAACTATTCCGAGTACATGGAAAGACTATCCGGTAGAACTAGTTATAAGATCAGATCAGGGCTTGTTGTTCTACCTTATACAAGGATTTTAACAGGAACACACTACTCTACATGAACACTTCAACAATGAATGCACAAGAACTTATGTTATGGGAAAAAGAAGTGAATAAGGTAGAACAACAACTGAATGAATAAAAATCCCCACAACCGATCTCAAAAGAAGATGAATACCACCTTGATAAAATTACTAGTTAATTTAAATTTAAATATACAAGGATTTTACAAGTGACTCTTCCTGATTTTGATCTTAACAACTTCACCAATAAAGACAACGCCCCCCCTAAAGCACAAAGCATCCTGGCGAGTGCTCTTTTTGGTAAAGTGGTTAAGGACATTGATAGAGTTTACATGCTAACGGAGAGACAGAAAGCGGTTTTTGGTTGTTTGCAAGCAGCACATGCCCAATATTTTCTTCTGGCTATTCCGATTGAGGGGTGGGCGAGAAGATGTCTCCTTTGGAGTACCGGTCTATCCTCAAATACGGGTTAATGATCCCGCTTTATCCCTCGACTCTCGTTTGCCTTGCTTGCATCACAAGGTTGCTTGGATTCATATGGTGAACATGCAGTTCATTTTAAAGTAGACCCTGGTTATAAATATAGACATGATCATGTGAGGGATATCTTGTATGATGTCTTGTGGAGGTCGGCATTTCGGCAAAGAAAGAAGCACTGTGCATTTCTGACAGACCCACTTGAAGGAGATCGACACTAAGACCGGTGATGTTCTTATTTTTGGATGGGCTAATGGGAAACACACATGTGTTGACCTCAAGGGGGTATCTCCTTTGGTAGGCATTGGACATGGCACCTTTACGATCGGGCGAGCAGCGCTAAAGGATGCCTCGGGTAAGATATCGAAGCATGAGAAAGCATGTGTTGACAATGGGCATGCTTTCGTCCCCTTTGCTTTTGATACTTTTGGCTATTTGGCTCCGAAGCGGTTGGACTACTCAAGAGGGTCCAGAAAGTCATGCGCAGCAATGTAATGACCCCTGGCTCAGGAGATTTTATTTTTAATAGGATAGGTTTTGCTATTCAAAAAGGGCTAGCGGCACAGCTTGTCGCTCGCTTGCCTAGTATGTAATTTTTAACTTTGTAAGATTTTGTTTTATCTTAGGGAATTAAAAAAAAAAGTAGGCTAGAAGCTGGTATATTATTAATATAGTAGTTAAGTTTTATTTAAGTTTTAAAATTAAATGTAGTAGTTAATTTAAATTTAAATATAATAGTTATCTTTAAATTTTATTGTATAGTAATACTTATGTAAAATAAAATGTATTAGTTTTTAAATTATCACTTAATTTAAATAGTCTCACTACATTAATTTTATTTCAAAGTACACAAACTACTTAAAACGTAATTAAAATAAATCAGCATTTATTTAAAAAAATATTTATCTGGCTCCGTTTTGATGAGAGCGCGTAGCTCCTCTTGTAGCCCGAAGGTGCACAATTAGACCTTCCCTTAGATGTACATAAAGGGCCCGGTTTTGAATTATGTCAGTGGAAAGTCTATGTTGTCTAGTAGGATGATCATGATGCACTATAAGATTAGGCCTCAAATCTTTGTCTTCAAAACTAGTCCTTGTAGGATCACGTCGGTGTTAGAGCATAGCTCGGTTGAACCCGCCAAGCATTGGTATGTCAAGTTTGGTTGTCATATTAGTGAATCAAACCCATTTAAAGGGTCGCTTGATTATATACTAGAGTCAACTTCGTATAGGTTAACTTGAAAGTATTATGATATGAGACATTACAAGTATTACGTGAAGACTTGAAGAATGTGAAGAACTGAAGAGCTACAATGATGACATCATCCTTCCACTTGAGGTTAGTAATATTTGACTTGAACTGTTTTATTCCCTAACATATCTTTCAAGTTGTGCTTATTGAAAACATAATTGCGAAGCTATGAATGATTATACTCTAGTTAGACATAGTATTAAGGAATACAATACGAAGTATAACGCTTATCTTTTGAACTTTGTATATAAGACATCGACATAATCGTATGAATGCTATTGTGATTATGTATGGGTATGAGTGAAGATTTCATCCTAGGAAACAATGTTTTACATTCGTTTAAAGGAAGTACAATTCATAAACTTGTTTTATGAATCGAAAGGGAAATCGCTAGGCTTATTGGTATGGTTATTCATTGCAAATCTATTGTGAATTACCAATATGTGTGTTTAGTATAACCACTCATAAACTTGTTTATGTATCTTGGTAAAACTATTCACAAGGCCTGACTTATGTATTGGTATGCCTTTTATTAGTGAAATCGATCTTAAGTAATCACTCAAGATGGTATGATCGATACGTTGTATTTGGTGCAACTTTAATCTAGAAATTGGGGAACCGATCCTAGTAAGAGGTGCAACCGATCACAAGTGGGGAATTGATCCTTATAAGAGGTGCAACACGTTTTTACATATTGGGGGAACCGATCCTATGAACATGTGTAACAAGTTTTTAGACATTGGGGAACTGATCCTATGAACATGTGCAACCGAATACAAGTAATTACCATAAGTATGTGGGGAACCGATCTTAGTACCTAGTCAACCAAATTTTGGTAACTAGCGTGACTATACACAGTAATTACATGGAGGTAGAAGCGAAACTTGTTTTGGTAGAACCGTTAAATACATGATTGTTGATTTGATAGGATAATCAATCACATAGTTCTTGGAAGTCAGATGAACCAATTCTAAACTTGTTTGGAAGTGTGGTAAATCGGTTCCAAGATTGTAAGTATGAAAAAGGACTTACAAAGTAAAGATGTCGACATGCTTTGAACACGTGGAGTAATTCTTACCTTTTATTATTCTAAAAATTTCCTTAATAGATAAAGGAGAATCACGAATCGAAATAAATTGAGAATCTTTTAATTAAGGGTTTTAGTTTTATATGTTTTTAATTTCCAGCAATTAAAATGCATATCTTTAGAAAATAAAAATTGATAATGTACATTTACTAGTTGTAGATTTTCTAGTGAGATTTAGTTCGATATTTGGACAAAGCATTTCCAGGAATTATGAAAACCAAATTTGGAAGTATATTGCATATCTTGAGAATATTTTCAGTTTTGGAAATTCCTTGGTGCCCAAACTTCCTTTGTCTATAAATACTGAAGTTTGCATTTCGAGCAAACTAATCTTCAGAGCCATCAAAATTACCTAGTTGTGTTGTTACTGGTGGAGCCGCCTATTCGGAGAGGAGAGTAACCTAATTAGGTGAAATCTCTTACGGCCGCTCAGTTTAAAGACTTCTTTGGGATTGAGAAGCTCTATTAGTACCGTTGGTGGGAAACTAGATAATTGTGGTTTATTATTAATTTTCGATTGATTTTATTGACTAACTGTTGTTAAACTTTGATTGCACCTAGTTTGTGTATGCTTTAGAATCTTCTCTTCTGATATAAGATTCACTCGTAGATCAAAGTTTCGATGGGGATCTTTAGACTATTTTTAGATTTAGAGACGTCTTATGATAATCCATTGTTAACAAACTCCATTCTGTGTGTGATTGATCACAAGAGATTCAAGTTAATTGTGTGCATGTGTTTATTGAAGATCTAAGTAGATTTGAAGACGAAGAAAATTTCTGATTTGGGTTCATAATCTTTGGTGTGCATAATACTTGTTTCGGCTGGAAAAGGATCCAACTATAATCAGTTTATCCTTGTGATAATCTAGATTGATTAGTTGAGTATATCGACATCAATACAATTTTCAGTGATTAAAAGTAGTGATTGCAAAATCTTGACAATTACTTTGGTAGTTGTTATTAGATAGATCTAAGGACCTGACAAAGGAGTTTATTGGGATAAACGGAAGAGCCTTTTGTCAAACTCATATCACTTGGTTGAAAAGAGTTGTTACCGAACATATTTGTTGTTCCTTTACTATTTTGAATACGAACCAAAGGAATTGTTCCAAGTGCGTGACTTATTGCTAGTTGGAGGCGCATGGATACAGACGGAACTAGGTGAACTATAGATTTAGTTGTTTGGTCTCAACTATACAAAGTTGGTTTAATTTTGTATAGCGGCTTAATCCTGAGAGTATTCAATTCTGGACTAGGTCCCGGGGTTTTTCTGCATTTGCGGTTTCCTCGTTACAAAATCTTATTGTGTCTTTTACTTTTCTATTTCCACAATTATAATTGTTTTATTATAATTAGAAGTAAAATACACAAACGTTAATTCCTATTTACTTGATATTAATCCTATTGTGTTTGGTTAAGTCCGAACCTATTATCAAGTAAACATACTTTGTTGTTGTATTCTCTCGATCTTGCATCCATAGTGAATCACACAAGTTATCTTGTTGTCATATCATCTCGATCTCGTATCCATAGATGATCACACAAAGTGTGAACCGATTAGTTGTATTGTCTCGACTCAGTTCATAGAAAATCACTTTCGGAGAAAGGACTTATAGGTGGAAAAGTTTTAGATTGAGGTATATTTGGGTACCCTCGTCTTTTCAATTGGTATCAGAGCAGGCAAACATGAAAAGATCTAACAATCTGTATTTGGTGTGATCCAACCTATAAGACATGAGTCAAAGTAGAGTTAAGCGAGAACGAAAACTAAAGAAAGACTCGGTTAATGTATCGCAAGAGGTTATTAAACCATCCTCAGAATTTGTGTGTGAGAAATTGCTTACTTACAAAAAGGTAATGGAGAAAAATCGGGATGATTTTAAAGCAATTACTATTGAATGTAAAAGGATGCATCAAAATCACAAATAGTTCAGGGAAGATACTTCTCAACAAATACAGAGTCTTGAAGAAAAACAAAACACTAGTCTCTCTAAAGCAGAATTGTTAAAAAGGGAGCGTGATGCAGCTCTTAAAAAAATTCATTTGTTAAAAGAAAAACTTGTTGAATCTGATGCAAGGATTAACTCTCAACAAAAGAGTTTTGAAGAGAAAGAAGGTGTATATCTCTCACGAGAAAAACACCTTGAGGATGATTTAGATAGTGCTCTTGATAAAATCAAGACGTTGGAAGAAGATAATTCGGAACTTAAAAAGTTCAATGTTAGTTCAAACAATCTAACCTCAATGTTAGAAGCAAGTAGAATCGTGATACACGAGGATTGGGCTATAAGGGAATAGATGCTTCAAATATTAGCAAAGAGGTAACATTTGTTAAAGCTATAAATTCTTCTAAACCAGAGGTTTCCATTGGTGTAAAAGATGCTCGTATTCCTTGTAAAGAAGTAAAATCAGGAAAGCCTAAGAATCATGCTCAACCATACTCTTCAAGTATGACAATAAAAGAGAGAACTTCTGCTAATGTCAAGAAAGCAACAAAGTTGAACAAAGATAAGAAGAAGAAGAGGAAAAATCGTCAAGATCCAATGCAAGAGGATCCACAAAAAGGTAACATTCAAACTCAGACTTCGTATGTTACTAAGCATTATTGTTATTGTGGTAATAAAGGGCATGTGGAATGAGAATGCAATATTCGTAAGATAAAATATACACTTTCTTTTGTATCAAATACATTGGCTAAGTTTGCTCCCCGAAAGAACTCAGATCGTTATTGTCCTAAGTTTAGGAAAAAGAATTATTATAATGATAGTTCAAATTTTGCATATCACTCAACAAGGCCATCTTATAAAAGACCCAATTATAGAAAAAAGAGATGACTTTGCAAATACTAAGACAAGATCTTATGTTCCAAATTGGATAAAGGTTGTTTCGCAAAATATCCAAAAGGACAATGATCCTAATGGTATGAAGGAGAAAGATGCTCCTGTGAAACCCAACTCTAAATGGGTCCCAAAGTCCTCCATAGCCAAGAAGGGACCAAAATTTAGTCACAATAATGGATCTCAGCTGTTAATTGTTGGTGACAATAATTATAAGAGTTTTCTTGAAAGACTAAAGAAAGACATCATGTCTGAAATATCTTATACTAGTAAACGTTGTGATAATGACACTCTTCATCACAAGTCAAAGAAGAAAAACAATAGATGGAACAAGAGAAAATAAACCAAGCATGAGGTCAAGAATGATGATTCTGTCTTAGTCACTCATGACGAACAAGACAAGGATCAACTCAACACAACCTAGTTGTGTTGGAATGTGCATGCTCACCTTTGTGCTCAATCTTTTGAAGGGTGAGGAAGCACGTGAAACTGAGCACATGATCTCTCGGTTATTATATGACTAATTAACATCTTTAGGGATATTTATTTTCTTTTATACTCATACGTTCTCTATCTATATTTGAGATTTTGATAGAAAATGTTCTCTATCTATATTTGAGCTTTTGATAGAAATGATAATTTTGAGTTTATGATGTTGATATCTACTGATCATGTATGCGTATCTCTTGTTTTTACAGTTAAAACGAACCAAAAATCACTGAATTTGGACATCGTATGCAAAAGTTATGTCAAAAATAGTTAGTGTTGTGATCCAACACAAGTAACTGTTGGTAACCGATCCTAGTGATAGGTGCAATGTTGGTAACCGATCCTAGTGATAGGTGCATACGAAGGAGTGTAAAACTGTTTTTCCCATAACTTCTTCGTCCGAACTCGGAGTGACCTCATTCTTTTTGCGTTGGTTTCGCGATTCAATTCCCTACAAGATAGAGGTAATTACAATACTTGATTATTTTTTGAATTTTTATGGTGTATTGCATTTGAGTTTATGAGATGTCTGATTTCGGTTTTCATAATATTAATATTCGATCTCGTATGGTGTGAACCCTTATGGTTTTGGTAACTTTTTGATTTAGCGAGATTGAATTCTAGCCCATGTTGGTAGGCTTTATCAAAGGATCATGACGGGTTCTGAATGAAGCGATATGTGAAAAAGTCACAATATGTTGAATCGTTTTGGTTTAGCATAAAAGCATATGTGTTTCGGGTTTTGAAATTTTGCATTGTATTAGTTAAAACCGGTTTTCAACCTTTCTCTGGTAAAGGTTGGTTGTTGTTGTTCTTTTGTCTTGAAATAAGATGACAACACAGTGATATTCCTCCCAGGAAAGATGAAAACAAATGGAAAAGAGGATGCAGAAATTGAGGTAACGAATTTGTTAGTTAATCGTTTTCTTGTTTAAGAAAATCCTGATTTTATTGCATATATTTATTGTTTTTTCTTAACAAAATTTAGGTACAATTGATGTTTATTCCATTGCTTGTGTATGGATGTGTGTGTGTGATTCAATTGTTTTAGGTTAAGAAAAACTATTGTTATCTTGCTTTATTGTTTGGTATCAATTGTTTAGGCTTATGAAATTTCGGTGCAATTGTGGTACTTTAATGTCTATGTTGTTTCAATTGCTTCCGGTTGAGGTAAAGATTTATTTGGTCTGTATGAATTGTTTATGGCTTAACAAAATAAAAATATTTTTGGGATGGATTGTTTAGTCCAATTTGATTTCGGATAAGATAAACTAAGTTTTCTAATCTTAGTTAGACTTATCAAAGTGGAGGTTTTGGTTATTCAAGCCTAATCGAATTCCTTAACAAGAAATGCTAACTAACCTAGTACTTGTCTTGTTTAAAAGTGAAAGGTCTATGTTATTGATGAGAATAATTAGAACCCGATGAGAAAAATAGAGTTAATTCTGATCTTTATTTTGGTCTTATCGAACAAGCGATTGTATTTGTACAATCGGTTTAGCAAAGGAACTAAGGTGTTTATTTGATTTTTGGTTTGCTAAACTATTAGGGAAAATCGCTTCGGGAAATTGTTTCCTTGGTAACATATCAAAACAAAATTACTTTTAGTTTCGGTTTTGATATTGGTTATCAAAAATGGTGTGTGGAACCCTCGTGCTTAAATCTTATATGTTGCAAGTCTCTTTGTAAGATCCTTTCGGTTTGTTCTTTTATTTGCTCGTACCTTTGTCATTTTGTGACAAAAAGGGGGAGAAATATATGGAGTAAACAAGTGGTACTCACATTGATTTGGTATCACTAAGGAAAGGACAATGGTGCGTAAACACTATATCTAACGAAAGAGTAAAGCATAGACTAAGGGGGAGTAACATATCATATGATGATGGAAATAACAAAGACGTGCGGATTGAAAATCTACCTATCTTACCTTTAGGGGGAGTATTAGCTTTGTTATTATAATGTCAACAGTGGCATTTATAGATTGAATGCATATAGGTTATTGTGATGTTGAATTTGGGAATCAAGCGTATGTGTAATGAATTCTTGTAATTTGTTTATCCATATGATGTAAGAATTTTGTCACTAAAAATTGACAAAGGGGGAGATTGTTAGAGCATAGCTCGGTTGAACCCACCAAGCATTGGTATGTCAAGTTTGGTTATCATATTTTAGTGAACTAAAACTCATTTAAATAGTCGCTTGATTATATATTAGAGTCAACTTCATATAGGTTAGATTGAAAGTATTAGGACATGAGACATTACAAGTATTACGTGAAGACTTGAAGAATGTGAAGAAGTGAGGATCTACAACGACGATATCATCCTTCCACTTGAGTTTAGTAATATTTGACTTGAATTGTTTCATTCCCTAACGTATCTTTCAAGTCGTGCATAATGAAAACATAACTGTGACGCTATGAATGATTATACTCTAGTTAGACATAGTATTAAGGAATACAATACGAAGTATAATGCTTATCTTTTGAACTTCGTATATAAGACATCGACATAATCGTATGAATGCTATTTTGATTATGTATGGCTATGAGTGAGGATTTCATCTTAGTAAACAATGTTTTACATTCGTTTAAAGGAAGTACAATTCATAAATTGTTTTGGGAATCGAAAGGGAAATCGCTAGGCTTATTGGTATGGTTATTCATTGCAAATATATTGTGAATTAGAAATATGTGTGTTTAGTATAACCGCTCATAAACTTGTTTACGTATCTTGGTAAAACTATTCACGAGGCATGACTTATGTATTGGTATGACTTTTATTAGTGAAACCGATCTTAAGTAATCACTCAAGATGTTATGATCGATATGTTGTAATTGGTGCAACTTTAATCTAGCAATTAGGGAATGATCCTAGTAAGAGGTGCAACCGATCACAAGTGGGGAATCGATCCTTGTAAGAGGTGCAACACGTTTTTAGATATCGGGGGAACCGATCCTATGAACATGTGCAACAAGTTTTTACACATTGGGGAACCGATCCTATGAACATGTGCAACCTAATACAAGTAGTTACCATAAGTATGTAGGGGAACCGATCCTAGTACCTATTCAACCAAGTTTTGGTAACTAGGGTGACTATACACAGTACTCACATGGAGGTAGAACCGAAATTTGTTTTGGTAGAACCGTTAAACCCATGATTAGTGATTAGATAGGATGATCAATCACATAGTTCTTGGAAGTCGGATGAACCAATTATAAACTTGTTTGGAAGTGTGGTAAATCGGTTCCATGATTGTAAGTATGAAAAAGGACTTACAAAGTAAAGATATCGACATGCTTTGAACACGTGCATTAATTCTTACCTTTTATTTTTCAAAGATATTCCTTAATAGATAAAGGAGAATCCCGTATCGAAATAAATTGCGAATCTTTTAACTAAGGTTTTTAGTTTTATATGCCTTTAATTTCCAACAATTAAAATGCATATCTTTAAAAAATAAAAATTTGGTTATGTGCATTTATTAGTGGAGATTTTCTATTGAGATTTTGGTCAATATTTGGACAAAGCATTTCCAGGAATTATGAAAACCGAATTTGGAAGTATATTGCATATCTTAAGAATGTATTCGGTTTTGAAAATTCCTTGGTGTTCAAACTTCCTTTGTCTATAAATACTGAAGTTTGGATTTCGAGCAAACTAATCCTCAGAGCCAGCAAAACTACCTAGTTGTGTTGTTACTGGTGGATCCGCCTATTCGGAGAGGAAAGTAACCTAATTAGGCGAAATCTCTTACGGTTACTTTGAGATTGAGAAGCACTATTTGTACCGTTGGTGGGAAACTAGATAATTGCGGTTTATTATTAGTTTTCGATTGATTTGATTAAGTAACGGTTGTTGAACTTTAATTGCACCAAGTTTGTTTATGCTTGAGAATCTTCTCTTTTGATATAAGATTCACTCAAACTAGATCGAAGTTTCGACAGGGGTCTTTATACTGTTTGTAGATCTAAATATGTCTTGTGATAATCCATCATTTACAGACTCCGTTCTGTGTGTGATTGATCACAAGAGATTCAAGTTGATTGTGTGCAGTTGTTTATTGAATATATAATAAGATTTGAAGACGAAGAAGATTACTGATTTGGGTTCATAATCTTTGGTGTGCACAATACTTGTTTCGGCTGGAAAAGGATCCAACTATAATCGGTTTATCCATGTGATAATCTAGATTGATTAGTTGAGTAGATTTTCATCAATACAATTCTTTATGATTAAAATTTATGATTTTAAAATCTTGATAATTACTTTGGTAGTTGTTATTAGATTGATCTAAGGACCTGACAAAGGAGTTTATTAGGATAAACGGAAGAGCCTTTTGTCAAACTCATATCACTTGGTTGAAAAGAGTTGTTACCAAACATATTTGTTGTTGGAGCTTAGCTTGTTAGGCTTTGAATTAGTTAATGTAATACTCTTTATCCAATAATGAAGTAAAATACACAAACGTTAATTCCTATTTACTTGATAGCAGTCCTATTGTGTCTGGTTAAGTCCGAACCTATTATAAAATAAACATACTTTATTGTTGTATTGTCTCGATCTTGTATCCATAGTCAATCACACAAATTATCTTGTTGTCATATTGTCTCGATCTTTATCCATAGACGATCACACGAAGTGTGAACCGATTAGTTGTATTATCTCGACTCGGTTCATAGACAATCACTTTCGGAGAAAGGACTTATAGGTGTAAAAGTTTTAGATTGAGGTATATTTGGGTACCCTCGTCTTTTCAGTCTGGTTTCCTCAATGACCATGTTATGGACAATTATGGAAGTTCACATACTTTGGTTCATTTCTTGAAGATCGAAAAAACGACATGGCCCATAAATGATGGCGAAGTTCCTTTTCAAAATTCCTAATGCGCGTTAAACATCCTTTCTTAGAGCCATTTATTGGGTGCTAAGATACTTCATATCCTTCATACCCGTTCGTCCAAAGCATGTCTGACTATAAGGTTGAACTAAAGTTGACCATTGTGGATAGATCCCATCTGCTAGATAATACCCCTGAATATAATCATGACCATTGATGGTAAAATTATAGTGTGGTGCGAGCTTATGCTTAAGATCTTCTGAAATAACGAGGGTATGAAGTACACCACAATCATTTTGATATCAACATATAAGTCTTATACCTTGTATGACCATCTATGGACAAAGTCGTGACAATACAACAATAAGGTAATCACTTGATAATAGTTACGAGAAAAAACTGATATACTATATGATCAATATCAAGTGCTTTGGAATAACATACAATGTATTTACTTTTAATTATAACTAAACTAATACTTATAATTGTGGAAAGTAAAAGTAAAGGCACAAGAATATTTTGTTAATATGGAAACCACAAATGCAAAAAAATCCCGGAACCTAGTCCAGTTGTGAATATTCTCAGAATTAAGCCATTATACAAAGACACTACCAACCTCAGTGTCCCTGTTATTGATGGCAGATTTTTTGCAAGGTCTAAAATCGTAAAATCATGTTACTGCATGTTTCTGTCCCGGCTTCAAGAATATATATGATGATTCATATTTTATGATCCGTGAACCATTTCACTATCTCTGACTGAGCGAGTATTCCTCTCAGAGCTATGATGGATATGTTTCTCGAAAGGCTTCTCAGCTTAGCTTTCGATGCTTCACACATTTCATCATCACCTCTACATAGAATCAAAATGATTGGGAGGTTCCTAGACATATTTCATGCTAGTATCGAGCCTAACGCCTTCAGGACGTCACGCTGCTTGTTGTTTCCTGACGACGTAGAGAGACAGTGTATAGAATCTCTTAATGATTGGGCGGATCCTAGACATATTTTATGCTAGTATAGAGCCTAATGCCTTCAGGACGTCACGTTATTTGTTGTTCCCTGACTGTATGCCCCCTCAGAATGAGTATGATGCATCTCATATCTCAATTATGCAAATAGGTTAATTCTAGCATGTCATTCATCAATTGAATTCCAAGAAAATAATATATTATATCTCATTACTCCGTTTCATGGCTGATCCTTAACTGGATTCAATGAATTAGTAATAGACACTCAACTCATTTTATTACTTCGTTTCATGAATCATTCTCAGCTGAATTTCATGAATTAATAATAAATATTCACCGATCGGGCATCTGTGCCATCACTGAGTAATCCCCAAGTAAATGGTGCGAGTGTATTTAGAAATAATGCACAAACGAGCACTCGAGTACACAAACGAGTATTAAAAAATATGGGCAAACGAGGAAACTTGTGCAAAATAGGGAGGAAAATAACATCAATAAAATAATAAAGAGGCGCCTAAGGGGACCGAGCCCACCAGTCGGCCAGTCATGCCGCCATGGCCGGTCCCGCACCTCTTTCCATTATTTTATATTATTTTGTTATTTTTCCTCATCTCATGAAGACTCCTTCGTTTGAGCAAAACTCATAGTTTCTCCATATTTTCCTTCAGACGATAAAAAATAAGGAAATGTTTCACGGGACCGGGCCACCTAGTCGTCCGGCCATGCCCTAGCCGTGACCGGTCTCACACCTTACAATTCCTTATTTTCTCATGTTATTGTTTCCTTCATCTCATGAAACTCTAGCGTTTGAGCAAAAACCCTAGTCTTTAAATATTTTCTCAAATATTGCTCAACCCATGAAAAAGCCAAAAACTCAAATGGTCATAGGACCGACTAGGCTTCTCACGTAAAAAATTAAAAAAATTATTATTTAAATATTCCCAAAATACTGGTCGCATGAGTAAAGTTCTACTTGCTCATTCGAGTAAAATTGAGAGTTTCATTCACGATCAAATTCTTCTGAAAATCCAAAATATTGCTCAAACGCGCACCAGAAAAATACCAAAAACTCTCAGGACTGAGACACGTGCAATATGGTGACACGGCATGCCACCTTGACCGACCAAGGTCGGCCCTTAGGAATGCAAGGATCCGGTGCCACACTCTTTCATAACTTTGACCGAATTATCTCTCAATAGTTCATAGTAGGTCCAAACTCTCTCCAACCAACTTGGAATTTTCTCAATTGACCACCGGATGGTCCCACGATCACCAAGGGTCAGTCCCATGACCCCTTAGCCGATCCCCATCTCTCCATAATTAGGTTTTATTACCTAAGGCTCATACGAGCACTATTTTAATAAATGATTAAACAAACATTTGATCATCCTTTCACCAACTGGTCAACAAAGGTGAAAAGGCGAGGGTACCCAAATATACCTCAAGCTAAAACTTTTCCTACATATAAGTCCTTTATCCAAAAGTGATTGTCTATGGACTGAGTCGATACAATACAATTAATCGGTTCACACTTTGTGTGATCGTCTATAGATACGAGATCGGGACAATTCAACAATGAAGTATGTTACTTGATAAAAAGGTTCGGACTTAACCAAACACAATAGGATTGCTTATCAAGTAAATAAGAATTAATGCTTGTGTGATTTAATTTAATTATAATAAAACAATTATAATGCGGAATATAAAGTAAATAACACAGCAAGATTTTGTTAACGAGGAAACCGCAAATGCAGAAAAACCGCGGGACCTTGTCCAGAATTGAATACTCTCAGGATTATGCCGCTATACAAAATTACACCTAACTTCGTATAGTTGAGACCAAGCAACTAAACCTATAGTTCACCTAGTTCCATCTGTATTCCCACGCCTCCAACTTATAAATAAGTCACGTACTTGGAACAATTACTTTGGTTCGTATTCCAAATAGTAAAGGAACAACAAATCTGTTTGGTATCAATTATCTTCAACCAGGTGATATGAGTCGGACAAAGGCTCTTCCATTTATCTTAACATAAACACCTTCGTCGGGTCCTTAGATATATCTTATGTTCAATTACCAAAGTAATCGTTTAAGATTAAGCAATCAATACCTTTAATCACAAAGAATCGTATTGATGCCGATCTACTCAATTAATCAATCCAATCTATCACAAGGATAAACCGATTATTAATTGGATCCTCTTTTACCGAAACAAGTATTATGCACACCAAAGATTATAAACCCAAGTCAGATCTTCAATATCTTCTTTGTATTCAAATCTTAAATAAAAACCTGCACACAATCACTTGAATCTCTTATGATCAACCACGCATAGAACGGAGTCTGTTAACAATGGATTATAACAAGATCGTCTTTAGAACTAACATCAGTCTAAAGATCCTTGTCAAAACTTTGAACTAGTTTGAGTGAATCTTATATCATAAGAGAAGATCCTCAAGCATAAATAAACTAGGTGCAATCAGATTTCAACCACCGTTAGTCAATCAAATCAATCGAAAACAAAAGATAAACCACAATTATCTAGTTTCCCACCAACGGTACACGCTAGAGCTTCTTAATCCCAAAGAAGACTTTAAACTGAGCGGCCATAAGAGATTTCACCTAATTAGATTACTCTCCTCTCCGAATAGGCGGCTACACCAGTAATAACAACAAAAGAGGAAGTCTGTTGTTACAAATGATTAGTTTGCTAGAAACGCAAACTTCAAGTATTTATAGACAAGGAAGTTTGGACACCAAGGAATTTCCAAAACCGAAAATATTCTCAAGATATTCATAAAGGAACAAACTCGGTTCTCATAATTCCTGGAAATGCTCTGTCCAAAAATAATGATCTCTCGAAAAATCTCTAATTAGTAAATACACATTACTAATTCTTATTTCCTACAAAATGAAAGATTCTTAATTAAAATGTCTAATTAGTAAATGCACATTACCTTAATTAAAAGATTCTTAACTTATTTATGTTTCGATCCTGGGATTCTCTTCCCTTAGCTATTGAGGAATAACTTTGAACAATTAAATAAATAAACATTCACAGCACGTGTTCAAAGTATGTCGACATCCTAACTTTGTAAGTTCTCTTTCACATTTATAACCTGGAAACCGATTTTCCACACTTCCAAACAAGTTTAGAATTGGTTCATCTGACTTTCAAGAACTATGCGATTGATCAAATAATATTCAATCACAATCATGGGTTTAACGGTTCTACCAAAACAAGTTTCGGTTCAACCTCCATGTGAGTATTGTGCATAGTCATACTAGCTTTCCAAAATTCGGTTGACTAGGTTCTAGGATCTGTTCCCCGCATATATATGGTATCTAACTTATATATGTTGCACATGTCCATAGGATCGGTTCCCCTTTGCCTAAAAACGTGTTGCACATGTTCATAGGATCGGTTCCCCTTTCTGCTATAAACCTTGTTGCACCCAATACAAGGATCGGTTCCCCTTTGTAATGTACTGCACCTCTTACTAGGATCGGTTCCCCTTTCCCATAATTAGTCAGGCATAAAATAACAAACCCGATCATACCATCTCAGGTGATTACTTAAGATTGGTTTCACAAATAAAACTCATACCAATACATAAGTCAGGCCTTTATGAATAGTTATACCAAGAACACAAACAAGTTGTGAGCGGTTATACTCAATCACACATATTGGTTGTTCATAAGATATGCAATGAATAACAAAACCAATAACACCTGGCGATTTCCTTTTCGATTCACAAACAAGTTTATGAACTTACTTCCTTAGAACACATGTAAACATTGTTGATAGGTGTGATAAACACCTAATTTTATATCTAGTATTTATGCTTTCTTTGCGAGTTTTCATGTAAATTATGTATCTTATGTGTGAGTTTGGGTTTATTAGGTGCTTTGGAGTCATATGGAGCAAAAGAAGAAGAAAACACTCATTTAGAGCGAAAAGCGCAGAAAAGATAATTCACAGGCAAGAAACATTTGGAGCGGGCTAGGTTGCGCAAGAAGGAGGTGAACAAAGATTTAAGCTATCGGTTATTCGGAACTCACAAGCCTAATATTTTTGGATTGCCCTTATCCATCCTGGGGTGTCTAATAGTGGGGCGTTTAAATCCGTCCCATTTTTATAAACCTAAATCGAGAATCACTTTTTTCGTTTTCATTTTATTCACTTCTTTCACCTGATGATTGAAGTAGTAAAGGTGAATTAAATATAGCACGACCAGCTGAGGCTATCTGAATCGATGAGAAGGAGGATTAAAGGTTGGAGATGATGAAGATGTTGTATTTAGATCAACAATGAAGAAATTAGAGATGTTATTGATATCAAAAAGAGGATCTGAGGACGATGAAACTGATATGGGATTAAATTGAGTTACAGGCATGGATGAAGAATTAGGAGAGATGGGTATCTGATTTGAAGTTGCATATGGGTTTATGGTTAATTTGGGTTTGCTGTGAATCTCAGAGAACTAAAATTGAATTAAGGGTTTGTGGTAATGAATATTACAATAGAAGCAGATGGAGGTCAAGCCAAGCTGGTGGTGCTGTCGAATCTTGGTGCAATTCAGGGAAATGGTGATATGAGCTTGCTGCCAGAGCTCAAAGAAGAGATGGGTTCAGCAGGGGAGGAGCTATGTTGTGTTCCTGGTGGAATTGGTGTTGTATTGCAATTGAATCTGTGAAAAGCCACCAGGGCTGTGACTAAGGTTTTCGTGATGTGTTTAGTATAGAAGGGAAGACTCGGTGGAGATGGTGGTTGGGTTTATGTTGATTCACAGAATGATGATGTATTTGCAGTATACTGTGGAGGAGATAAAAGTGAGGTCGGATGCAGTGAAGAGTAGAATGGGTTTTGTTTAGAGCTGATGGAGATGTTGTTGTGTTACAGATGGAATGAAGTTGGACTACTAGTCTAGAGTAGATTGAGCTACAAGGAGTGTGTTGATTTTGTGGAACTTAAGGCAATGATGTCCGACGAGCAGCTACATGAGTGAGCGTATCTGATGGTGATTTCCATGGGCTTTGGTTGAATATTTACTAGTAGTTCTCATAGAGAATAAATCAAGATGAAGTTGCAGGTTTTGAAAGAAGCAGTGGCACAACCATCATGGCTGGAAGAGAAGCAATGAAGCACAATGATAGTGCAGCAGAAGATTAAGCTTGTGCAATGGCTTAGGCCTGACCTTACTCAGACCAGTTAGCCTAGTAAGTTCACCTCATTTCTGACTAGGTTTTGACTCAGTGTTGACCCGAGTTGGATCATTTGACCGGTGGTCTGTGTGACTTTTCTGGTAGCCGGATTCCGGCAAAAAACCCAGTTTTCCGGCGACCACTTTTGAGACAGATTTTCTACACGGGTTTTTTCTCACTTATGGGCTTGGTGTATTTTCATCTAATGGACTTTGAAGACTAAACCTAATTTTGGAACAAGAAGAGCTATAAAAAGGAAGATTTCTACAACTTTTGGGAATATCTAAATATCATATCTTCTTCTACTTTTGTTTCTAGGGTTTACAACATGATAGGCTTTCTTTTCCTCCTTGTTATGAACTCCTTGAGCACGAGTACTTAATTTTATTATTGGTTATGGAATAATTGGATTTCACATAATATGATTTTTGATATGATAAATTAGTTTTGTCTCCATACTTTATCGTTTATGATTCATCGTTTATATTGTTATATGATTTGAATGCTTGTTTGGTCGAGTCTAGAATCGATTGAGTTTGTTTTTGTATCTATTGCTAGATTAGGGTTTGTTATACGTAAAAGTGATAGATTCCTGATTACAAGTAGCATGAATATGGTTATAGCTTGTAGTGATGCATCCTTATGATCATATGTGAACCATAACCTTTGTTAAATCGGATTAGTGCGTTTTCCACATTCGATTGCTTTGATTGGCCTGATTTCATAGAACTTAATGCATCTAGGGAATTAAACTTGATTAGTGCTTTTACACTTTAGGTTGTTCTCTTAGATAGAATTCATACTTGCATCTTTTAATGTGTTTGTTGATGATAAGAGGGAATTAGCGGGATAGTCTTGCGATCAAGGTATTCTAGGGCTTTTGATAAAAGTTGAGATTAAATATCAATTCTACTTATTGTTTTGAAAGCATTATTGTGAATGAAGATGAATCCTTAACCAATATCTCTTCTATTTGATTTGTTTGCTTATTTCTTTCTTTGCTTTTATATTTGTTTGCTTTATTAAAAATCAGAAAAATCCCCCGTGTTATTTATAGGAAACCGAAAATATATTTGCAACCTAGCCCTCTCCGTGGGAACGATCATTCTTTCCCTTGCTTCATTATATATTTTGAGTAGTAAGAAAGTGTAATTTATTTTGACGCATATGACAACGATCAAATTTTGGCGTCGTTGTCGGGAGGCAGCGGTTGTCACTTGTTTTTGGTTTCTTATTTTTGTTTTTTGTTTTGTTTTTAGTTTTTTTATTTTCTAGTTTTGACATAGTTTTGAGAACTCTTGTTTCAGGTACTTATTGTTATATGGAAGCAGTATATTGGAGCAATGGATACGGTTTTCAACCTCCTCAACACTATGAAAATTTCCCACCAACTTTGGGATACAATCAAAACCAATTTATTGGCTATGATGCATATCCTAGAGAACCTTATGGTGATTTCCATACATACCAACAACAACCTTGTAGTGGGTATGTAAGTCAAGCACCAAGGTGGGATAATTATACTTCTAATTGGCTTCATTCGAGTTGTATGCAGATTATGAATGGTTTACAAGACATGAAACAAATACTAGACCAACTTGACCGTGATAGAGAGAACGTCGCACAAACCAATTTTTGGAACATTTCTTCTTACCCAACTCCAGATCATAGTTATGATCATTCACCCATTCAAAGGGAAGAGTCATGGGAAAGAGAACTTATTGTAGTCAATGGTGGTAAGCGTGTGAACGTCAGGAAACTTGCACAAAAATTATACAAGTTGAAAGATGATGGAGCCTCGGAAGAGCTTGTCGATGAAATTAGTAGGACCATCCATATGGAACTCAAACGACGTCGTGATAAAGGTTGGGAAACCGACGATGATTCTGATTTCGGTGAGTCTGAAAATGAAGACGAAGACGATTGTGTTGAAAATGACCAACCTTTGGAGATATTTGATGACAACTTTGCAACAAGGTTTGAGTCTTATGAAGAGGAGTATGTTGAGAATGAAACCGGTATGACCAATATTGTGGAAGACCCAATTGAGATTGCATATGATTGTAATGATGATGTTGATGCCGAGATTTTGGTTAAGGTAGAAATGGACGAAGAATGGTTGCAAGGTTTGATAGAGGACCATGATATACAAGAGGTGAATAATTCACTTGAGTTTTTCAAGGATGAAGAGGATTCCGTAATACAAGAGATTGTGCAAGGTTTCTCTAACCCTTTGCATATTGATTCTTCTCCTTTACCTCTTATTGGTTTGAATGTATGTGCTTCGAGAATATTGTTAAATGACTTCGTTTCTCGATATCCGCCGTTAGAAACATTTGATTCTCATACTATGGATATTTGCAAAGAAGAAACCGTGGAAGTACCCGCCTTCTATATTCTTTATACACTTCCAAGTGTGGACAAGAATAAGTGTGGGGGAAGTTTTTATCGGTTAATAGCTTCGTTTCTATTTTATATTACTAATATTTGTGTGAAGCTAGTGTTTGCAAAACAGGTTCTATGGGTGAATCCTCAACTTTTCAGATTATTGGTGTATGGGCAATTCGTCTTGCAAGTCGGGCTGACGAATTTAAACCAAGCGCTAAATGGGAGGCAACCCACTGGTTTTGTGTATCTATCTCTATCTTTTTATTTTTATAAGTCTTTTATCTTTATTTTCTTATTTTGGATATTTGCATATCAAAACTCCAACTTTTAGAGATTTTTTGAACAATTTAGAATAAACACTAGCCTTTCTAAGTAGATGGAAAATTTTTTTCTTAACAATGAGGTATATATATATTGACTGAGTTGGGATTAGATGCCAACTAAATAGCTTGTTTAGTGATTATCCTCTATTGTTCAGAAATAGCTATGAGTTGGAGTATCAATTTTTATTATGCATTTGTATATATATCATGTATGGATTTCCCACCTTGACTTTCTTTGGACGATTCAATTTACATTGAGGACAATGTAAAGTTTAAGTGTGGGGGAGTGTTCTCATATAGAGTTTTTAGCCTTGTTAGTTTTTCCCTTGTGTTCTTACAAAAAAAAAATAGAAAAAGAAAAAGAAAAAAATTTGCTTTATAAACTCCGAAATATAGAAACATGTGCCTTTAGGATGACACTATCAATCTAAATGGATGGAACCATCTTGGCTGGAGGGGTTGAGGAACCCATTAACTAAAAGGACAGAATTATTCGAATGTTAGAAATAATATGATAATTGTTACCATATCTCGGAATATCACCATATCACGTTCTATTTTTATCTTTCCATATTTATCTATTGTTCTCTAAGTGATTTGGTGGGTCACTAAACATCGAATTGTTACTACTGCTAGGATGAAATAGAGTGATTGAGTTGCTAAAAAAAAAAAGAGAAAAAAAAAAACCGACCAATTAGACCAATAGGAATAAAAATGACACTTGGATAGCAATATGTGTGTGTTCTCCCTGTCTCCATCGCCTAAACAAGCGTGGAATGCAGGATCCAAGGGAACTATCATGTAATCTGCTGAAAAGAATCATGTGCTTGGATCCAAAAGATCTAATCATGTTGTCTCAAAAATAATAATTTATTATTGTTTAATAAAGTCGACTCCTGGTTCCCTTGTATATGCCAGTTGAGTTGATGTAGAATTAAGATTGTTGATTGTTGGTTCCCTTGTATATGCCAGTGTGTTGACACTAGAATTCAGACCAGTAGCTCAATCCAATAGGATGCATAGGTTCATCTTGGCGGTGACCTTCAGACAGATATGGGAAACACCATTCACTTGATAACATTCGCAAACATCTACCTCTATATCCATCTTCTTAATCTTTTCATTGTGATTGTGGTTAGTTAGTTTCCGAGTATTGTGGTTTGTTCGACTATCTAATTAGAGCTTTATTTGTTTAAATATGAATTGAATTTGCGCAAGGTACCTCCTCCAATAGTAATTTTGGATTCGTTCATTGATTTGTCACAAATAGACGGAGTTGGAAATATAGGTTTTATAGGCATACCTCTTGTAAACCTTCACGAGACTGAAACTCGTCCACTAGGGACACCTAGGGGTTCAAAGGCTTATTATTTATGCTAAAAGTGACTGTAACCTCGACGAGACGGAGTTGTATTTATGCTTTATAATTATTTTGTTTGATTTGCTCGAGGACTAGCAAAGTCTAAGTGTGGGGGAATTTGATAGGTGTGATAAACACCTAATTTTATATCTAGTATTTATGCTTTCTTTGGGAGTTTTCATGTAAATTATGTATCTTATGTGTGAGTTTGAGTTTATTAGGTGCTTTGGAGTCATATGGAGCAAAAGAAGAAGAAAACACTCATTTAGAGCGAAAAATGCATAAAATATAATTCACAGGCAAGAAACATTTGGAGCGGGCTAGGTTGCGCAAGAAGGAAGTGAACAAAGATTTAAGCTGTCGGTTATTTGGAACTAACAAGCCTAATATTTATGGATTGCCCTTATCCAGCCTGTGGTGTCTAATAGTGGGGTGTTTAAATCCATCCCATTTTTATAACCCTAAATCGAGAATCACTTTTCTCGTTTTCATTTCATTCACTTCTTTCACCTGATGATTGAAGTAGTAAAGGTGAATTAAATATAGTACGAGCAGATGAGGCCATCTGAATCGATGAGAAGGAGGATTAAAGGTTGGAGATGATGAAGTTGTTGTATTTAGATCAACAATGAAGAAATTGGAGATGTTATTGATATCAAAAAGAGGATCCGAGGACGATGAAACTGATATGGGATTAAATTGATTTACAGGCATGGATGAAGAATTAGGAGAGATGGGTATCTGATTTGAAATTGCAGATGAGAAAGTAGATGGGTTTATGGTTAATTTGGGTTTGTTGTGAATCTCAGAGAACTAAAATTGAATTAAGGGTTTGTGGTAATGAATATTACAATAGAAGCATATGGAGGTCAAGACAAGCTGGTGGTGCTGTCGAATCTAGGTGCAATTCAGGGAAATGGTGATATGAGCTTGCTGGCAGAGCTCAAAGAAGAGATGGGTTCAGCAGGGGAGGAGCTATGTTGTGTTCCTGGTGGAATTGGTGTTGTATTGAAATTGAATCAGTGAACAGCCACCAGGGATGTGACTGAGGTTCTGGTGTTGTGTTTAGTGTGGCAGGGAAGACTCGGTGGAGATGGTGGTTGGTTTATGGGTTTGTGTTGATTCACAGAATGATGATGGAATTGCAGTCTGATGTGGAGGAGATAAAAATGAGGTTTGATGCATTGAAGAGTAGAATGGGTTTTGTTCAGAGCTGATGGAGATGTTGTTGTGTTACAGATGAAATGAAGTTGGACAGATAGTTGAGAGAAGATTGAGCTACAGGGAGTGTGTTGATTTTGTGGAACTAAAGGCAATGATGGTCGGTGAGCATCTACAGGAGTGAGCGTATCTGATGGTGATTTCCATGGGCTTTGGTTGAATGTTTACTAGCAGTTCTCAAAGAGAATAAATCAAGATGAAGTTGCAGGTTTTGAAAGAAGCAGTGGCACGACCATCATGGCTGGCAGTGAAGCACAATGATAGTGCAGCAGAAGATTAAGCTTGTGCAATGGCTTAGGCCTGACCTTACTTAGACAAGTTAGCCTAGTCAGTTCACCTCATTTCTGACTAGGTTTTGACTCGGTGTTGACTCGAGTTGACTCAGTTGGCCCGAGTTGGATCATTTGATTGGTGGCCTGTGTGACTTTTCTGGTAGCTGGATTCCGGCCAAAAACCCAGTTTTCCGGCGACCACTTTTGGGACATATTTTCTACACAGGTTTTTTCTCACTTATGGGCTTGGTGGATTTTCATCTAATGGACTTTGAAGACTAAACCTAATTTTGGAACAAGAAGAGCTATAAAAAGGAAGATTTCTACAACTTTTGGGAATATCTAAATATCATATCTTCTTCTACTTTTGTTTCTAGGGTTTACAACATGATAGGCTTTCTTTTCCTCCTTGTTATGAACTCCTTAAGCATGAGTACTTAATTTTATTATTGGTTATGGAATAACTGGATTTCACATAATATGCTTTTTGATATGATAAATTAGTTTTGTCTCCATACTTTATCGTTTATGATTCATCGTTTATATTGTTATATGATTTGAATGCTTGTTTGGTCGAGTCTAGAATCGATTGAGTTTTTTTTCGTATCTATTGCTAGATTAGGGTTAGTTATATGTAAAATTGATAGATTCCTGATTACAAGTAGCATGAATATGGTTATAGATTGTAGTGATTCATCCTTATGATCATATGTGAACCATAACCTTTGTTAAATTGAATTAGTGCGTTTTCCACGTTCGATTGCTTTGATTGGCCTGATTTCATAGAACTTAATGCATCTATGGAATTAAACTTGATTAGTGCTTTTACATGTTAGGTTGTTCTCTTAGATAGAACTCATACTTGCATCTTTTAATGTGTTTGTTGATGATAAGAGGGAACTAGCGGGATATTCTTGCGATCAAGGTATTCTAGGGCTATTGATAAAAGTTGAGATTAAATATCAATTCTACTTATTGTTTTGAAAGCATGTTTGTGAATGAAGATGAATCCTTGACCAATATCTCTTATATTTGATTTGTTTGCTTATTTCTTTCTTTGCTTTTATATTTGTTTGCTTTATTAAAAATCAGAAAAATCCCCCGTGTTATTTATAAGAAACCGAAAATATATTGACAACCTAGTCCTCTCTGTGGGAACGATCATTTCTTTCCCTTGCTTCATTATATATTTTGAGTAGTAAGAAAGTGTAATTTATTTTTGACGCATACGACAGGGATCAATTGTTCCCTAGGATGAAATCCTCACCTCATACCCATACATAATCACAATAACATTCAAATGATTATGGTGATGTCTTATCTACAAAGTTTAATGGTTAAGCAATAAACCTTGTATTGTATTCCTTAATACTATGTCTATCTAGAGTTCAAATATGCTTCGCAGTTTTGTTTTCAATATGCACGACTTGAAAGATACGTTAGGGAATGAAACAGTTCAAGTCAAATATCACTAACCTCAAGTGGAAGGATGATAATTGTCGTTGTAGCTCCTTGCTTCTTCACATCTTCAAGGCTTCGCAATACTTGTAATGTATCATATCCTAATACTTTCAAGCTAACCTATACGAAGTTGACTAGTACATAATCAAGTGACTCTTAACATGAGTTTTGATTCACTAAAATATGACAACCAAACTTGACATACCAACGCTTGGTGGGTTCAACCGATCAATGCTCTAACAATCTCCCCCTTTGTAAATTTTAGTGACAAAACTCTTATATCATATGGATAAAGAAATTACAAGAATTCATTACACATACCCTTGATTCCCGAATTCAACAGCACAGTAAACTGCTTACATTCAATCCTTGAAAATGCCGTTGTTGACATTATAATAACAAAGATAATACCCCCCCAAGGAATATAGGTAGATATTCAATCCGCACGTCTTTGTTATACCAATTTATATATGACATTTTACTCCCCCTTAGTCCGTGCTTTCACTCTTTCGTTAGATAAACGTTCAAGCACCAATGTTCTTTTCCTTAGCGATACCAATCAATATAAAATAAATGCCAATATCACTTGTTTACTCCATATATTTCTCTCACTTTTTGTCACAAAAATGACAAAGAAACGAAAAAAATAAAGGACAACAAGAAAAGAATCTTACAAATTTCAAAATAGACTTGCCAACCTATAGACTTAAGCACGAGGGTTCCACACATCATGTTCTGATAACCAATATCAAAATCGAAACTACAAGTAGTTTTATTTTGATACGTTACCAAGGAAACAATTGTCCGAAACAATTTTTCCAATTTAGTTTTGCAAAACAAAAAATCAACTAAGCACCTTAGTCCCTTTGCTAAACCGATTGTACAAAAACAATCGCTTAATTCGATAAGACCAAAATAAAGATAACTCTATTTTTCTCATCAGGTTCTAATTATCCATAAACTTAGACCTTTCATTTTTAAACAAGCCAAATACTAGGTTAGTTAACTAGAATTTCTTGTTAAGGCATTCGATTAGACTTGAATAACCGAAACCTCCCTTCGATAAGTCTAACTAAGATCAGAATTAACTTAGTTTCTCTTATCCAGAATCGAATTGGACTAAACAACTCATCCCATACTCCTTTTATTTTGTTAAGCCATAAATAATTCATACAAACCAACATAAATCAACTTGCATAATTATTCACCTCAACCGGAGGCAATTGAAACAATATAAACATTAAAATCACCGCAATTGCACCGAAATTTTGTAAGCCTAAACAATTGAAATCATACAATAAAGCAAGATAACAATAGTTTTTCTTAACCGGAACCAATTGAATCACACACATCCACACACACATTATGGAATAAACATCAATTAAATCGAAATTTCGTTAAGCAAAAGCAATAAATATATATGAAATAAACTCAGGCTTTTCTTAAACATGAAAACAATTAACTAACAAGATTGTTCCCTCAAATTTCGCATCTATTTCTCCAATATGATTGCATATTCTTCCAGGGAGAATTGATATCGAAATATCATCATGTTGTCATCCTTATGCCAAAACAAAAGAACAACAACAACCCTTAACCTTTACCAGAGAAAGGTTGAAAACCGGTTTTAACAATTTCAAGCAAGAGTTGAAAACCGTTGAAACGCATATGCTTTTATGCTAAACCAAAACCGATTCAACATATTGTGACTTTTTCACATATTGTTTCTACCAGAACCCCTCATGATTTTTTGATAAAGCCTACCAACATGGGCTAGAACTTAATCATGCTAAAGCAAAAAGTCACCCAAACCATAAGGGTTCACAATATATGAGGTCGAATATTAAGGTAGTAAAACCGAAATCAAACATCCCATAAATCAATTTGCAATACACCATAAATATTCAACATGAAATCAAGTATTGCAATTACCTAAATCTTGTAGGAAATTGAATTACGTAACCAACGCAAAGAATGAGGTCATTCCGAGTTCGGACGAAGAAGTTATAGGCAAAACAGTTTTACACTCCTTCGTATGGGGACCTCTCACTAGGTTCAGTTCCCACACTATGACATGGTACAAGGATAGGTTCCCTCACTAGGACAGGGTACTAGGATTGGTTCCCATGAGTTATTTGTGACATATCACAACACTAAATTGTTTTTGACATAACTTTTGCATACGATGTCCGAATTCAGTAATTTTTGTCTCGTTTTAACCGTAAAAACTAGATCTACACGTATATGATCAGTAGATATCAACATTATAAACTAAAAATTACCGTTTCTATCAAAACCTCAATTATAGATAGAGAAAGTCTGAGTATAGAAGAAAATAAATCTCCCTAAAGATGTTAATTGGTCATATAATTACCGAGAAATCATGTGCTCGGTTTCATGTGCTTCCTCATCTTTCAAAAGATTGAGCACCAAGGTGAGCATGCACATTCTAACACAACTAGTTTGTATTGAGTTGATCCTTGTCTTGTTCGTCATGAGTGACTAAGACGAAATCATCATTCTTGACCTCTTGCTTGGATTGTTTTCTCTTGTTCCATATCTTGTTTTTCTTCTTTGACTTGTGATGAAGAGTGTCATTCTCACAACCTTTACTAGTACAAGAAATTTCAGATATAATGTCTTTCTTTAGCCTTTCAAGAAGACTCTTGTAGTTATATATATTTATATGATAAACTTACGAAAATAGTTAAACATTAAACATTAATAATCATGTTGATTAACTATATTGCAGAAGAGAATTGTTTTAATTATATACAGGTAGAAGTAAAAGAAATTTATACACTAAGGAATGTTAGAAGTTGGAGATGCTCGCAGCAGTATAATACAAGGAAAAAGAGATAAATGAACAAATATTACAAAGGGATTCAAGACTAATTAGATCCATCATCATCTTCGCCAGATCTCTCTTCTTCTTCATCTTTACCATCATCTTCATCTTCGCTAGATTCCCCAGCTTCACTATCAGAGATAGCAAGGTTTGGAGTATTTGTTGGAACTTCTTCCGCGAGGAAAGGATACAAAGAATAGGGAATATTATGATCATCACAAACCGTTTTGACGGAATTATTACGGACACCAGTAAGGGCATTACTAAAATTCGCAGCAGTAATCTTTAATTGATCTTTCAGCCTCGAACATTTTTCATTGCGAGAAGTAAGAGTCTTTGCGATCTGACCCTTGTCAGCTTCAAGTTCTCTAATTCTTTCAAAATAATTCTTCTCAGCTCCTGCGAGTGTGTAAAAAAAAAGTTGAAAATTTTGCAAGGAAAAATACTAAAAACAAGAAGTTAACAAGGAAGAACGATTAACAACCTTCTCTTTCAGAAATCATGTCTTTAATTAAAGCTGCTTGTTCAGTATGAAGACTAACATCTACATCTAAATTATTTCTGGCGTTATCAAGAACACTCGAAGCCCAAGCAAATTCTTCATCATTACTAATAAGAAGACAAGAGCGAACTTGATTTTCCCTCGCAAGAAGATCTTTATTCTCGCAGATAAGTCTATCTCTTTCAACTTGAATATTAAGAAGAGTTTTATGGAAATATGCTAGGGCTTTGGTACCATTTTTAACAGCAAGATCTTTCTCGTCAATAAGATAACTATTCTTACTTCTTAATCTATTAATTTCTTCTTTTGAATCAAGATAAAAACGTTTAAACTTATTGATTAAACTCAAATTGAATCTGTGCTCAATCTTTAAGAGATGAAGTCTGGATTTAAGTTTATCTTTGGAAAGAGATCTAATTTGATCATCTGAGAAATTATTTAAAGAATCATTAAGGCGAGCAAGAAGGATATCCTCATCTATAGGTTCAGGAAAAGATTGGAGGAATGTAGCCTCATCAGTAAGACCATAAATATCTGCAAAAATGGTTGTTTAAGATAAGCTAAAATAGGGTAAAAGAATTAAAGGGCGAAGGGAAAAATTCATACCATAGAGTTGTTGCTTAGCCTTTTCAAGATCGGAGATCTTTTGTTTATCATTTGAAGCATCAATTTCTAATTGCTTATTCTTCTTACGAATCTCAACAACCTAAGCTTCTAATTTTCCTTTATTCTTCCGAAGATCAATAGCTTTGGATTCCAACTCTTCCTTTTGCTTGCGAAAATCTGCAGATTTAGACTTTAAATTTTTATTTTTGCTGCGAAGATCAGCATGTCTTTTCTTCAAATCTGAGGCAGCGATAAAAGAAGCTCTTCCAGCCTGCGAAAAAATATAAAAATTGCTAAGACAGATATAGTTTAAAATTTAAGGTATAAAGAAGAAGCAAATAGGTGAAAACATACCAAAATACTGAGTGAATTCAAAAGACTAGGAGTCAGAGATCTTGAGATTCCCTGGAAAGAATCATTGTCAACCAATATGGAAGCATCGCAAACCTTTGCGAGAGCTTGAGACACTTCATTAACAGCTTCATCTCCGTAATCATTTGAAATACCATGTGTGACATCACCAAAAATCTTAGATAATTGGGTCATAAGAGATTCAGGAGAAGAAGAATCCTTCATAAGAGAGATATTGTTATGATCTCCATTCTCATCATCATCAATGTCATCATCAGAATTATCATTTGAATTTCCATCGTCATATTGAAAAGTTGAAGAAGTAGGGAGTTGAATTTTTCTTTTCTTCGAGAGAGGAGCACCAGATTTATCTCTGCGAGGGGCAGTGGACTATTCTATGAGAGGAGTAGTAGATTTCCCCTTGCGAGCAGTAGTAGACTTCTCCTTGGTTCTCGTGGGTTTTACTGGTTCTATTTCTTCAATTACCTGCGAGCATAGATAAAGATAAGAAATAGAGGCAACAATATATTGTTAAGATTTATAAAGAAATATTTCTTACTTCATCTGTGAGTAACTGAAGAGCTAAGCGAGTAGCAGGTTTCCCAAACTTCTCGTAGCTGGCTTTCAATCTGATAAAAAGTAAATAGTCAGCGAGAATCTAAAGACATGAAGAAAATAATAATGGTAATTTATTATGCAAAAAATTAAGAAAACATACTTCTTTATTTCTCTCAGGCCAGCTAAATACCCACGGCTGGTATTCTGTGAGATTCGCAGGCAAGGTATGGGTACCAGAGATATATGAACCCTCTAAAATTAGAGGGAAGATGAGCCATTTGTCATCGCTAGAATGACGCGGACCTTGATTAGTACTAGTATACCAATCGATATCCAGCATAAGCACTTTATCTTCCACGATATCATCTTTCTTTTGAAAGCGGACACCCCAGCAAGTGTGATCCCTCCTCATGGGGATTATGTCATAGTTTATGAAGAAATTATCTACAGTATACATTGCGGGAATAATTGGAACATCCTTGAATTCAGGATTCTTCGCAGTGTCTGGGTAGCGAGATTTTTTATCAGCAGCGCGGGTAGCATACTCCAACAACAGACGAATGCAATCCCCACCTAGTTGATATATAGCTCGCGAGAATTTTGGGTGAGAAAGTATCTCATAAAACAAAGGCATCTCAGGATCGTAGAGAGGAATGGGAAGACCAGCTTCAAGCTGACCTAGCGATACTATAACTTTTTTGCGAGAACATTGATGATCAAAAAATAATTTGATAGAAAGTTCGAATTTAGGACTCTGATCTGGAATTGTAGACAAAGTAAAACCTTTATTTTTAAGCTTTTCCCGCATCTCACCAAAAGCAACCAAATTTTTATGGCCAGGAGCAACCATTTCTGAGTATGGGAATGAAGGAAAGGATTGAAGAACGAGAAATAAATCACAGTAGTAACAGATGCGCAATTTACGGAAGAACAATAAAATTGCAGAGAGATAGAAAGAAGAAAGTAAAAAGAGGAAAAGAAAAGAATGAAAGAAGTATTTATAGAAGAAGAAATTTCTCGAGAAGATGAATGCAATTAAAGCAAATAAAGGACGTGAACGGTCAGATCGCAGCGGTTGAAAATGACGTGTCAAAGATTTACTAGAAGAAAAAGTACGTGAAAACAGCTGGCGAAGAATACAAAAATGTGTCAAAGCAGAAGAGTGCAAAAAGATAAACAACTGCGACATTATAAAAAATTCAATTCTCATGATCTTTCCTCCTTTGCAGAAAAGACATGACAAGAGGCAAGATGTAGGACCATAATATCGCCATGATATTATACTTGCGAGATTAACAACACTTCTGCGAACGTGATCGCGAACTCTTCAACAACACTTCGCAAGCGTTGAGGAATAATTCAAAGAATGACGTAATAGCTGACGAATGAAGAAACACAAGAAGAGTGTGATTTCTCTGCGATAGTTACAATGCTTGCGAGAACTAACATTATAACTACTGCGATAATATCGCAGGTCAGATCCAAAATTAAAGGACAACTTAGCTGTCATCCACTATGTAACTACCATATATAAAGAGACCAGGTAGATTCAGAGAGAGGATGATGTATTTTTTTGAGTGTTGAGAAAGTCTTGAGGAGAGAGAAAATTCAGGAGCGTAGTTGTATTCTTGATCTCTTACATTTCTTGTAAACATTTCTGAGAATCAAATAATAAAAGTGTTGTTATTAATCTTCAAATATGACTTAATTACTATAGATTCTTATCAAGGGTGTAGTGTAGGATTTCCTGCAACTACAAAAATTTATGAGAAGTTCACAATGTTTAATTCTCAGTTCACAATCCTTAGTGAACTTAAGAATTCTTTTTTTGAGAGATTTTATGTCAGGCTTTTCTGCTTCAAAAACACATTTTTTCCTTAAGAACCACAATTTCACCATTGTTATTGATGCTGATAATAACCACACTTCCTGAACTACACTGCTTTTTGTCTTTGCTAAGTTCATCACATCTTCATAAGACTGAGGATGACAATACCCTAACATAAACTTAAAAGAGATAGGAAAAATCTCCAAGTGTTCGGAAACGCTTCTTAGCTTAATAACCAAAACTAGAGCAATTTAGGGAGATACACGAATAAGTCAACATAAATCTTTTCATATCCTTCTTGGAGATTTGTGTTTAATGAAAATTTTCTCTCACCAACATAAGGATCAGAAGAATTCTCAAGAGAGGAGGATGATTTTGTTAAAACTTGTTTCAGATTCTTCTTTGTTGAGTGAAAATCGAAGAGGAAACTTTTCTTCCTTTTATTTTTCTAAACAGGTTGTTCATCGATTTTTGCATACTATGAATGGTTCTGAAAATCTCTTTAGAAAATGAAACAAATTTCTTATGAGATTTTTTTTTCTTCTTCTGAAAACGTGATTTAGAAGAAGTTTTTATAAGAACCTTTGTGCAACTCGTTTCTGGGTAATCTTGATTTTTATTCAAGGTAAACTCACGATATGTTGTGGAGTTAACCATGTCTTTCTCATCATGAGATAGATTAGAATACGACAAAATCATAGGAGTAATATGCTGTTTTGGTTTGCTAGAACATATCGAAGAGTATCGATCTTTCTTTTTAACATCACAATTACGAGAAGTCACATTTTCTTGTCTTGATGTTTTCAGTTGACATTCCATATTTTCAATCCTTCTAATCCAGACTTCCTTTTCCAGTTGAAATTTTCTCTTAATCAAGTAGAGATGTTCGGTCAAGAGATCGATTTTTTCTTCTGGAGAGGTTTGATTGTTTATCATGGAATATTAAGAGTTGTCGGAAGAACAAGGGTGATTATCAGCAAGATAAGTGAGAGAACTTTCACAGAATTCTTCCTACATATAGTAGTCAAGAGTTGCCATCCATGCTTTGGTTATCTCACTCTTTTCCTTATCAGGGACACCAAAGTGATGATCACATTTGTAGCACATGGAAAAAGTTCCATTATCATAGTTTTTGAGAACTTTCTTATCCATTTCATTGATTGAGGAAGATTTTTTACGAGACCTTCTTTTTCTTCTCCTAAGAGTTTTCTTTAACTGTTGTACACACAGTGAAAGAATAGAATTAAAGCAATTTTCATCCTTAAGATTAATCAGTTTTGGACACAGAGAACTTATATCAGAAGTAGCAACGGAATTACAACCATCCGAAGTTTTTTTCTTTTACTAAGTTCAAGACCAAAAATCTTCAGCTTTCTTACCATAGATTTTCTGGATTGAGTAGCAAGGTTATTTCTTTCAACGATGGCATGTTTCTTAGAATCGTATTTGGCTGGAAATGATCTGAGAATTTTCATCACAATGTCCTTTTCAGGAATAGTCTTACCCAATGCAAAAGATGCATCAACAATTTCAGACACTTTGTGATTAAACTCATCAAATGAATCTTCATCAACCATACAAAGGTTTTCCCAATCAGAATTTAGGCTTTGAATCCTGGCTTCCTTTTCACAGGTATTCCCTTCAAATACAGTTTCTAAGATATCCCAAGCATCTTTAGACCGAGTGTACGTAGTCACATGGTGATGAAGATCTGGGGTAATGGCACATATGATAGCATTTAAAACGTCAGAATTTTTCTTTGCAGCGAGAATCTCGTTAGGTTCATATCTACCAATATACTTTGCAATAGAGACACCGTCTATTGTAACCATTGGAGAATTGTAGCCATTAACAACATATGCCCATGATTAAAAATCACGCGCTTGAAGAAAAGCACGCGTGATAATTTTCCACCATAAGTAGTTTGAGCCACCGAAGACTCGTGGTACGTTTATTGAGATAACACGTATGTCCATAGAGTCAGATCGTTTACAACACAGACTTATGAGGTCTTAAACGTGTTTTCCAGCTCTGATACCAATTGAAAAAGTGAGGGTCTAACAACCACACTTAATATTTCGCTTAGCAATCTGTATGGACTAACTCCAATATACTTTCAAGAGAATCAACTAGACAGTCAGACTCAATCTTAAGAAAAGTATATCAAAGAGTTATATCTCAATTTCTCAATTCAATCTACAATCAAACAAATATGAATTTGCGAGCCTGATTGAATATAAGAAATAACTTGGACGGTATCAAAAACCAATATTCAAGTGTCAATCAATTTAATTAACAACCAAAGGTTGGATTCCCAATTGATTGAACTTACGCACAACCTGTAATATTTCAAATATATAAAAAAATATAATGCGGAAAACAAATAACACAAAGATCGGAAATTTTGTTAACGAGGAAACTGCAAATGCAGAAAAACCTCGGGACCTAGTCCAGATTTGAACACCACACTGTATTAAGCCGCTACAGACACTAACCTACTCCAAGTTAACTTCAGACTGGAATGTAGTTGAGCCTTAACCAATCTCACACTGATCAATCTACAATCGCGTTCCTTACGCCTTTAGAACCACGCCGAATTCTGCGCACTTGATTCCCTTAGCTGATCTCACCCACAACTAAGAGTTACTACGACCCAAAGTCAAAGACTTGATAAACCAATCCATCTCACACAGAAAAGTCTATTGAATAGATAAATCCGTCTCCCACAAATAAACCTATGAGTTTTGTTCGTTCTTTTGATAAATCAAGGTGAACAGGAACCAATTGATGTACCAGACTTATATTCCTGAAGAACAGCCTAGAAATATCAATCACCTCACAATAATATTAATCTTTTGGTAGAGAAACAAGATATTGTGGAATCACAAACAATGAGACGAAGATGTTTGTGACTACTTTTTATCTTGCCTATCGTAGATTAAATCTTGAGCCAATCTTAGAGAAGATAGTACCCAATCATGATAGAAAACAACAAGATCAGATCACGCAACTACAGAGAAAATAGTTGGGTCTGGCTTCACAATCCCAATGTAGTCTTTAAGTTGTTAACCTATAGGGTTTTGGAAAAACCTAAGGTTAAAGGAGAATCAATTCTAGTCACAACTGTTATCACACATGATGTGTGGGGATTAGGTTTCCCAGTTTCAAGAGTTCTCCTCCCTTATATAGTCTTCAAATTAGGGTTTACAATCAATGTTACCTTGGTAACAAAATATTCAATATTCACCGTTAGATGAAAACCTGATTTGACTGAAGATAATATCTTTCAACCGTTAGATCGAACTTAGCTTGTTATACACAAATGAAAAGTGATTTCATTTAGATATAAGTAACCGTACCTGAACGTGTGCACCTTTGTTGGATCAACAGTAGTTAACCGAAGTTAGCCATATGAACACTTTCATATCAACCATATTCATCCTAACCATAACTAGTTCAAATGACTCAAATGAAACTAGTTTTAGAGTTGTTCAATTGTTTATATTATCATAGAAGTATACAAGACACAATTAAAGAAAAAACAATTTTGATTCACTCAAATCAAATCATGAATATTATAGCCACGGTTAGCAAAAGATTGCATTCCTTATTATATAAATATATTAGTTCATGAACAAACCGATTTTTAGAACATAGCCTACTCAAGTATGAAAACAGGTACGCATACCTAAGTGGCCGTACTAAGTTTGGGTTCGCCAATACGCGAACTGGTAAGCATACCACCAAACTCAGTAAAGTCCCAGAACTTGAACCTCACGCCAGTACGCATACAGGTATGCGTACTTGGTTCCTGGACTTGACTATACCAATCAGTACGCATAAGGGTATGCATACCATGAGTCCCGGACTTCGATTACACATATGCAAGTACGCATACTGTGCTTATATCCAATTGTTCAAAACTCCCATTTCAACCATTGAAACATTCTCGGAAGACAGGAATAACTCTCTCACACAAACTATTAGCTTCAAAGCAATTTTTAATTGATCGAATGATCAATACGAAATAGTCTGAGTCTACATCAAATGACTGTCTCACACAAATCATGTAAGATGTTACCAGGCAATTTTCACATGATCATCTCTTGACTTTCGTCAAGAATATAAGATGAACTTGGTTAAAGCGAAATCTTACCAACACATATTTCGGGAAATATGTAAGCGAGTTGAACTCAGCTCGAAATATCAAATGTGTATAATCGAAGTCTATATAGCTATACAACTTTTGTCTCAAATAGGAGATAAAGTGGATAAACTTTTGTGTGATAGATGAATTCAAGTCTCCACATACCTTTTGTTGATGAAGTTCCATAAGCTCGCCTTAGTAGTTCTTCGTCTTTAATCGATGAAAATCGTGAAGTCTAATGCTTAACTACACTTTCTATCCTAATATGAGACTTAGCTATAGGTAGACTAGAAATCAAGACTTATAGTTGGAAACTAAACGTGACAAACAAGCTTGAGATAGCAACGCTTGCAAGTTCGACCGAGCAGTGCTCTTACAAAGTCTAAATTACCCTTGTATATATAAAAATTCTTTAAAAAAAAAACATAATTATATTTCGATTCATCACCCTTTCTTTTCCTTCCCCTCTTTGAATCGTAATTGTCTTTTGTCCACTTTTCATTATTTTTCCATCGAAATTCAGCGAATTTGATTATGACCAAACTCATCTTTTTTATCTCTTTTTTATTTTTGCGTTTAAAATGGTTAAATTGATTAAAATCTGTGAAAAATAAATAAAGGTTAAGTCAATTATGGTAAGGTATTTTAAATTTTCTAACCGTAAACTTATTCTGAAACTGTGACGGTTAAGAAACATGGAACTCCTAACCGTAAATAGAAAAAAAAAATCACATGTATTATTACGGTAGATTTGTAACCGTAAATTTATTTACGGTTACAAATAAATAAATAAATGTACGGTTACCAATTTACGGTAAATAAATAAATTTACGATTACAAATTTACGGTAAATAAATAAATTTACGGTAAACAAACAAAATTACAGTTGGTGAGAAATAATAGAAAAGAATGTATTATTTAAGATGAGAGAGACATAGAATAAACTATGCTTAAGTACAAAAGAATAGGCTGTAATAATCGCCAAACACAGCTGTAGTTACAGTTTAACAGAAGTCAAGTCAATTAAGTTGACTTGACTAATTTATTTCCTAATACTCCCCTGCAAACTTATGCTGACAGAAAACAACAAAGTTTGAAAAATAAAAACAATAAAGAACAAACAATGGACTTGACTAAGATTAAAAATACACTATGAAAAACTGTAAAACACTACTGCAAAGAAGAAACAGTAGCACGTACTCCAGAAGCAGTTGTAGTAGTTGTAGGACTTGTGGTTGGTGTAGTAGTCCCCGACAGTTGCAGCAACAGTCTTGAAAAAGTAGGATGACAAAGGCCTTTTGTAAATAAGTCTTTAACTGGTCTTCAGAAGCAACATGTTGTAACTGGATAAAACCTTCCTCAACCAGCTCTCTGATAGAATGATATTGCAACTCTATATGCTTTGTCGTGTCATGGAAAATAAGATTAGAATCTAAAGCCAGAGCACTGGTATTATCACAAAAAAATAGTGCAGGACACTTTAGAGGAATATGTAACTCAGACAGTAAAGAAGAAAGCCATTTAAGTTTAGCTAAAGCTACAGAAAAACACTTATATTCATCTTCAACTGAAGATTTTGAAACAGTAAGTTGTTTCTTTGAAGACCAAGACACCATACTTGAACAAAGAAAATATACAAATCCTGATGTAGACCATCTTGCATCTGGGCATCCTGCCCAATCAGAATTTGTATATGCTTTTAAACTCTGCAAATCGCCCTTTCTTAATGTAATACCTAACCCAATTGTCCCTTTCAAATATATCAGAATCCTTTTAACAAGTTGTAAATGGATATCAGTGGGTGCTTGCATAAATTGAGACACATAGTTAACACCAAAACAAACATCTGGTCTGGTAACAGTCAAATATTACAAACCACCTACTATATATCTATACTCTGAAGCATTGACTAGTAAATCACCATCATGAATTGATACTCTTGAAGCTTTGACGACTGGTGTATCACAAGGCTTGCTATATAACATTTTGGATTTATCCAATAATTCAAGTGTGTACTTCTTTTGTGTAAGAACAATTGTATATGTATCTCTAACATGCTCAATACCAAGAAAATACCCCAATTTTCCTAATTCTTTCATAGCAAATTCAGTTTTCAGAGAAGTAATAAAAGAATCCAACATAGATGGAGAACTTCCAGTTAGAAGTATATCATTAACATAAAGTAGTAACACAAGTATGTCCTTGTTATTAGTAATGGAAAACATTGAATTATCAGATATTGATTTCTTAAAACCAGTAGAAATAAAAAATGAACTAAATCTATGAAACCAGGCCCTTGGGGCTTGTTTTCATCCATATAAACTCTTCTTAAGATGACAAACATACTTAGGATGAGAAGAATCTACAAAACCCGGTGGACGAGTCATATAAACATCTTCCTTAAGAAAACCATGTAAAAAAGCATTACTAACATCTAATTGTCGAATTTGCCAATTATGATTCAAAGCCAAACAAAGAACCACTCTAACAGTTGTACACTTCACCACTGGACTAAAGGTTTTATTAAAATCCACACCGTCTTGTTAATTATATCCTTTTGCAACTAATATTGATTTAAATCTATCTATAGTACTATCAGATTTATGTTTGATCTTATACACCCATTTATACCCTAATATGTTCATATGAGGTTCTGGTGGCACTTTCTCCCAAGTTCCATTCTGTTCTATAGCATCATGTTCTTATTTCATCAAAACTTGCCACTTAGGATCCTTAATAGTTATCTTAAAAGTCTTACGCTCAGTGATAGGGTTAACAATGCAGTATGAGAATGAGAAAGAGGGTGCTTAACAGAAGAAAAAGAGACATGATATGGAAGTTATTTTGATTTAACAACTCCAGTTTGAGATCTAGTGACAATAGTACTAATAGGTAGAGACTCAAAAAAAGAAGGAGTTTCAAAAACAAGACATGAATCAGATCCCGATGAACTAGAAAAATCAGAAGTAGAACTGGAAAAATAAAACTGAGATTCATCAAAAATAACATTTCGTGAAATATGTAACTTTTTTAGTTAAAGGATTGTAACATTTATAACCTTTATGCAGAATACTGTAACTAATGAAAACACATTTAACAGATTTTGTAGACAATTTATCAGCTCTTGAATGAGTAAGACAAGGATAACAAATAACACCAAAAGTTTTAAGAAAACTATAATCAGGGGAAAGACCAAATAAGATTTCAAAAGGAGATTTATAGTTAAAAGATTTATGTTGGTATTCTATTTATAAGATAAGAAGATGTTAAAAACGCATCATGCCAATATTCTTTAGGACATGAAGCATGAAACAAAGGAGAATTTCCCATTTCAGTGATGTGCCTGTGTTTTCTGTCAGCAAGGACATTCTGCTCTGAGGTTTTTGGACAAGAAATACGAATAAGAATACCACTGGATTCAAGTAAAAGCTTAAAAGGCCCTTTAACCAACTCAGGAGCACTATCAACTTGAAAAACTTTGATTTTTGTGAAAAAACTGATTTTCTGTTAAACTTTTAAAATATAAAAAGCACTTAATAACACCAGACTTCAGTTCCATTGGATGAATCCAATGAAACCTAATAATATCATCAATAAAAACTATATAATATTTGTAACCATTCAAAGAATAAATTGTAGGATCCCACACATCATAGTGAATGGGTGAAAGTGGTGTATCAACATGAGAAGAATATAACTGAAAAGGTAATTTCTTGTTTTTAGCAAACTGACACAAAGAAAGTGAAGGACTGGAACTTAAGACAATTTGATTTTGAGAAGCCAATTTGTGAACGATAGGTTGAGATGGATGACCTAGTCTATCATGCCATATGCAAGGAGAAGCAACTAAAGTAGAAACAAAAGAAAAATGTTTAGCACAATATGACTAATGGGATACAAATTATTAACCATTTTCCCCTGAGCCAATAAAATAACTGTGGTTAAATCTCTTATCTCATAACCATAGGGATAAAACTTGAAATAACAGGAATTGTCTTGTGTAAATTTTGCAACCGAAAGTAAATTATGCTTCATTTATGGTACTAATAGAATATTATTGAGCTTAAACTTAGTGTCAGATGGTTGAATAAAAGAATTAGCAGTAGACACTATAGATAAGGACTTACCATTTCTAATTTGCACATGATCCTTACCTTCGTAATTAGAAGTGTAGGATCAGAATATCGCCACAATAATGCTCTTATGAAATTTATAAACGATATTTTTGTGAGCTCTTTAATAACACGCTGCGAGTGTCACAGAGAGACCCAAAGAATGACATAGCAGATGACGGTAACTAAAACACGAGAAGAGCATGACAATCTTGCGAAGATTATAACATTTGCGAGAATTAACACTACAACTACTGCCAGAATATCGCGAGTCAGATCCGAAATTAAAGGACAGCATAGCTGTCACCCACTGTGTAACTTCCCTATATAAAGAGAACTAATAGACTCAGAATGGGAGAGATCAATTTTGGAGTGTGGAGAAAGTTTTGAGGAGAGAGAAAGTTTAAGAGAGCGGTTGTATTCTTGATTTCTTCCATTTCTTGTAACATCTCTAAGAATCAATTAATAAAAGTGTTATTCTTAATCTTCAAATATGTCTTGATTATTATGAATTCTGGTGAAGGGTGTAGTGTAGGAATTCCCGCAACTACATATTGGCGCTAGAAACAGGGAGTTGATTATTCAAGATTAAGAAGGTGATTGAACAAATCGGAGAAAATAGTTGAAGAAAAAGTGATCAGAACTAAGGAGAATTATAGGAAGATGGAGTGTAACACGATAACAAGAACGATGATCAACAAATTCCATGAAAACATTAAAGGGAGGATACATAAACGAGATTTTGAAGGAAAGAAAATTATGACGGTGAAGCAGAAAATCACATTCACAGCGACAGAAATACCAAGAGAAAATTTAAATCATACATTTCCTTTAGTGATAACGGTATCCACTATACCAATGAAAAGGGGGGAATCAACAAGATCTGCGGAAGAATGGGCTGTGAATAGAACTTTGGTGGATACCGGAAGCTCTGTAGATATAATATTTTATCATGCATTTAAGAAAATTGGATACAAGGACGAAGAAATGTCTTGTTCAACTTATCATATTCATGGTTTTGGAAAGTCTATAACGAAACCTAAAGGCGAGATGGTGGTATGAATTCCGCTAGGAGAAATAGAAACACAAGTAACATTATGTGTGGTAGATGTGGAATCACCGTATAACATGCTATTGGGGCTACCATGGATACACGCGATCAAGGCTGTAGCATCAACGTTGCATCAATGTATCAAATTTCCTATGCCCAGTGGAGTTGGAGAGATTAGAGGGGATATTGATCATGCAAAACTGTGTTTTCAAATTGAAGTGAGAAATTATGAAGGACCGACAAATCTGCGAAAAGCTCGCAGAAAAGTGGCAAAAGAGACAAAGAAATAAGAAGAATTTAAAGTTTACATGATAAGAGCAATAAAAGGAAAAGGAATACCCAGCGAAATTTTGCAGGAAGGAGATGAACCTGCGAGAGTTATGAAAACATCAACACCAATGGGAGAACCTGAAGACAGTTACACCGCAGCAGAGCCAACACGGGAAATAAATATTGAAAGTGAGGAAGAACCTAAGATGCTGAAAATTGGAACTACAATGGAAGCAGATGAGGAGGAGCAAACTGTAAACCTCTTGCGAGAGTATAAGGACATCTTCACATAGAGTATGGATGAGATGCCTGGAATAGACCCATCAGTTGCATGTCATAAGTTAGAAATTAATAAGGATGTAAGACCATTTAAGCAAAGGATAAGAAAAATCGCAACAACTTACCATTCCCAAATAGAAGAAGAATTACAAAAAATGCTTGATGCGGGAATTATAAGGCAAGCAAAATACCCGGAATGAATTGCAAATATGGTGGTGGTCCCAAAGAAAAAAATAAGGGGATAAGAATTTGTATAGACTTTACTGACTTAAACAAAGCTTGCCCTAAAGATAGTTTTCCATTACCAGATATTCCTCAAATGGTCGAATCAGCGGCGAGAAATGATAGAATATCTTCATTAGATGGGTATAAAAGTTATAATCAGATTCCTCTCGCTGAAGAAGATCAAGAACACACCGCATTCTTTGCTCCAAGGGGGTTTTATTGCTATACAAAGATGCCTTTTGGTTTGCGGAATGCTGGTGCGACGTATCAAAGAATGGTGGAGAAAGTGTTTGCAAGGTGGATACATAGAACATTAGAAGTGTATGTAGATGACATGCTAATCAAGAGTAAAGAAGCTAAAAACCATGTGCAGGACTTGAAGGAAATTTTTGATCAAATGCGACACTTTAATATCAAGGTGAATCCCGAAAAGTGCATTTTTGGAGTGGCTTCAGGATTTTTTTTAGGATATATTGTATCAAAAGAAGGAATACAAGTTGATCCAGAGAAAGTACAAGCAATTCGCGACATGCCAACTCCAGCAACAATAAAATATGTGCAAAAGTTGAATTGGCTTTTAGTTTCATTAGGGAGATTTATCTCGCGATCATCAGACAAATGCAAGCATTTCTTCAGTATACTCAAGAAGGGTACACAATTCAAGTGGTTAGATGAATGTGAAAAGGCCTTTCAAGGAATTAAAGAACACTTAATGAACATATCTATTCTACAAAAAGCGGAACCAGGAGAAGAATTGTTGATTTACCTTGCGACAACTTCGCATGCATTAAGTGCAGTATTGCTGCGAGTAGATGCAGGAGTAGAAAAACCGATTAATTACATCAGCAAAACATTCAATGCCGCAGAGAGAAATTATTCAAAGATTGAGAAACTAATTTTGGCATTGGTTTATGCAATATTTAAACTTCGCATCTATTTTCAAGCACATAAGGTAAAAGTATTAACAAAAGTGCCCATTGAATCAGTAATGAATAACTCAAAAAGATCAGGCAAGGTTGAGAGGTGGAATGCACAAGTAGGACACTTTGACATCAAGTACGAAATTCTATCTTCGCCAAAATCACAAGTTGTAGCAGATTTTTTAGAAGAGTTTCCTCTAGAAGATGATGAATCTGTGGAAGAAATGATGGACATAGAAGAAGAACATGGAGACCCAAAAGATCTATTAACAAAACCCAATAGGTGGGAAATATTGGTAGATGGATCATCAAATGGAGTTGGAGTTATCTTTATTTCGCCAGAAGGAGAAAAAATGGCTTTTTCATTTCGATTGGAATTTGCATCCACTAATAATGAGACGGAATATGAAGTTGTGGTGCATGCTCTAAAGTTCGCCATAGAGATGAAGTTGGAGAACGCTAGGATTACCAATGATTCGCAATTGGTTATTCGCCAAATAAAAGGAGAATACACAACAAATGATCCATATTTAAATAAATACAAGAAACTTGTTGAAGAGATGTCAGCGAAAATTCCAAAAATAAAATGGAGACATATATCAAGAAAAGATAACAGACTCGCAGATGCTTTTGCCTTCATATCCAGCATGATGACAAATCCAGCTGCGAGATGCATAAAAATTCAAACACTTACATCACCTTCAGTCAATAAACAAGAAGAAGAAGCAGATGTAATGATTATAGAATATGGCGAAGAAGAACCAAGAGAAACTCTCGGAGATTGGAGAATAAAGATTCATGCATATTTGGCGAGAGGAGAAATACCAAGAAATAGATTAGAAGCACATAACTTAAAAAGCCGTGCAACAAATTATGAGTTAAGAGACGGAATATTATATCGAAAGTCTTTTAATGGGCCATCACTTAGATGCTTGACATGGGAAGAAGGGGAAAAAGTGTTAAAAATGTTGCATAGTGGAGATGCTGGTAATCATAGCAGAGGGAGATCTTTGGCTTATCGAACAAAAATGCCAGGCTATTACTGGCCATATATGCATGAAGATGCGAAGCAACTATCAAGACGCTGCGAAGATTGTCAGCGACATAGAAAGAAGATACATGCGCCAGGGGCACCATTTTCATCTTCAAGAAGTGTATGGCCTTTTGGGAAATGGGGCTTAGATACTGTGGGACCATTTTTACCAGGATCAGGACAAAAGAGATACTTAATTGTTGCGACAAATTACTTCACAAAGTGTGCATAAGTAAAAGCAGTACAGCATATTCGCAACAAAGACATATTTACATTCATATTTGAAAATATCATTTGCAGATTTGGAATTCCAGCACAGTTGGTGTATGCTAATGGGAAACAGTTTGAGGGGAAGAACATAGAAATGTTACTCAATGCATTTAAAATAAGATGCGGAAAATATACTCCTTTATACCCACAAGCTAATGGACAAGCTGAGGCAACAAATAATACAATCGCAGACATATTAAAGAAGAAGTTAGAAGGGTACAATAGAGCATGGTGTGAACAAGTTCATAATGCAGTTTGGGATTACAACACAACTAGAAGAGAAACAACTGGGATGTCACATTTTTGTCTAACGTATGGTGTTGAAGCAGTATTACCAACAGAAGTGGCTATTCCTACAACAAAAAGAGAGGCTTGGGAGAAGAATCAGAGCGCTGGTATGATTCTAAGTAAACTTGATGAGTTAGAAGATAAGAGAGAAAAATCTTTACAACATATGGAAAATTATCAGCGCAGACTAGCTCGCGAGTATAACAAACGTGTCAAAAACCGTGAATTCCAACCGAGTGATTTAGTGCTGCGAGAAACACCAGGTTATCAGCGAGAAAATGGTGGAAAGTTGGCGAGAAAATGGGATGGACCATATATCATTAAGGAAATAGTTGGAATATGGGCATACAAGTTAATGGATCCAGAGGGTAGGGATGTTGGTCAAAGACTTGGTAGACCATGAAACAGACTATATCTAAAAAGATATTACCAGTAAAAATTCTGAGAAAGGATAGATGATGATATAATATATGATGAAATACAGAAATGAATCAAAAAAGAAATGAATAAAAGAAATTTGTATCACAGCTGCGAGATTATTCAAGATTACATAAAAACTAAGAAATAGCGATATTCGCAAGAGAAATATAAGAACGTGACGAACCTTTATGGCGTACACCCTAGTTCGCAGATAAAATTTCGCAAGAGGCAAATGTAAGACCTAAAGAACGTCATATAATGGGGTATCTCTTTGCATGACTCATGGATAAGGTTATACCGCTGCTGGAACCTGAGTCATGGAGATTTGGGGTCAATAAAGCCCATCCGGGGGGGGTACCTTGGATTTTAAACCTGAACTTATGATTTAGGTTGGACGACTGAGGGTCTCTTCCAAGGAGTGCAGAGTATGGTCAAGGCTCCGAGGTACACGGTTGAGCTAAGGGTGCCCGGGGCGTACGAAACTACCCTGGCCATTCTTGGCAAGTCTTGGCTATGACGCACTCGGCCCGAAGAAAACCCCATTTAAGGTGCAGTCTCATAACCATAATCCACATAGGCGAAAGGGATAAGAGGCTGCGAAAACAACTGGTTATTGTTAAGACCGGATGAGAGAAGCTAGTCTTGTATGGCCGATGTACGCCTCCTTGAAGGGGCAACCATGGGGAAGATAAGGGCGGCACCCTCCATTAGGGAGCTGATAAGTGTCTTAAGACGCAAATGTCATGAGGCTTTTTACTTACGGGAGTATCAAGGCTTTTCATATTTGTGCACCAATTATACAAAGGCAAACCATGAGACAAAGATAAGATGAGATCAATGGGTTTTTGCATGAAAGTGTAAATACGTCATGCGATTTCATCGCAAGACGGCAATGTCATGGGGCTTTGTTTTCGCGAGAAAACTTAGACCTATCATATTGTCACAATAAATTGACAAAAAAAAGGATAAGGAAATATCAATGGGTTCTTGCATGCGAATGTAAGAACGTCCTGCGATTTTGTCGCCAAAACAAAAATTGGCAAAATAAGACCTTTAACTAGGAAGGCAAAATAAGACCAATAGAATAATTCCAAACATTAACTATTTTCTTTTAAGAATGCATGGAAGATTTGTTCATTCCAAGAAAGATAATGAAGGGGCAAGTATGGGAATTTATAAATTAAATATCATTATATTTCCCGCAAGTACTTTAAATGATAGAAACATAACAAAATTCTAAAGTTGTGTAAAAGTACATCACTCGCAAGAAGAAAATTCAAGAAGACAAAAGTAGAACTCAAGCATCAGTGTTAGCCTCGCCAGTGTCATTATCTTTGCTTATGTTATCACATTCGCCATTATTTCTTTCATTATTACTAGCTCGAGTTTCTTCTTCTTTTGAGTTCTCGCCAATTGTTGCTTCGTCACCAAAAACTGCTTCTTCAGGAATGATCTTTTCTTTATCTACTGAATCTTCTTGAGAAGCATTTTCTTCACCACTTTCATATTCATGATCCACATCAGGGGAGCGAGGAGTTTCATCATCATCTACATCTAGAGGTTTGATTGATGTAGGGGGGAGAGAGTTTGACAATAAAATTTCATTCACAAGAACTTCAGCGCTAAGATGAACTTGGCGAAGAAAAGCCCTATCACGGTTTCTGATCTCCATATCTTTACAATATTCAAGGTAGTCATATCTTCTTTCTGCTCGATCGTGAGAATGAGCAAGATGAGCAGTAAGCAATCCATTTTCCTGGCGAACTTTAGCAAGTTGACCATTCAAAACAGAAATGGTTGATAGAAGGCTCCTCTCAGATTCTGCGAAGAACAAGAGTAAACATAGAAGATATTCAGACAAAGATTTCAAAAGAAGACTTATAAAGAAATTTAATAGGAGAATTAACAGTTGAGGCAGCTAAAATGACTACCTTCCCTTTGCGAAGTTAATTTTTGAATTAGCGATAGGCAAGAATTCTCCCAATGGTCCATGGCGTCGTCAAATTTATCTCCAACTATGCCTTTCAGGCGAGATTTTATACTTTTTTCTTTAGAAATGAGATAAGTATTTTCCTCTGCTAATGAAGAGTTGGATTATTCTAATTTTTCGTATTCTTCTTTGAGTTGGCTTACCTTTATACCTTAAAGTTATTCTACCTTGGATGAGTGCATTTTTATCAGTGATAGATGATTCAATTACTTCCCTAAGTTCATCTTTTAGCGTATGGAAAGATCGTTCTTGGCTATCATACATTATTTGAAGAGTATTTAGCTGCTGCGAGAAGATCGCCACCTTATTAAAAAGATCCTGCTTATCTTGAGATAAAATCTTATTTTCGTCTGATAAAGTTTCCATTGCTAAATTAGCCTTGGTTAACAGATAAGAGATGCAAGATATTTCATTACTTAATAGATCTTGTTTTTGTGCTAATTGTGTATTCTCTTTGGTAAGGTTCTCTCTTTGATCAAGGGAATATGTGTAAATATTATCTAATTGGTTATATTGGTTCATCCAAGAATCTCTATCAACACGAATCCCTTCAGCAACGGATTTAGCTTTGAATATCCCCATTAATCGATTCTGATTTAAGGCTTAATGTGCGGACAAAGGATTTTAAGAAAATGGAGTTTGAAAAGAAGAAAAATAATTAATGTAGGAAAATTAAAGACAGAGATATAAAAAGTTATACCTTTTAATTCATCATTTTTCTTGCGAAGATTCTCGCAGTTCAGTGAAGAATTGTTAAGATTATGATGGAGAGTATCACATTCTAAAACTTGGACTTGGAGACTTCTCTTTAAAGCTTCAATTTCATTCTCTAAAGATGCTTGCGAAGCCGTTCGGTCAGAACCAAAATATTTGCTTAAAATCTCGCAGACACCATGCCTAACAGGATCAATAAAAGATTTCCTAGCATCATCTAAAATATCAGATAAAACCTTAAAGGCAACATCAACTCCTACTGAGGTTTCCTTAAGAGAAGGGAAAGATGTAGATGGCGAAGAAGTGACAATGGAAAGTTGGGGATTTGAGTCATTCGCAACAACTGCATCATCAGAAGATGAAGTTTCTGGAAAAGTAATGATTGGAACTGGAGTAGAGTTAACTTGAGAAGTAACTATAGTAGGAGAGGAAAAAATTTCATTCGCAGCAGTTTCAGGAACCTTATTTATCAGAAGATCAGTTGAGGCAGGGATGTTTGTGGCGACATTCTCGCAGATAGAAGTCACAAGTTCAGTTTGCGAGGGTGTTGGAATAGAGCTGACAAAAATTAATTTGGGAATAGAAATGACAAAATCAACAGCTTTAACCTTGCGAGATTTATTGCGAGGCATATTAATGTCATCATCATCCTGCTAATAATAAATCTAGATAAGAAACAGAGGCAGCAATATTATTCTTAAGAAAACAAATGTTTCTTACTACCTTATGATTCGCATGCTTTCTTTTCGTTTCAGGGAGTTTTTGCTGCGACTTTTTGGGAACATTAGGGTTTTGGATTACAATTCTGGTGTTAGAAGTGAATCCGCTAAAATGAAAACACGGTATGGGAATTACATAAAATCAGATAAAAATAGATCAGATAATCTGAATGAAGCATAAAAAGCAAGGTTGAGGTTAGTAACATGAGAAGAACACATACCTTGATGACTCCATGGAAGCATTAGCAGATGAACCTTCGGAGGAAGAAAGTTGCAGACGGAAAAAAGTACAAGTAAACGGAAAGTCGAGGAAGTCGAAGAAGCAGAAGATTATTTCTATACCATATTCTATCTTTTATAGACAAAAGTATGGTGACCGGATAATAATGAAACTACCGATAAAAATAGGAATATTCAACACGTGTAGGCGGTTATACTTAATTAACGGGGTTTTGTCGGGAGAAGAATATTGAAAAATGGGTAGCTGCGGCATTAAAAAGAGATGAAATTCTCATAATCTTTTCTTCTTCGCATAAAAGACATGAGAAGAGGCAAGATGTAGGATCAGAATATCGCTACAATAATGCTCTTATGAAATTTATAAACGATATTTCTGCGAGCTCTTTAATAATACGCTGCGAGTGTCGCAGAGAGACCCAAAGAATGACGTAGAAAATGACGGTAACTAAAACACGAGAAGAGCATGACAATCCTGCGAAGATTATAGCATTTGAGAGAATTAACACTACAACTACTGCGAGAATATCGCGAGTCAGATCCGAAATTAAAGGACAACATAGCTGTTGATAGACAAATTTTTGTGTCTGAATTGTCCTCAGTGTCTCTATTGTTAGTCTCGATTTTTGTACTAATTTTGGTTTTTCTATGTTTGTGTAGGTGTTTTTGGAGAAATACACTTGTGTGGAAAAAGTTGCTCGAAAAGTGCTTTTTGGACCCCGAGAGAAAAGTGATAAAGGCACCCTCATTTTGGATAAGGGCACCTCAGGGCACCTCAGCTGATAAAGGCACCTGACTTTTGGATCGGGGCACACCATCTTCTCCATTCAAATTTTCATTTTTGGCGGGAACACGAGTTTCACTCCTGGCAGATTTCTCGATCGGATTTTGGATGGGTTAGAGGTCGATTCAATTGTTGAAACTTCATGGGTAGACGTGATATGACTATAGAATGTTGGTATGGGTGTTTGTTTGGACAAAATTTGGCTGAATAACGTGTCTCAATCCGTAACAGTGGACACAAGCTTTCACGGGTTCAAGTGATTTTGACACAAGCTTGAGGCGTGTAATGCATCAGTTTGGAGTGTGTTGCACTACAGAGATGCGTGAAGAAGATAAATAAGGGATGTTTGACAGCTGAGAACGCATGGAAGATCAAATATTTGGAAAATATTTCCGTGAGGATAAAAATAGTAAAGAGAAGATATTCTCGCATTAAACCGAGATTATTTGGAAGCTGACGAGTATATATAGGGTGCCGGGGACTCATATAAGGGGACGGAGAGTTTGGGGGAGAAGAAAGAAGCGAGAATTGAGTTGCGGAGAAAACATTTCTGCTGCTACATGGGAAGAACACGAAGAACATAAGATCCCCTGAGACCGTCGTTCATGCTACAGTTTTTCAGCAGTCTTATAAGCTACGGTTAGAGCGACAGTTCCTTTATATCGATCTCTGTAACAATTTATTGCAACACCGCAAAAGTGTTGCAAATCTCTGTATTAGCACTTTTCTCTTGTTTTTCACCTATTCGAGCAATGAAAAATTATTTTGAGCGTGTTTCTAACATGAGGAGCTAAACCCATCCTCTGAGGCAATGGAGGAAACCAAAATTCATCATGTGGTAAATCTATTTAATTCTTTATTTGACTATTTGCATTAAACTAAAATTAGAAAAATATTTTTCTTAATTAATTGTCATTTCGTTTGATGGTTTATGCTTAGGATTAATTCTTTTGATATGCCATGCTTAAGATTTACAATTAATATTTTAAGAATCTACCTTAGGCAAAGAAACAGAGTTAAAATTCTTATTGAATGAGCTATAATGGTTTAGAATTAATAAGTGAATTATATGAATTTGAATATTTGGTGGAATCCTAGCCCTAGTCTCTCTTTAATTTTCACAACACTTTTTAATTGAGTTTGTTATTTTTATTTATAAAAAAATTAAAGTCTAAAAAATCTTCCTTCACAAGTCTCAAAGAACCTTTTTACTACAACAACATTGATAAATACCATCAATTTTTGGCGCCGTCGACACGGCGCTTGTCTTTAGGCAGAGTTTTTAGATTTTTATTCTTTTTTTTTTTAGGTTTTTATTTTATTTGTTCTTCTTTACGTTTTTGTTTTTGTCTTTTTACTACAGATTTTGGAATTTGGAGCGAAAGAAAAATTTGCCAAATCTTTTGGTGAATACTTAAAGATTTGGAGTTAAAGACAAAGCGAAAGGAGCGAAAAGAGAAGATTTTTTTTTATATAAAAAGAGAAAAAAAAAGAGTTTATTTTTTTAGATTGTATTAGGATTTCTCTATTCTTGTAATTTTCTTTTTTTAGCACTTTACTTTACTTTTTTGGACTTTGGACTTGGACATTTGGACATTCTTTTATTTTTAAACCCTACGGAAGGGTAGTTTAAATACTAAATTGTTTGCAGAGAAGGACGGTGATTACGAAATCACCTCGGCCCCTCGGGTTCGTACATGACATAGGAGTCGTGGCCCGAGTCGACTACAACGGTTCATCCCCCGTCTGGAACGGGAGGTAAGTTTGTCTAAACACTCGCGAATCCCCTGTCAGCGAGTTACTGTATTCCTTCGTTTGCATATATGCTGAGGAACTGAAAATGGTTGTTTTAATTTTCCTAGTAAAGGGCAAGGACTGGCCATACAAGATAAGGGTTCGGATTTCATCACCGTTCTCTTCTTGCCCGCCTTAGGAAAACGATACCAAACACGAACCTAAGCTTAAAATTTTGGCTAGAACGAGACCGATAGGGTAACAAGCTTAATAGGAAAGTCATTCGAAAAATATTAGTTACTCTTTTAAGCATACTTTGAAGTTCATGATGGTTTCTGTGAGTTGAATGCGTGACTGCGCCGCCTTGCAATGCGGTGAGGCCTTGGGTATCAAAGCTCCACCGAGCTTCCCTCGCCTCTATTCAACTTACTTTGACTTGGATTGATTCCAGAGGGGTTTGCTTAAATTGTAACGAATTCCCTTTCGAAGGATTAGAAGATGGTCTAGAAACAATCTAAGTGGAGCCATCATGCTTTTTGTTTGCTAGAAATCTTTAGGTTTGCTTTGGTGGAGTCGGCCTGCTGTGTGTTTGCTTAGAACCTCCCTTCCTTAGGATTTTTAATTTTTGTTCGTGTATGCTAAAATCGCTCGAGTCCATTAGAGAGCGTGCTTGCAAAAGATATACTTTTGGCTGTTTGATTAGTGACGAGCCTAGAAGTTCTTATTTTGTAAATAGGGAGCTCGAAGACTCTTCTTTGGAGAGCCCTACTTTGGAAACTTCAGTTTTGAGAATTTAAGTCTTAGTGAGAAATTCAGCCCTAGGATTGTTACTGTGCCCAAAATGACAACTTTGAAGGAGTACATGTACCCAACTAGGATCAACCGAGCATCGTGCATTAAATTTCCAGCCTCTACGGCTAGTTAAGAGTTGAATCCTGGTATTCTTCAGATGATCCCTATATTCTTAGGAAAAGATGATGAAAACCCTTACTTTCACATTAGGGACTTTGAAGAAATTAGTGGAATAATTAAGATTAAGGACCTTACTGATGAAGTCTTGAAACTTAGGATGTTCCCCTTTTCCTTAAGAGATAAAGCCAAGTCTTGGCTGAATAATCTACCATCTGGGTCTATAGAAACATGGGACCAACTTACTGCTGCTTTCTACTTAAAGTGGTTCCCTAAGCATAGAACTGCATCTTTTAGGCAGAAAATTAGTTCCAGTATGCAACAAGAAGGAGAATCCCTTTATAGGTTTTTAGAGAGATTTAATGATCTTTTGTCGCAATGTCCTCACCATGGGTTCGAAAAAATGAAACTAGTTGAAATTATGTATGAAGGTTTGGACTATTCGACCAAAGCCATGGTCGTGTCTATGTGCGCTGGTTTATTCACGAGTAAAAGCGCTGATGAAGCATTTTCCTTCTTAGAAGATGTAGCTGAAAAATCCCAACAGTGGGAGTCTTGTGTTGAACCCCCTAAAAGACTCTTGGTCAATAGAAGTAGCACCAATGTGGGATAAAAGCTTTGGGTCAGATGATAAGTTTGCTGCTTTGTCTAGAAGGTTAGAAGCTTTGGAAATGGGTCAGTCTAAAAATAGGTCCTTTGTTGAACCTAATGATAGAATTAGAGCATCTCAAGTCTCTAGTTGTGGAGTAGAACCCAATAACTCATTTTGGGAAGGTCATGTTAGTGAAGAGAAAGCCCATGTTGTCTATAACAATGCTAGGTTTGAGAACCGTCAGAAGTTTGACCCATACTCAGAGACCTACAATTCTGGTTGGAGAAACCATCCTAATTTTTCTTGGTCTAAGGGCCAGAATCAAGATCAGTCTAGTAATTCTTAGCCTCCCCCAGGTTTTGGTTATAATAAGAATTCTTCAGGTCAAGCCCAGTTCCAGAACCCTTCTGAGAATAGAATGACTAACTTAGAGGAATCTCTTAGTATTTCAAAAAAAATAGCCAAGATATGCTATCACAAAGCCAAGAAATGTTGATAAAGAGCCCGGTTAATTTTCAAGAGGAAACCGAACAGAATTTTAAGAATAATTCCCAATCTCTTGCTAGATTAGAACTTCAAGTCAGCCAGATAGCTAAGTATATAAGTGAAAGAGAAGATAGAAGGTTCCCTAGTCATACTGATCCCAACCCCAAAGGAGAGAAATCGTACAATCATGTGAATTCTATTACAACCCTTAGGAGTGGTAAAACGGTAGACAATAAGGTAGCCATGCCTAGTGGACATACTGTAGTTCCACCTTCTACTTCCCAAGAGGAGGATCCCATAGCTGAGGAAACTGAAACAATTCCTAAGGAGTCCCAAGAAATTCCTGATAGGACTACCTTTGTGCCTAGAGCCCCATATCCAAAGTTTTTAGCCCCAACAAAAAACGAGTCGACTTTCAACGAGATAATGGAGATATTTAAGTAGGTGAACATTAACATTCCATTGTTAGAAGTAATTAGACAGATGCATGCTTATGCCAAGTTCCTTAAAGATATTTGTACACGAAAGCGTAAGCTTAATTAATGTCCAAAAGAAAGCCTTTTTAGCTGGTCAAGTAAGTTCCATTCTTTTGAACCAAACACCCCCTAAGTATAAGGACCCTGGATGCCCCACCATATCTTGTGCGATTGGTAATCACATGGTCGATAAAGCTTTACTTGACTTAGGTACTAGTGTTAACTTACTCTCGTATCATGTATACACCCATCTAGGTCTTGGTAAGTTGAAACCGACTAAAATGACACTACAATTAGCTGATAGGTCTGTCAAAGTACCTCTTGGTATCATAGAGGATGTTCTGATTGAGGTTGATAAGTTTATTTATCCAGTGGATTTTGTTGTTCTAGACACCCAGCCTGTTCAGGACCCAAGTGCTCAAATCCCGGTGATTTTAGGTCGCCCATTTTTAGCCACAGCTAACGCTGTCATCAATTGTAGGACCAGGCTTATGAACATATCCTTTGGTAATATGACCACTGAACTAAATGTATTTAATGTTACTAGAAATCCTTCTGATGATATAGAAGAAGTGAATATGATTAGCACTTTAGTTCAGGATAATTGGCATAACACTTTACTGGGAGATTCTTTAGATGAATTTGAGGAAACCATTCTCTTAGACCAAATATGTGATCAATCTTTAGAAGAAGCCCTTGAGTATTTTAAAGACTCTACGGACCCAGAAATCCAGGAAATAATGTTAGGTCTTTCTGAGAATAATGATGACCCTAAGTTTTGGGGTAGAGAACTAGAAGAAGCACTTGAGTACTTTAGGGACTCTGAGGATCCAGAAATACAAACAATAGTTAGCGTTTTGTCTGTGAGTAGTGAAAACCCTAAGTTTGGGGGTAGTTATGGTTCTTGTGATCGTCACGTATCCCTAATTGAAGTCCCTAAATTGGGACTCGAGCCTTGTGCATATGAGATATTACTTGAGTCTATTCGGACTCCGCAACCCGATCCTCCTGATATTGTTCAGGAAGTGACCCAGGTTTTAGAGGCCAGTATTTCAGATGAATCTCTTTATCAAGACACACATATGAAGCTTCGTTATTTTCCCCAGATAAACCCAGTTGTCTTGACAGAAACCTTAGATGAGGATGTGCTCCTTCTATTCATTTTTATGAACCAGTGCAGTTGTCTCATATTAGTGTTAACTCTATTTGGTCTTATGGACCCACAACTATTCCGGCTATTGGTGTATGACTTTGGAAGGTGAAGATCCTTTTTGAGGTATTTGATGTCTGGCTGAAGACTTTAAACTTAGCACTCCTTGGGAGGTATCCCTTGCTCTTGCAACATGGTAATATTTTTCCTCTTTTCCTTCAAGTGGTAACGGTTTCTCCTTGTTCATGTTTTTAATTTCATCTTTAGAACATTGAGGACAATGTTAGATTTAAGTTTGTGGGTATGGGAAACTTTTAGTTGCAATAATTAAACTCCAGAGCCTAAAAAATTATGCCTATTAAGGTCGGCACTAACCAATCTAAGTGGATGGAAACATTTTGGTTGTAGGAGTTGAGGAACCAATATGATTAGATGGAAACATCTAGAAGAGTCTATTCATAAAAGAACAGAGCTCATGTGTTAGAAAAGAAAACATGGTAGTTTCGCCATATCCTCGTGATGGAAACATCGAAAGAATCTTGATCACTTCTTTTATTTTTCTTTTAACCATTGCTAGGGTGAAATAGAGTGACTGAGATACAAAAAAAAATATGAAAAAAGAATGAATAATGAGACCAGACCACTAGACCAACCGGAATAAATACAATAAAGTCGACCACTGGTACCCTTGTATATGCCAGCTGAGTTGACCTAGAGTTAGGATTATCGAACACTGGTTCCCTTGTATATGCCAGTGTATTGATATTAGTCCAGACCAGTATCTCATTCCATTAGGATAGGTTCACCTTAGTCAACATCATCCACGTTTTTCTCTACGTCCATCTTCTTAATCTATCATTGTGATTGGTTGACTCCGGTTTATGATGTCTAGAAACTATATGAGTAGAGCTCTGTCACTTTATACGAATTTTAATATGCTTGAGTGCAAACTCGTGTACAACAATTAGAATTTCGCATCAGGGTACTTCCTCCTGTAGTCAATAAGTATGCCAACCAAGGAAATTCTTTAGTGCCTTCCAAGGTTCTGCGTAGATAGCTAGGGTCTAGAGTAAAGGTTTTGTGGGTACACCTCTGGTAAACCCTCCGGAGACAACACTTCGCCACTAGGGCCACCTAGCGGTTTAACGGATTGCTGTACGTGCTAAGTGTAGTCATTTTATTTTCTAGATTAGATTTGCTCGGGACTAGCAAATAATAAATTTGGGGGTATTTGATAGACACATTTTTGTGTCTGAATTGTCCTCAGTGTCTCTATTGTTAGTCTCGATTTTTGTACTAATTTTGGTGTTTTTATGTTTGTGTAGGTGTTTTTGGAGAAATACACTTGTGTGGAAAAAGTTGCTCGAAAAGTGCTTTTTGGACCCCCGGGAGAAAATTGATAAAGGCACCCTCATTTTGGATAAGGGCACCTCAGGGCGCCCCAGCTGATAAAGGCACCTGACTTTTGGATCGGGGCACACCATCTTCTCCATTCAAATTTTCATTTTTGGCGGGAACACGAGTTTCACTCCTGACAGATTTCTCGATCGGATTTTGGATGGGTTAGAGGTCGATTCAATCGCTGAAACTTCATGGGTAGACGTGATCTGACTATAGAATGTTGGTATGGGTGTTTGTTTGGATAAAATTTGGCTGAATAACGTGTCTCAATCCGTAACAGTGGACACAAGCTTTCACGGGTTCAAGTGATTTTGACACAAGCTTGAGGCATGTAATGCATCAGTTTGGAGTGTGTTGCACTACAGAGATGCGTGAAGAAGATAAATAAGGGATGTTTGACAGCTGAGAACGCGTGGAAGATCAAATATTTGGAAAATATTTCCGTGAGAATAAAAAGAGTAAAGAGAAGATATTCTCGCATTAAACCGAGATTATTTGGAAGCTGACGAATATATATAGGGTGTTGGGGACTCATATAAGGGGACGGAGAGTTTGGGGGAGAAGACAGAAGCGAGAATTGAGTTGCATAGAATTTTTTTTTGCTGCTACATGGGAAGAACACGAAGAACATAAGATCCACTGAGACCGTCGTTCATGCTACAGTTTTTGCGACAGTTTTTCAGCAGTCTTATAAGCTACGGTTAGAGCGACAGTTCCTTTATATCGATCTCTGTAACAGTTTATAACACCGCAAAAGTGTTGCAAATCTCTGTATTAGCACTTTTCTCTTGTTTTTCACCTATTCGAGCAATGAAAAATTATTTTGAGCGTGTTTCTAACATGAGGAGCTAAACCCATCCTCTGGGGCAATGGAGGAAACCAAAATTCATCATGTGGTAAATCTATTTAATTCTTTATTTGACTATTTGCATTAAACTAAAATTAGAAAAAGATTTTTCTTAATTAATTATCATTTCGTTTGATGGTTTATGCTTAGGATTAATTCTTTTGATATGCCATGCTTAAGATTTACAATTAATATTTTAAGAATCTACCTTAGGCAAAGAAACAGAGTTAAAATTCTTATTGAATGAGCTATAATGGTTTAGAATTAATAAGTGAATTACATGAATTTGAATATTTGGTGGAATCCTAGCCCCAGTCTCTCTTTAATTTTCACAACACTTTTTAATTGAGTTTGTTATTTTTATTTATAAAAAAATTAAAGTCTAAAAAATCTTCCTTCACAAGTCTCAAAGAACCTTTTTACTACAACAACATTGATAAATACCATCAGTTGTCACCCACTGTGTAACTTCCCTATATAAAGAGAACTAATAGACTCAGAAAGGGAGAGATCAATTTTGGAGTGTGGAGAAAGTTTTGAGGAGAGAGAAAGTTTAAGAGAGCGGTTGTATTCTTGATTTCTTCCATTTCTTGTAACATCTCTAAGAATCAATTAATAAAAGTGTTGTTCTTAATCTTCAAATATGTCTTGATTATTATGAATTCTGGTGAGGGGTGTAGTGTAGGAATTCCTGCAACTACAAGAAGTATGTTGAAGAAGAGTAGCATCACCATTCATGTGAGATGTAGCTTCTGAATCAGAAATCCACTGAGGATTGAAAGTACTAGCAGAATAGGAAGAAGAACCAGCAAAATCTTGAACTCCAGAAGTAACAGTAGAAGCTGCTTGTTGTTCCATATTCTTCACAGTAGTAACATCACCAGAAGTAGTAAAAGTAGTAGCTACAGTTGGAGGGTGATATCGAAAATGATATCTACTAGCGTAATGGCCCTTTTTCCTACAAATCTGACACTCCACTTGTGAATAATCTCTTCTCACAAACCCATTATTACCAGAAAACCCTTCTTGATTATTATTCTTTATACTTGTAGAATTCTTCAAATTGCCTAAACCTTTGTGCTTATTCTTGCCATTTCCAGTAAAATTGTTACCACCACAAGGTAGTTAATATCGCGTATCGGTCTCGTATCGGCCGGGTCCGATACACCTATACAAAAGATATTAACGGTTTTTATCAGTGATACATCATTAAAATCAGAATTTCAAATATTTATAAGACCTTAGAAAAAATAATAAGAATCATACGCCTATCTCAAATTTCTAAATTTCTAGATCTAGATGAATAATCATATTTTTTGTTCATTTCTAAATCATCAAGTATAATCAATTATCAAAATCACCACCAAATCTAACGCGTTGTGACTGTTGTCCAATTCTTATTATCCTTGTTTTATGATCGAAACAATCACAAATACAACTACGTAGTCAATAACAACCGCTCAAATTCTCCATTATCTTCTGCCGTCCACAACAAAACCCAAATCCATTCAAATTCCTTCTCGAGTATATATGGTGTCCATCTTATATCCTACGTATAGTCGTTGATTTTATATCTTAAATATATTAGGGTTTTTTACATTCTCTAATTGACGTTGTACTTGTATGTAAAGACTAGATGCATGTTGCTCGAAAAACTTATTCACTTTATTTGGTGGTGATTTTGATAATTGATTATACTTGATGGTGCCTAGTTTTCCCTTTATAGAATTCATCTTTACCACAAATGATACTGGAATGCCTAATTTTCCCTTCATAGGTTTCATCTTAACCAAAGATGATATTGGAACCGATATTATTGGTGTATAGGTAAAACCGATATATCGGCTTGTACAAACGTTTTTATCGTTCCATATTTGTATCGCCGATATTTTTGATATCGTATAGGTATTTTACGATACCCGATAAAAACCTATAGTATCGTCATGTACAACTGATATTGACTACCTTGTACCACCATTATAATTCTTACTATAGAAGGAAGATGGATTTTGAGCATCAAACATATTATGTGTTTCTTTGTGCTAAGAAGTAAGCCACTGTTCATGATTTAATAGTCTTGGCTTGAGCTCTGCAAAAGTGAAATTATGTTCTTTATTTTATGCTGCTATGACAAAATTTATCAAATTCCCTGCCTAATCCATTCAAAACATGCATAACCAAATCCAATTCATTCACTCTTTCACCTATAACAGCTATGATCTTGATATTTTTCAGATATATGAGAATAGTAAGATTCCTTTTCTTGAAATTATACAATTGATTCCGTAACATAGCTTTCCTTGCCATGAATTGATTCCTAAAACTAGCTTCAAGAAAGACCCAAATTTCCCTTGCAGACGTAAGACCTAAAACATCTCCAGATACAAAAGGTGTAAAGGTTGCCTTTAAACAACTAACCACAAAATAATCCAATTTTCTCCATAGAATCCATTGAGGATTAATATGAGTAACACCATCTACAATAATTTCCTTACTAGGTTCTTGGACATCACCAGTTAAATGACCATACAAATTAGTCGTAATCAAAATTGACTCAAATTGATCCCTCTAGACAACGAAATTGGTAGAATCCAGTTTTGTGGAAACAAAATTAGCAATATTGGAAAAAGGTAAAGAAAAATTCAATGAAGAAGATGAATTACCATTTTGAGCAGCGGATAATTAATTGGTGTTGTTATCTGTCATCTTATTTCTTCTTGTATAAACAATTAATGACATTAACAATTGTTACCAAAAGATTTTGATATAGATCTGAAATCTATAAACTATTGAATATGAATAGAAAAAGGTAATGAGAAAGATATTGATTCACAAACTGACTTTATCCTGAAAAGTTGTGAAAAAAATATTTACAGGTAGGGTTTGGATTGATTGATTGAAAAAGATCTTGATAAAATTTCTTTTAGGATCGTAAACCGAATGATACCATGAGAAAATAATAGAAAATAATGTATTATTCAAGATGAGAGAGACAAAGAATAAACTCTGCTTAAGTACAAAAGAATAAGTTATAATATTAGCAAGACACAACTGTAGTTACAGTTTAACAGAAGTCAAGTCAATGAAGTTGACTTGACTAATCCATTTCCCAATAGTTGGATTCAACTTTCATAAAACTTAACCGTAGTATACCCGGGATTACAAAAAAAAAAAAATTACGGTTAAGTTTGATTTTAGATAAACCTACTTAAACCAACCGTAATATTTTTACAATTGGATTTGATTAAGACCAAACCCAATCTAACCGCAACTTTTTTTGTCATTCCATTTATTTTTGAAAGTTTTATTAGGGTTATATTTGGTGAAAGGAGGATTCACGGTTAGTCCAAGGAGGATTTATACAAATCTACGAAGTCAACTTAGGAAAGTTATCAATCCATTTGATTAGGATATACCATCGCCAATCAATCCACTGTCTCTGTAAGTTAGGAATTAGTTTATTTTTCTTTCAGAAGGAAAAAAGCGGAAGAACCACTTTTAGATTATATTAATCGGAAGCTATGAACAAGCTAATTCAAGTACATCGAACAGATACAACAAAAAAGTACAAAAGCAATAACAAAAGTACATAATTTTTGATCATAGAAGTAATTGATGTAATCGGAGGGATGGTGTTCTGATTCTGCATCCACCATTTGGAAAATTCTTCTTCTTCATTAAGATAAAATCCTTTGTAAAATGGATAATTTGCACTAAACATCATTATCATAACCAGTCCCAGTAGCATTGATCTTGTTTGATTGAATCTTGATCATCATCACACCGAAATTGATTGTCTTTGAAGATATACTTGAATATATCATCGGGTTCCAATTGAAATGCACGGAGGCTATAGGAAATCGCATTAATGACGAATACTGCATGACATAGAACATCCATGAGATACCAACAGTAAAACAAACCCCAAAACCTAAAATCACAAATAATGTGATTTTTTTATTGAAAACATTAAAAACTAATTACACACACAAACCCAAATCTACTCGGAAAATCTGATATCTCATATAAGTCAGAGCAAATCTAGGTTTGGAGATAGAGAAGATGGAAGAAAATAAGTTTTAGATAATTATTTGTAAAATACGGTTATGTAGAGAAGAGAGAGGTTTTTCAAATAAAAAGTAAGTACAGACAGGGATGGAATTAGTTTACTGTAATCTATGAATTAATTAGGTTTTATCTTCATAAGCTTTGTCTTTAGTTTATATGAGTTTATGATTGAGTCAGATTGGTTATACACGAATTTGTAATCTTTACTATTTAAGTGAACGAAATGATCGCAACTCATTAACGTGAGAAACACATCATATTTTTCCGTTCCAATCTTATAAAAGGTAAGGGAGAAAAAGAATGCATTTGGGGAACCAGTTACGGCAAGTAATTATGTATTCCTAACAGTAGACAACAATGAAAGTAATTCTGTATTCCTAGCAGTAGACATCAATGAAATATTTACGGCCAGAAAACAGGTTATCGGCCTAGCCGTAATCCAAAATATAATTAAACCTAACCTAATGATAAATTAAAATCAGTAATTTAATCTTAAAACTGAAGTATCTAACCTAATTAAATGGTTAACACTAATTAAACCTAATCCAGTTCAATAATTTACAATAACCATCCGAGGGTCGTTTGGGCCATTACGAAAATTACTTAGATATGGGTTTTTTTTAATTTACTAACTTGTGACTCTATTTTATCTTATACGAAACGCTCTTATAACAGAATGTGAAGCCCCTGTATTAGGTTTATTTAATTAGGCTCGTTGCACATCTTTGACGCTAGCTTTAGACGTGCCCGACTGTAATCTAACTCCTTTAAAATCTTAAGTCATATAAGCTCCTACGTCGCACGGTGACACTTACCCTCCCCGAAGCTCTCTCTTTTTGCAGATAAATTTTCTCTTTTTATTGAAAAATTCTCTCTTTTCATGCCATGTCATCCCTAATTCGTCTTTTTGGTAGAGAAAAAAACCTAACCTAGCTGCAATTTTTTTTTCTTTCGTGTTTTTTCTCCTTCGTCTCTCTATGTTCTGCTTCTCCGTATATCTGTTCATCAGAGTAACCTCGACAGAATCGGTTGACGAAATCAATCGAGCTCATCTTCCTAAATCTCTCGAAAAATCTCTGTGAACATTTTTTCGCAACAAGGTAAAACCCAATTAGTTTTTTTGTGATCCTATTTTTCTTAATCAATTTTTCTGTAATCCTATTTTTCTTCATCTAATATTAGTCTGGTTATGTGAAATTGATGACGATGTTGATCAATAAAAGATGGGTTTTCTGTTGTGATGACGATATAGAAATATTAACGATTTACAAATTTTATTAAGATTTAACTAAGGTTTTTGTTCTTCCAGAAATTAAGAAAACTAGGGTTCTTCTTTGTAATTGATCAATTTGCAGATTTTGAGAGAGGGGTTTGATTAAGAAAGTTCAGATTGAGAAAAGGATGTTGATGGAATTGAGTCTCTAATGAGTTAAGAAGATGGGCTTGATTTTGGGTTGATACAGTTTTTGTTGCATGTTTGGTTTAGGGTATGTTTATCATCTACCCTAATTATCACTGTTTTTTCAATTTTTTACTGCCTAATGGCAACTCTATATCGGTTGTTACCCTGACTAAATTCAATTTCTTCTCCTAGCTACCGGTTCTTTACCTAAAACCCCGTTTTTTTGTTTTGTTTGGTTTCAATAATTTAATATTTTCAGATTGTACCATGTTGTAGATTGTAATTCCTAAGGAAAGTTTGTGGCTTTTTTGCAGCGTTTTAGTTTGTGCTTTTGGAGGCAAAGCAGAATCGGGAAGAAGAAGATGATGAAGAGGAATAAAAGAAGGTATAGACATAAATAAAAACCCTAACTACAATTGTATTTGTAAAGAACCGCCCCCTTGATTATTATTTTTTTGTATATTTGTGAGTATTTCGGTTCCAACAGTCATGGTCTACATATGGGTTTATGATTGTTTTAAAGTGAACCTTTCAAGAAGTTTTACATGGATTTGGATCAATATCAGGTGCATACGAAATCATATTAGATATTTTGTTCTGGAAATTTATGAAACTTAATACATATGGTAGTTTCTAATGGAGCTGTTATATTTATATAGACTACTTTTCTTTGTGTGCAGATGCTCCCGAAAATTCACTGCGAATAGTTGTGGATAGCTACTGTTGACAATCAACCATTTTCTAGAGTCTGTAAACTGTAAAGAGGTGAGTGTTTGTTTCTTCTGAATTGTACCTAATCCTGGGGAAAACATGAAAGTTACCATGAACCACAATGATATATGTACAATGGGTATACATCAATTGCATATTTCTAAAAGTATAAGAGTGTATTATGCTGTCATTTCTTCTTTTCCTGAGTGGGATAAATATATGTGCTCCCTACATGGTGGCTAATATATTATACGAGCTTAGTGAAAATATGACGCCTTCGTCATTGTGGATCTTGGAAGGAAGTTCCAGTGATGTGACAAGAGGATTTTGTTATGCAATTGCTTAATTGCAAGCCCTTTCACAACTACTTTGTATCATCCGCTGGTATCTATCTGGAATTAAGACCGTGCCCCGTCATAGAAACTAGGAATCACGAAGCATGAGATGGAGCGTGACACTCAAGTCTTGATACTCCAATTATCGGTCTCTCTAAAACAATGTTCTTAACTTAGGAGTAGGATTATGCATGGGTTATCATTCGGACCAATTTGTATCTATATGATCCTTGCTTTAGTAATCCCTTACAAGTATGTCCCTGACTCCTTAAGTATTTGTACATAATTTAGTTGTAGATCAATCCTAAATTTGATTATCATGATCTTATTATTTCTTTTCATTTTTGCAATTAGAAAGAAGGGCATGCAGTTGGTCATACTACCCTTTTACTGGAACGGATAAAATTACCTCAGCCTAGCATTATATTGTTCTTAAAACCATTTAAAGAAGAGGTACCCTTGCATGTATTACATTGTACTAGGAATCTGGTTTTTCTGAATGGGTTACTGTATTAGAGAATTAGGCTTATCGAAGTTTTGACACAAGAAAAACAAAAATTATGTGAGTGGACATGAGGGGCTAACCCAGGCTTGAGCCTCAGTTAACCCCATCACTAGGTCGGTCCCTGCTAATGACATTCAATTTGTGTGTTCTTATGTCGTTGGGACGAATTAATATTTTGTCTTAATCATGGTGTTTCCTGTTGGGACCTGCTTTTAGTCCTACGTGTTACTGTCATAACTTCAATTTGTCGTGTAAACAAAATAGATTAGTAGCATATATCGGTATGTAACTACCTGCATAAATTGCATAAATTCCAGTTGCTTGATTTTGGGTTTCCTTGAATTTCCCATTAGCTGCATAAGGTGCGTGAGTATTCCTAAGTATGAACTAATGAAATTAGCATTGTGTTGGTCGGTATCGCTAAATATAACAAAACTGAAAATCCGTTTTTCCTGACTAATGTTGACACTATGCGGTCATTTATGCTCAACTCTCCAGTTTATTGGATACCGCTACCCGTAGCTGAACTTGGTTTAGCATTTTTACATCTAAGGACTAGACACTAATAACATAGACACTAATACTATTCCATCTAGACACTAACACTAATGTTATTTTTACTTTGCATTAAATAACATATCATGTTGGATGTACTAATGCTAACCCGATTCAATCTAGACTCTAATACTATTCCATTTTATACTGCTGCTCGGCTAGCTTCCAGCTTCAACTTCAGCTGGAAATAAAGGTAACTAAGCAGTCATGTTCTTTAATGTGATGTCATTTATTTTGGTGTCCTTATATATTGGGGGAAGTGGAAAGTTGCAGGTAGATTAAATCTTTGAGGATATGTGAGTGCACAGCAATAGTGGCAATACGAAGGAAACAACGAATGCCCATAATAAAGTTGAAGCTTGAATACGACATTCAGTCCACAATGGGACTACATGTTCTGTTTTTTTTAAATAAAATTTCAATGGGTTCAGTTTTAGGTGCTCCAGGTTTGATATCCGATTGTTGATTATACTTCGTCTGTGTATACTTTTTTTTAAACAACTTCCTTGCTTAATTCATGGAGTTCAAGTTGAGGTCGTGGCCGGTAAAGATACTAAACATTTTTGTTCATATTAATTGGGTTCAATTTATCCGTTCACTTCTTTCGCAGGGGAAAACAAACGCAACATCGGAATAGCCAACAAGCCATTCCTACATGCATGTTTCATAGAGTACCCAGCAAGGTAATCATCCCTTCTGCCTGATCCCCAATTTCTTTTATACAAAGTCAGTTCTAATGATCGGAGGTTAGACTTGGTATGTAGTGCCTAAAATATTAGTTTTCTCTATGTTCATATTTGGGAAGTCAAATTCCATCTTAGCTTACCGACTAATCCATGAATGAGGTTTACTGTCATTACATGGGTCCATTCATAAGGACATAGGGAACATGGTTTTGAGTCACTTTGGTTTTGAAAATCTGTAACAAAAGCTTCTTCCTATAGTACATGACGTGCAAAGAGAATTAGCGTTATTTTTCTGGAGTGTGCAATGACAATTATATGGTCTAATTTTACAGATTACTGCAAAGAAACTCATCACAGCTATGATTATGATCCAACCAAGCCCTTGGAGAATCTTAAAGAATTTTTTGCTGCATTCACTGAAGGGTTGATTTCTTTCCCACTCGACATACCTGGGACCGTGTGTCACAAATTCTTACAAGTAAATAGTAAACTTGAATTTGTTAGTCGCCTAATATGACCATCTTGGATATCCACGTAAGTGTTGAGTTTGCTGGTCTTGGGTTTTGTCAGGGTTGTATGCAAGCAACGAAGATTTTGAAACATATGCCACAAGAGAGACGAAAATCATTTAAAAGTTGTTAAGAAGATTTGTTTACTCATCTTGAAAAAAAGACTGAAGGAGGAACAACACTAATCGTAGCAATTGTTTAATCTTAATGTTTTTGGTTCTATTTGGCAGCTTTGAGACGACTTTGGGAGCCCTTCTGTTTCCAGAGCAGAACCCATATTTTTTTCGTATTTACAATTCGATTCACATGATTCTAACTTGGTCCATGCAGAATTATCAGAAAGAACACGAAGCAATCATCCGTACCAGTCAAATGGAAAGAATACAAACCAATCAAGTTCACAGCTCAGATAGCTAAATTGATCAGTCGAAAGTTTTCAAAGGTGCTTTCTCATTTATTCATGATGCATAGTTATTGTTAGTGATGATGTGCAATTTTTGAGTAACATACAAGTAAGAGATTATTCATGATTGGTTCTATTATTGATTTATCTACTCTGAATATTATTTATGGGATAAGGATCATCATATTAACGTACTGAACGTTGGAGACAACATTATTGTTTCTAAACTTTTTCAGCTACATTTTGCTGATTGTTTTTTCCCCTTTCCTATGTGGAATATTATCTGTTTAATAACCTTCGTAGTTTTCATCAAAATTGAAAGTTATTAATGAGTTCATAAGATTAATTAGCCAATATTGTACCTAGATTTTTCAAAAATGCATTGAAAGACGTATTTATAAAGGGCGAGTTGGCAGCTAATGAAATGCCCTTTGACTAATTATTAAGATTTTAAGATGGTTGGAAAGGTTACATGCAGGGTGGGCTGTCCTGTTAAAATTTGAAATTTGAAAAATCTTAAATGTTAAGTATAAACGATTATATAAAATTGATCATAAATTGCCCGGCACATTTAGTGGCGACTCGGTCGCAATTAGGGGCGACTTTTTTATTCCCAACCCAGAGTCCATGTTAAGGAGTGTTGAAAAACGTGGAGATTACGTTAATGCCCTTATATAATCGGAAGGAATTTTGTGTCCGATTGTTTAACACTAAATCGGAAGGTTAGTAATCATATTTGACTACCGATTAATATAGATTTCGTGCCAAACGTGAATCTTGGTCCTATAACAATCGGTAGTATTAATAACCTAATTATACTACCGATTATAGTATCTCCCAAAGAAGAGATTTGGGGCAACTTATAATCGGTAGTCGTATAAACTACCGATTGTTATAGTTCTCAAATTCGTATGATTTGAGATTTCTCCCAAAACAAAATTTGGGGCAACTTATAATCGGTAGTCATATAAACTACCGATTATTAAAGTTCTCAAATTCGTAAATTTGAGATTTGTCCCAAAACAAAATTTGGGGCAACTGTATAGTCGGTAGATAAATACCTTATTTGGCTACCGATTATACAGTTTCCCCAACAAAAAAAGAACCGTTGGAACTCTAAACCCTATATAAGGATTGTATCCTTGTACCCTCTATGGAACACAAATACCTTTTAACTCTCTCCAACTTCATCTTCAACATAATGGCCCAACCATTCATTAATCCAACGGAGTTCACGATTGAAGAAGATTTATCTTTATGTAGGCGCTACGTTCAATTCTATCCGAGACGGGGAGCAGAACGGAGGCAAGGAGGCATAATGAGTATGAGTTATTTGGGGAGAATTCACGAAAAATTCTGCGCCGACACCTAAACTCCAAACAACCGTCACTCTGTTGATCTTTTCCGCCGAATTGGTTCAATAAACGGACGTGTCGGAGAATTTGTCGATTTAACTTATCTTGTGAATCAATATCGATTGAGGGGTGCAACCAATGATGAGGTTATAGAACAATCTCTCGGGGAATGGCGGAGATGGAAAAGATCAAGCTTCCGTTATGAAGCTCATTTTAGAATCCTTATGGCGATGGAAAGATTTAATCCGTTTAGGACTCGTCCAACACCTCCACGACGCTAATCACAATATATTGTAATAGAATTTGTGGAAGTTCAACGTAAAATTTATGATGATGTTGAGGTGATATTGTAATGAATTTCCCAAACACCAATAAAATCGGAAGTTTATGTTATTTATTTAACTACCGATTATACTTCAACGGCTATTTTTGAAGCCGAGCCTCAAAAACCACACAAAATCGGTAGCGAAAACATATTGATAAACCTCTGATTATACCTCCCTAATGAAACTTTCTACCTACCCTGTTAACAAAACAGTCTATAATCGGTAATTTCACAAGTATCCTAAGGTTCCGAGTTAACATAATCGGTTACTTATGTTACAGAATTTCCTACCGATTATGTGTAATAATTGTACGCAACTTCAGTACAGTCTTGTAAAGTACGCATCAACGGCCATATTTTCCAAAAAAAGAGACGTTGGGAGTGTCATCTATATAAGGAGGGTAAACTCTTCTTATTTATGTAGCAAACAACACATATATAACATTGTGTATTCTACAAATATCTTTTCCATCGTCTACCCTAGTTCATTCCTTATATATCTCAACTTACTAGCATGGCAACGTTTGACGCAGCTGAAGATTTGGTCATTGTGAAAACCTGGTATCATGAAACAAGACGTGAAGATGTCATAGCGGGAACGTTAACAGTCGAATCCTTTTGGTCGAGGGTATATATCCAATTTGTGAGAGAGTATGGAAATCCAAAGCAAAGATCACTCCAACAAGTTCATGATCGTTTCCGACTTGTCCAAAAAGGGGTAAATGAGTATATAACGATACAAAAGAGGATGTTTAATACTAGCCACTTAAGCTTGTCAATTCAACAATTTGTAAGTATGGTTTAAATTCTTTATTTTTAATAGTCGTTCTATCTAATCTTTCTTACTAAAACCAACTTGGCATTATTTTGTGTTTGTTTATGTAGGAGGCACTCGCAAAAAGACAGTACTTTGTGGAAAAGGGCGAAGAATTCACTTATGATGGGAGTTATGAATTCCTGAAGTCCGTGACCACAGTATAAATATTGATTAATTGTTACAATCAGAAGTTATTATTATCACTTATCTACCGATTCTGGGGAGATTTTCATCTTTTTATGTCAGAGTTTGGTAATAATCGGACGTTTATGTTCTGTTTTGTCTACCGATTCATGGAAACTTTTTCAATTTTTTTTCAGAGTTTGGTGACAATCGGATGTTAATGTAAGATGTTATTTACCGATTCTGGGGAATAAATTTCAGTAATTTTGTTATACTTGCAATCGGAGGGTAACTTAGAAGTTTTAATGACCGATTATAAATTTGATTGAGTCTGTTTACAAAAGCATTTATAATCGGTTGACAAATTTATAATTTAACTACCGATTATAGGTATATACTTCACAGAGCATTCCAAAAATTGCCAAAAAATACAAATATTGCAAGTAACGATCATTCATCTTCATCATCCAAGGGAACTAATTCGAGTATGCCGGCCGGAAAGTTGATTTTCATGACGCGATCCCAATCGAACATGTTGGTCTCATATTGTTTCAACCAATCCTTACAATGATTCGTTGTGAAGTAATCCGTCGCACCATCCAACAGAGGTAATGGGCAATCTCTCTTTACTCTTAAACCGATAAAATGCATCTCATTCACAAATGCCATCACAATTCTTCTATCTTTAACCGAATCATCGCAAACCTTCCTTGTAGGTGCAAACGTAAAGGAATGTCCATACTTAGGTGGAACAAAGAAATGTACCACGCAATTCAAAACGTCCGCTAAGAGATATCCACATGAAGGCATTCTCATCCAATACTTGGATCCGATAGTCTTCAATCCCTTTCGGCACTTTACACGCGCAACTAATTTTTTGAACTCTAGCTCTTTGTCGTGTCTATCTCCTTGCTTCATCATCCCCATATAGAAATCCTTGTCCTTTATTAGTTGTACCGCCATCTTAGTTCTTAAATATTGGCATTCGGTGACATCTTCGTCCACGACCTCTCCAAAGTAACCAATTTGTTCCGTAGCGACGTGAAACCCACAATTACCATCCCCATCCACCTCTTCGGTGGACAAAACAAATGGAACAATGAGGGGAGGGAGTTGTTTCATATACTCTTCTATAATTGTATACCTTGATCGCGTAGGTTTTCCATGAAAATCCCTAGGACAATGAAGAGTACCATACTTCTCTCTTATAGTCACCATTTCCGTTGATTGTGTTTCTTGGGAGTTGCTCATTTGATCTATAACTACAGAGGTAGTTTGGGTCTCCACTAACACAACTTCTTCCACCTCCTCGGCTTGACTCACTTGAGAAGGCTTCGTAGAGACCTTTGGGCCCACTTGTCGTCCGGTTGGTCCACTTTGATCTTTTCTTGGACGACCTATTTTCTTGGGTTGCGGCTCATCCTCAAATTCGGCTTCCGAACGCTCATGCCTACACAATATTCTTCGATTAGACAAAGACTCTTTTAATTATTTTCTTCCCATGGACCAAGACACTTCGGAGGGCCTACCCTCCCCCTTTTGCTTAATAGGTTCATCAACCTCCCTTAGACTAGGGTGAAGAGCTTGCTCCAAATCATGCATCAATACTTGGTTTTTGGCGCCATTTGTTGTAGCATAACGCTCGGCTATTCTTGCACACAATTCCGGATCCAAGAACGACGGACCATCAACTACGGGGGTGCTTGGAGTGAAACTTAATTGCTTCCAAAATGGATGAATATCATTGATGTCAATCACATCGACGTACGTACCCATTTTATGACGACATGGGAGACCAATACCTATCATATCTTTGCAAACACAAACCGTATTCTCGTCATTGTAATCTTTATATAACTTCAATTGTTTCATCATGTGATTTATTGCCCATCTTGAAACATTATGCACAATTCCCCTTAGAAGCAATCTTTCCTTTTCGTGTTCCGTCGGGAATTTATGTACACTAAATTGCATAGAACCCTTAATATTAACGAGATCTCTCTTCGTGAATTCATGAATTGCTTCTTGGATCGATACAACTCCATTTTGACTACCTAGAAGTATTTTCTTTAACCGGCCATGAGACCCCTCCGCTATGCTTGTCGCCTCGTTCTTGAAATTGCGACATTCATATGTCCATGCAAACACAAACCTCTCCTTGATCGTTAACCATTGTGTTTTACAATATTCAACCGGTTTTGGGTAGTCCTTGCCATATTCATCCTCCAATTTCTTCAAGTTTCGTTCGTAAATTTCCTCGGTCTTCGACCAAACGATTTTGTCCCATGCTTTCATGAACATTCTCCAAATAATTCCATCCTCCGTCCATTTCTCATCAAATAACCTCTTCTCTTCCTCTTTTTCTTCCACGGTTAATTTACTAATGCGCTCATCCTCATCCTTCGACCTCTTGGTACCCTTCTTTGGTTTTTTATCTTGGAAATAGCGATGGCAATTGTGTTTGATGTTGCATTGAATGTGCCACGTACATTGCAAGTTTCGGGCTTCAGGAAACACAACCCTTATTGCATGCATTAATGCTTGATCATTATTCATTACAATAACCCTCGGAAAATCATCCCCATTATAAATGGACCTCAACGTCTCCAACATCCAAATGAAACTCACGTTGTTCTCATGATCCATTAAACCCCATGCAATTGTAAACGTGTTTTTGTCCGATGTGTGACAAGCAATGTTCAACAAAGGCATGTTATATTTGTTTGTCTTATAAGTGGCATCTATCAACAAAATTTGATGAAAACACTGAGCCAATTTTTTCATTTCGGGATGTGCCAAGAAAATACGTACCACTTTACCATCATTTTCTTCCGTTCTCAAAGTGTAGTCGTGTAACGCAGCTAACCACTGAGATTGTTGCATGACCGTTATACCATCCCATTCCGTCCTTTTGATCGTAGCTAGGGCCGACTGAATAGTATATAAAGAAGACAAGTTGTTGGGGTCGTCCGCCTTAATTTTACTTAAGATCGCGCTCGCCTTTTGGATCCGCATTGCCCGCACCGTCTCCAATTCATGTGGTTTTAACTTCGCAACCATTACATGTCCAACAAGAGTATCCGGATCATCATGGTTATGACAACCATTAGCAACTTTAGACATTTTCCACTCTACACTATCCTTACCATTGGGCTTATAGAAGACAATCTTAAATGGGCATCCAATTTTCTTTGAATGAGTTCGGTATTTCTTTCTCTCCGTCTTTCTTACATACTTACTATTCTTTCCCTCGTGAGTCTTCTTCACCCCACCTCGCTCACAAGTCATTTCAAACCGAATATTCTTCACACAAGGGTTTTGAACTACGACGCACATGTTCTCTTTTGCCTTGTTCATTAGCCAAGCCTTGGCCTCCTTCTTAGTTTGAAATATCTAAATGCGCATAAAACAAAACAAACAAAATAAGCATAACCATATAACATAAATGATTCGAAAAAGAATACATAATTCATGAACATACCAAATCGTTTTCATAGTGTACGGAAGTATCAGGCCTTAAATAATATTCGTCATCAACAGCCTACGCACCACAACAACAAGTTACGCATTAATAATCGGATAAAATTTTAAAGATTGTACAACCGATTGTATAACAATACGTAATCAAATACTAAAGCACATTACCGATTATTGAACATCTCAATTTGGGATTTTTATTGTATTCGGTAAGTTAATACATAAAATACTCCCGATTGTCAATAATCGGTAGATAATTATTCCAATATGACTACCGATTAATAGTCGTTAATGGCATTCAATGCATAACAAAGCATTTAATTTTCACGTTCAAAATCACACACAAGCACACATAACATTGCTATTAGAGTTTGTTAACAACATACCTGATTTTTTGACGCATTGTTACCTTTGATTTCGGGTGATTGTCCATATTCTTCCATGAAATCGTCCTCTAGGGTTTCATCTCCATCAAAGTGTGGATCATTCAATAAATACCCCAAATCGTCATCTTTAAACGGTAATGAATCTCGAACTTCAACAACTTCACGTACTTCTTCATACCCATTCATGTTTATGGAAGTTGGCTACCTATAATCGGAAGAAGTGGAAAAATATACCCACTTCTCCTTTTTTTTTCTTCTTCTTCTCTCACTCAATCGGGAGTTATTGGGACTATTACTCCAGAACAAATTCCCAACACCATAATATAGTACCTTTCCTACCGATTAAGTGTGAAAGAGTCCGATTATTATAATCGGTAGTTAATTTAGTATAATAAACTTCTGATTATGCTACATCGCAAACACGCACCAAGTTTTTAGTGCAGGCTCATTAACCTAAAACCTGTGAAATTTTGGCAAAGGTTCGTTTAGGGGAAACATATAATCGGTAGCCAATATGTCTACCGATTATATTTAATTTCAAATTTTTGGAATTGGCTGGTTTTTGGAAAAACTCATTTTTGGGGGGCAACCTATAATCGGAGGTTAATTTAGTAGAGTAACATCCCGATTATGATACGTCGCAATAAGGCAGCAAGTGGTTAGGGGAAACATATAATCGGTAGCCAATATGTCTACCGATTATATTTAATTTCAAATTTTTGGAATTGGCTGGTTTTTGGAAAAACTCATTCTTGGGGCAACCTATAATCGGAGGTTAATTTAGTAGAGTAACATCCCGATTATAATACGTCGCAATAACGCAGCAAGTGGTTAGGGGAAACATATAATCGGTAGCCAATATGTCTACCGATTATATTTAATTTCAAATTTTTGGAATTGGCTGGTTTTTGGAAAAACTCATTTTTGGGACAACCTATAATCGGAAGTTAATTTAGTATAATACACTTTCGATTAGGGGTAACATATAATCGGTAGAAAAATTGTCAAGTTTAACCTCCGATTATAGTACCTTTGAAAGATAAAACCGATGTCAACCTAAATTCTTTTTTCATTTCGTTTCTTTTCAACTACAACTCTCCCATCCTCTTCTTGCTCTCCGAATACAGAGAGCAAAACTCTCCCCCTCGTTAACTCCGCTATAATACATCGTTATCGTTAATCGTCGAATCGAATAATCGTCGAATATTCTCTAAGAAGATGAAAGATAAAGTGCGTAAATCGGGTCGAAACCAAAATGTTGTTCGTGGGGGTGATTCAAACATTGGAGTGCCTGCCCGTAATAAAGAGGTTCTCACCGAAGAACACGAAGAACGCGAACAAGGTGATGAAGAACAAGTCCCTGATGTAGATGATTCCGATAACCAAACTCTCAGGCAACTACAAATGGCCCCAATTAGGTAACATTCTACCGTTAGATTTGGGTTTGTATTAATTTAATTCGAAGAAACCACGAAATGTTTTCTTAGGGTTTTCGGTTATTACACAGAATCGGGAGGTTATATATTTTTGTAAACTTCCGATTATTGCTCCAATTCTCATTGTTAAAGAACATTTTTCATATTCGGTTGCTAAAATCATAGGTTTCCTTCCGATTATAATAGGCTTATGTACCTCATGGACACAAACTGCTGCATATTCGGCAAGTATAATATTTTTTTGCCAACCGATTTTGTGTATTCGATGGAGTATGGTGAAATTAGGCTTCCGATTATTTATAATCGGACGGTTATGCTTAACTTATACTTCCGATTATAAATCTATTTTACCTTTTTATGCTATTTAGGGATAGGCGAGGAAAAAAACCCGAAGACGCAGTGGTCTCGGATAGTGCAAGGATGGAAAGGCGTAAGAACTTGACAGCTAGTTCCAGGAGAGCTAGGGCCACTAAATCCACTTCAAGTGCTAACGATGGAACTCAAAAACCTGCCCCACAAGTATACCTACTTGAAGAAGGTGTTCAACCAAGTGCCCCACAATCACATCCAGTTCAATCAGTTGTACAACCACCTGCTCCACAATCACATCCTGAAATTCAACCTGCTATTGAACCAGAAGCACCAGAAGAAAGAGTTATGGAAGCTGGATAACCCAGTGGTGCGCAAGAAGAAGGAGAAGGTCCAAAGAAAATTCCTCCTCGAAAGAAGGCGAAACACCTTGTCCCAAAAGAACTCAAGGTGAAGGATATTCCAGAGGGAACAATCCTTGGGATGCCGGCTGATGGAGGAGAATTTTTATTTGGATACAAAGATTCTTGGGCAAGAGAAATATATGAAACTGAGGTAATAATCATATCCGTTTTATGTACGTATTTTTTTGTGTAATCGTAATAGTAGTTTTAAGGGTAATAAGTTTAGGTAATTATAATTGGTTTTTAACTTGTCATGTGTATAATAGTACCATTCCGATGCGGTTCGTTTACTCAAACCCACCGCTGCACCACCTAAAATACTGGAATGGCCTTTATCCGGTGAGTGTCAAAGGTTCAACACAATTATTGCAAATTCGGGGTTGGCTAATGCTGCTGAAAACTCTATGCTAGAACATGACCGGGTGGCTATATCGGCGTTTGTGGAGAGACTTTATCCTGAGATGGACACCTTCCATATGCCATTTGGAGAGATGACGATTACCCCAGATGATGTTGTGCAGATTCTTAGACTCCCTGTCCATGGAAACGGTGTCAGGGCTGAGTTCACAAAGCATTTGGAATGGCCCAAACTTTATGCTCTAACTAACAAGTGTTTTGGTTGGGATGAAGAAACATCAAAAACTGAGTTCAAGAGATGCATGGGGTATAGAACTAGACAATTCAACATTGGTACTCTGATGGATATGTTCAAGGGCACCAAGGCAAAAGAAGAGAACGGAACTTTAACTGACGAGCAAGTGAACCATGCGGCCACTGCATATCTCCTATGTGTATTGGGATGTGTAATTTTCCCCAATACTATTGGCAATCGGGTCGACGCCAACCTTTTATAACTTCTGGATCCCCTCAATAAAGTGCATGAGTACTCTTGGGGCACGATATGCCATGCGTGGTTGATGGAAGAGTTGAGAAAGGCGTCGAGGCTTGGAATTAGCCAAGTGGCCGGGAACGTGAGTCTACTACAGGTATTTTTATTATTCCTACATACTTGGTTGTTTTTTTATTTTTCTACCATTGAAGAATCAATTTCAAAAAAATTGCAAAAATGTCAATACAAACATGGATCTACGACCACTTCCCTATCTTGGGATTGGCCATTCAAAACCCGGGGTGGGCGGCAGGTCAGCCTAGAGGAAAGAAGTACGTCTTCGATGACAACCATTCTAGAATAAAGGAGCAGCAGCTGATTCGTTTGAGGGAGGTTTTGGACTCACTGAAAGCCCAAGACGTATGCTTTGATCCATACAAGGAAGACCGAGATAAAGGACATATCGCAGGTCGGTCCGATTTGGCCCTTTATTTTGGGCCATTGTGGCACCCAACAGGATACGTGATGTACAATGCCTCGAGGGTGATGCGACAAAACGATTATGTACAAGCTTTACCAAAGTGGAAAATCAATGGGAATTTTTTTTTGGATGTGGATAAATGTAATTCAGATAAATCTTCAATCACAGTGGTTTACAAGGGTAACCCATCCTGCAAACACCATTGGGATAGAAGGATGGATTACTTGATCAGCGGTGGAAGGCAAGCCAACAACGGTTATGAAAATGCTCCCAACTATATGGATTGGTATTTGGATGTATCTCATTTTCGCGTAATCCGTGATCTTAAAGCAAAGCCCGCACCGTATAAGAGTATCCTCAAAGAAAAACCTCCGGGTTTTGATAGATTGGTACATATTGGTTTCTTAATTTATCTGTATTTTATGGGTCATAATCAGACTAGAACCGTCCTTGATGGTATGCTATGTTTTAAAACAGATGAACAGGTTAAGAGGTTTGTCCAAATGGTGCACTAATTGCATAAAATCCGGAGAGCCTGTGCCACTTGAGAAGATAAAAGAGCACCAAGAGATGATTGATAACATTGACAATGAAGATTATGCATCTCAGTTTGGGGATAAAGGCAAGCAACCTAAAAAGGTTGTGAAAAAAAGAACTCGGGCATCACCGAGCACTCAAGTTGATGAAACCGGTGATGATGTTGGTCCAAGTGGTAGAGGCAGTAAAGGTCGCAAAGTCATGGGAAAAAAGAAGAAATAAACTTCCGATGTTGTAAACTCTCGCTGTTTTTAGTTAACTTTATGGTTTTCAAAGTTTATGTCGGATTATGTCGTTTTAAAAGGTTGTGACGGATTATTAGTTAGTATGTTATGTTTATGGATTGTGAATTCTTCCTTTTATGGATTATGAATGGCTATATTGCTATGTTTATGCATTTAACGATGACTCGCAAGCGAATCACATGATAAGACATGTAACTGTTGAATTCTGGAACACAATCGGAGGGTTAATTTTATATAAGAACCTACCGATTCTGGGGTTTTTGCATTTTTTGTCAGAATCGGGAGCTTTATATATTTTTAACCTACCGATTCTGGAGATTTTGCAAAACATTTTGTCAGAATCGGAAGGTTAATAATTTAATATGCCTTTCGATTATTATGTGCAAAGAAAACTTGTCTTCTGTATCCAAACAACACCACAATCGGAGGGTTATTTTTCACCATTCCTTCCGAATAACAATATTCGATAGGTTTTTTTAATGGTTCATTTCCGATTATTATGTGTGAAAACAATTTGTTTCCTGGAACCAAATAACACCCTAATCGGGAATCTATATTCCCGATCTTGGTTAACGATTATACTAAACGGTAGTTAATATAATATGAATTCCTTACGATTATTCTGTACCCAAAAAATTTCTTTTCTGTAGCCAAACAACCCAACAATCGGAAGGTAAATGTTCACCCTTACATCCGAATAATTATATTCGGTAGGATATATTTTTTTTAATATCCGATTATTCTGTGTGAAAAAACTTCGTTTCCTGGAACCAAATAACAACATAATCGGAAAGTATGTGGACTCACAAAGTTACAATGACTCGATATATTCGGTAGGTTTTGTAGTTGTATAACTTACCGATTATCGAAGATTTCTAAATTCTTTGCGTGACGATTTTAGAAATAATATCATTTTAGGGCAACTTATAATCGGTAGGGTTGTAACATATTTTCCGTCCGATTACAGCTAAATCCACATCTCAAGCCAAGTGGTTATGGTTGGCTCTGCACCCCTCAGAACCTCCGGAATTTGGCCAAGGTTATATAAGGGGATCCTTATAATCGGTAGCCTTAAAATTTGGATAAGCTACCGAATTAACAAAGGATTATTTGCCGAAGTATCTACACAATATTCGGTAGGTATAGTTTCAATTTAACCTACCGATTGTTGTTTTGGCTACCGATTATAAAAGGGTATAGTTGCCATTTTAAAAAATTGCGGATAAGGGGTAGCTCAGTTTTACGTTTGGGTAACATTTTTTGTCTTTTAATGTCGCCCCTAATTGCGACCGAGTCGCCCCTAAATGTGCCAGGATAAATTGATCATTTGTGCATATTTCCTTCCACTTGATGTTCTTGGGGTTTATTAATTTTCTTATTCATTCATAATTTTCTGGCTCTTTTTCATTCTTTATGTAAAATCCTATGTGACAGGACAAGACGAAGCCGTGAAATACCAAATCAAAAATCCTAAGCGATGGGGCGAGGAGTAGATGAGCCACACCAAATCAAAAAGGCATCGCGATGCGGCGAAGCCATGCAACACCAAATCAAAAATGCATCGGGGTGAGGCGAAGCCGAGCCACACCTAATCAAAAATTTACTGTGACGGGCGGGGCGAAGCCCCATGACACCTAATAAAAAATTCACGACGAGGCGAGGCCACCCTGATCACTCCAAATCAAAAATATGGTTAAGAGGAAAAGATGCTTAACAAATTAGTTGTTTAGGAAATAATGTAAGAGAAATGTGTGTGCATGTAGTTTTTTACTTTAGGAAATAATTTCAATCGCATGATGGTGAATGATGTGCATAAAGGTTTAAGAAATAAAAAAGTCGGCTAATCAACTTTATGATAATTGGGATGTAGTTAGTTAGGTTGCCCTTATTAAATTGATGGATCTATGGATGTTGATACTCCCAAAATAATCTTAAGTATGTATCGGGACGAGGCGTAGCCGATCCAAGCATGCATTGGGACGGGGCGAGTCGAAGCCGAGCCATATACCAAATCAAATATCCTAATCATGCATTGGGACGGGGCGAGGCGAAGCCGATCCAAGTATACATCGGGATGGGGGCGAGGCGAAGCTTTCCAACCATGCATCGGGATGGGGCGTGACGAAGCTGAACCAAACATGCATTGGGACAGAGCGAGGCGAAGCCGAGCATTACCAAATCAAAATTTTGGTTCCCGGGCACAAAATCTAGTATTTATTTATTTTTCTTTTATTCTTTGGAATTCAACGATTCGCAAGACATAAAGTTTAAAATTTCTTTGATTTGTATCACTAGTACATATGTTTAAGGTCAGCACGATTATGTAAAAGTTGATGGCCACCACTACTAGTACTACGCGCATAAGAGCCTGCCCTGTAAGTTGAGAATGTTAACCCTGACCCCATTATAAATAAAGCCTTCCTTTAGATCTTTCAACTCATTCCTACAATTCTATTCTCTCACTGATAAATAATTTGTCATATATAGGAATCAATTGCTATCAGCTTGATCATGGCTGTTACACGATCCATCTTTGCTCTAACTGTCTCCTTCGCTTTAATTGCTATGTGCATTGCACAAGCACCTTCACCTGCACCTATCTCGGCTGACACCTCACCGACTCCATCACCATCCCCAGTCGCTCCAACCCCAATGAGCCCAATCAGTGCACCAACAATGTCCCCACAGGCTCCACCAACAATGGCTCCAACTCCATCTCCCTCTCCCTCTCCCACGCCATCTGTCATTGTTTTGCCATCTGGACCTTCACCGTCACCAGCTAGTGATTCAGCCGATTCTGACAACTCCGGTGCAGTTGTTCAGGGAATAAGTAGCTTGACTTCTATGTTCGCATTGCTTGGAGCTGGACTAATCTTTGCTTAATTGCAATTACGACTTGTGCTTATACTTGCTATATTTTATTGAATCTCGGTCATAAATTTATGGAGGGAGACGAAGATGATTTGTAGTTTTCTTTTCAATTTCATTGTTCGTTATTTTCTGATGCAATTATTGTTTCCCATTTGTACCATCCTTTTTGAAGTTCGCGATTACAAATGTTACGTTTGTTGATGTCTTAATTAATCTATTTAATCATTATCTAATGTGGTTAACAGCTGACATCTTCGGTAGGTTAGAGCAGTTCCTAAAGAATGAAAAGTTTGTTCATTTTGTTTCCATTATGGACTCAACAAACATGAAAATTGGATGGACAAACCAATAAAATTGTTGGTTTGTTGATTGAGTTCGATGATCAACCAGGCGTTTAAGGAAAGCCGCGCGGGCCTATAAAATCCGCACGGACCAACAAAATCCGCGGGTGTTTCTACCAAAGTCGCTCACTTCAAATTTTGTTTCCCAAATATTATTTTACTATTCTTTATCACACTTGTTGATGGTGGTTTTTAGCCCAGGGTTAAAATTGTAAACCTTGCATTTAATACGTCGTCACTCTGCAAAGAAACGGAGCCATGTAAAAGCGGTGAGTGTTCAACCTCTCCACTGTCACATTTATTGAACAACTCAATATTTCCTCATGAAATTTATCTAGAATGGTGCATGTAGCAACAATCCCAGATATTCTAAATTTTTTGGCACCTTGCCTGTATTATTCAGTTAATATAAGTTTCTTTGAATGCTTTTTGTGCTATATTCCCCGGATGAGCCCTTAATGTTGATATGGCATGAGAATTTTTGTTCACTCGCAGCAGAGTAGCACAAATTTCCAAGTATCAAGGATAAGGTCCTTGCATAAAGTATTCAATCGGAAAGCATACTGCTCTCTGGCAATGAACTTAGAGAACTCTGTGTCAACACATAGAGTTCAATCAATTTTGTGATAATTCACAAGATTCAGATATCACCCTGACTAATTTGCAAAAGTTAGGGTTTTGCGCCCTGCTCAGTATATTAGACCTTGCCTGTCGAAATTAAGCCTAGGCGAGCTAGGTAATTAATCCGCCATGGATTAGTAGGTGCAAAATCCTACCCAAAATCAGAAAACAAGGAATAAAAAGAGCCGCAGAACAGTAGCAACAAAAAAGGAAAGGTGGCCATGCCATAGGCCAGCCGGCGCCACTTGCAAGTGGCCACACCTCATGTTGCTCGACCGACCCCTATTTCCTGTCGACCAATCAGGTCGCTTTAAACCCGCCACACACACACACCAGAAGTGTGGCCACGCCATGTCTATCCGGCCCCCTGTTTTTCGACCAAACAGGTCGCTCTAAACTTGCCACAGTATTAAAAGAGGCAAAGTTGCGCCAATACCAAATTGGCTTTCCAAAAGTTGCGCCAACGCGCTAATTGGCATGCCACTTTGCCACATAAGCATGTCGAATGTGGCAACATGCCATAAATAGCGCGCCAACGTTGTCACCAACAATTAACAACTGAGAGTCATTCTCGTGACTAACTTTTGGTCCCTTCTTGGTTATGGAGGACTTAGGGACCCATTTAGAGTTGGGTTTGGCAGAAGCAGCTCTCTCCTTCATACCATTAGGATCATTGTCCTTTTCAATATTTTTTAAAACACCCTTTCTCCAATTTGGAACATCAGATCTTGTTTTTGCATTTAAAAATTCATCTCTCTTTCTATAATTGGGTCTTTTATGAAATGACCTTGTCGAGTGATATGCAAAATTTGAATTATCATTATAATAATTATTTTGCCTAAACTAATGACAATACTGATATGAGTTCTAATGAGGAGAAACCTTAGCCAGTTCGTTTGATACAATAGAAAGTGCATCTTGCATCTCACGAACTTTGCATCCCCATTGCAAGTGTCCTTTATTACCACAATAATAACAATGCTTAGTATAAATATACGAAGTATGAGTTTTAGTGTTACCTTTTTGTGGATCCTCTTGTATTGGAGCTCGACGAGTTTTCTTCTTCTTGTTCTTGTTCTTCTTATCCTTGTTCAACTTTGTTGCTTTCCTGACATTAGCAGAAGTGCTCTCTTTGATTGATGCTGGTTGAACATAATTCTTAGCCTTGACTGGATCTTTGCTAATATTTGAAGCATCTATTACCTTATAGTCCAATCCTCGTGTATCACAATGATTTATACTTGCTTCTAACATTGAGGTTAAATTGTTTGAGCTGGCATTGAACTTTTTAAGGTCCAAATTTACTTCTTCCAACATCTTAATTTTATCAAGAGGATTAGCTAGATCAGCCTCAAGGCGTTTTTCTCGTGAAACATATTTCCCTTCATTCTCTTCGAAACTCTTTTGTTGAGAGTTAATCCTTGCATCAAATTCCGCAAGTTTTTCTTCAAGACCCTGTATTTGTTGAGAACTATCTTCCCTAAACGTCTTGTGATTTTGAAACATCCTTTCACATTCAATATTAATTGCTTTAAAATCATCCCGATTTTTCTCAATTACCTTTTTGTAAATAAGCAATTTTTGTGAGTATTCTTCTTTCAGCAAGTTATGCTCTTCATTGAGATTTTCAAACTTTAAAGTTAAATCTCGTTCTCTTTCAAGTGTTGAAAGAAGATTATTAGAACAAATAAGAAATTGTTTGCTCAATTCCTTTAGTTCAGATATTTTTACACTTGATCTTTCATCAAAAATCTCCAGTATAGAACTCAAAGATATCTTGTTATCAAAAAGATATTTTTCAAAGTCTGAATCATTGATTTCGAAAAGGCGAAGGTACCCAAATATACCTCAATCTAAAACTTTTCCTACCTATAAGTCCTTTCTCCGAAAGTGATTGTCTATGGACTGAGTCGAGATAATACAACTAATTGGTTCATACTTGTGTGATCGTCTATGGATACGAGATCGAGACAATACAACAACGAAGTATATTACTTGATAAAAAGGTTCGGACTTAACCAAACACAATAGGATTGCTTATCAAGTAAATAGGAATTAACGTTTGTGTGATTTACTTTAATTATAATAAAACAATTATAATGCGGAATATAAAGTAAGTGACATAGCAAGATTTTGTTAACGAGGAAACCACAAATGCAGAAAAACCACGGGACCTTGTCCATAATTGAATACTCTCAGGATTATGACGCTATACAAAATTACACCTAACTTCGTATAGTTGAGACCAAGCAACTAAACCTATAGTTCACCTAGTTCCGTCTGTATTCCTACGCCTCCAACTTATAAATAAGTCACGTACTTGGAACAATTATTTTGGTTCGTATTAAAAATATTAAAGGAACAACAAGTCTGTTTGGTATCAACTATCTTCAACCAAGTGATATGAGTCGGACAAAGGATCTTCCCTTTATCTTAACATAAACTCTTTCATCGGGTCCTTAGATCTATCTTATGTTCAATTACCGAAGTAATCGTTTAAGATTAAGCAATCAATACCTTTAATCACAAAGAATCGTATTGATGTCAATCTACTCAATTAATCAATCCAATCTATCACAAGGATAAACCGATTATTAATTGGATCCTCTTTTAGCGAAACAAATATTGTGCACACCAAATATTATAAACATAAGTCAGATCTTCAATATCTTCTTTGTATTTAAATGTTCAATAAAAACCTGCACACAATCACTTGAATCTCTTATGATCAACCACTCACAGAACGGAGTCTGTTAACAATGGATTATAACAAGATCATCTTTAGAACTAACATCAATCTAAAGATCCATGTCGAAACTCTGAACTAGTTTGAGTGAATCTTATATCAGAAGAGAAGATCCTCAAGCATAAACAAACTAGGTGCAATCATATTTCAACCACCGTTAGTCAATCAAATCAATCAAAAACAAAATATAAACCACAATTATCTAGTTTCCCACCAACGGTACACGCTAGAGCTTCTCAATCCAAAAAAAGATTTTAAACTGAGAGGTCGTAAGAGATTTCGCCTAATTAGGTTACTCTCCTCTCCGAATAGGTGGCTACACCAGTAACAATAATAAAAGAGGAAGTCTGTTGTTACGAAGGATTAGTTTGCTAGAAAGGCAAACTTTAAGTATTTATCGACAAGGAAGTTTGGACCCCAAGGAATTTCCAAAATCGAAAATATTCTCAAGATATTCATAAAATCATAAATTCGGTTTTCATAATTCCTGGAAATGCTCTGTCCAAAAATAATGATCGAAATCTCTCGGAAAATCTCTAATTAGTAAATGCACATTACTAATTATTATTTCCCTACAAAATGAAGTTAATTACCTTAATTAAAAGATTCTTAACTTATTTATGTTTCGATCCTGGGATTCCCTTCCCTTAGCTATTGAGGAATAACTTTGAACAATTAAATAAATAAACATTCACAGCACGTGTTCAAAGTATGTCGACATCCTAACTTTGTAAGTTCTCTTTCTCACTTACAACTTTGAAATCGATTGGCCACACTTCCAAACAAGTTTAGAATTGGTTCATCTGACTTTGAAGAACTATGTGATTGATCAAATAACATTCAATCACAATCATTGGTTTAACGGTTCTACCAAAACAAGTTTCGGTTCTACCTCCATGTGAGTACTATGCATAGTCACACTAGCTTTCCAAAATTTGGTTGACTAGGTACTAGGATCGATTCCCCACATATATATGGTATCTAACTGTTGATGGTGGATTTTCATTTAAGGGTAAAATTGTAAAACCTAAAAATTATGCGCTAACATCTTGTAAAAGATAAGGCCATTATTAAGTGATGGATACTCCTTCACTTTATTAATTCACCTAGAATGAAGCATGTGGCAACAATCCCATTCTGTGAATAAAATACACGAAATTCATCCAGGTTGGAGCATGTAGCAACAATCCCATATACCTTGTGAATTTCCAGCATTATTAATTAATGCGCAACCAGCCTTGTATTTCCTGTACTCATTATCAGTGCGGCATGACGACTGACTGTTGTTCTCAGCAGAGCAACACGGTTCTCCAAGCATTATAATGAAACATGTACGAAATACCCGTACAGGCTGCAACTCTCGGTGTGTTATACTAGCCCGATTGAGCCACTCTCGGGGTGTTATACTAGCCCGATTGAGCGTCCGGACTGACCGTATCAGTCTGGATATGATCACGACCTTACAACTCCACCAGCATGATTGGATGGCCCAGATCAATTCCATAACCCCCAAGCAGGTATGGAATATCCGCTGCCGAACTAATGCGGGCCCCGCATGGTCGGTCAGTCTCCCCAAAAGATTGGCCTATCTTTCCAAAACGTCCAAACCATAGCAGTATGGACGCACAATCCTAAATTAGGGTTTGCGGCACATTACATGTGTCGCAAAACAGTCTCAACCATCCATCTTCGTAGGTATAGATGGAGGGTGCATATGTAGATTCAAAGGGAACGGAGTATGTCAACACAATCACCATGGGCCCACCTACATACCTGACTAATCGGTCAGGACCAAGCATGGTTGGTCATTCCAAATCGTGCGCCTGAATGGAGCATGACGCATGACCTTGAAACCCAAAATTAGGGTTTTGAATCACGAGCGTCCATTTTCTCTGGCACGAATGGAGGGTCCGAGATTAGATCAAAGCAGGCCAGGTCATACCAACATGACCACCGTGGACCTGTATGTCCTCTCACATGATCGGCCAAGACCGAACTCTCCTTTTCTCCTCGGTTCGCGTGCCTCCAACATGCGTGGTCGCTCCTTCCAAATTGCAAACTAATCTCAGCCGCTCGATTTCGCTGGACGAATTAAGTGGCTTAGATCATGTTTTCATGGGATGGTAAGGCATAAGCGTGAACACCAGCCTACCACCTACACGTTGGAGCAATCGACCAAGACCGACCAAGCCTGGTCATCTTGGAACGCTCGCTCAAAATTGGTACGGCGTGCGGATTTTGCGGCACCAATTTTCTATCGCAAATTGATCTCAACCACACAAGTTCGCATGACAAATTGAGTGGCCTAGATCACACTTTTGTTAGACAATGAGGCATGGGCGCCTGCACCGTCATGTTGTCTACACACATGCACGACCGACCTAGCCAAAGTTGTGTCCCAAGCTTGGATTCGACCAAGCTGAAAAGTGATGCTTGCGCACCTTTTCATAAACCCTAATTCCATCAACGGTCGCAGATGAGTGTCTCAAAGATCATCTCGTCTGTCCAACTTCACTGGCTTGGATATACATCCCTGGTCAGGAGTTAATTGGTCAGTATGGCGTCATGGTGATCACCACCCGTCACTCTACCACACCACGTGATCGGTCAAGGGAGGGTTTGCATGCGCAACTTCCAAACCATCACATGAAGTAGGCTGAACATGAAGTTTCTTTGAGACTCTCAAACAACGATGCTTCATACATGCTGAATATACTCGATGCAGTACCTGCATAGTATACACACGATACTTCACAAGTATCAATTTCCTAAATAACGTAGCATTGCATGCTACTTTCTGTGGGTCCCACGATCCACACACTCGAGGCATCAATCATCTCACAAACTGGGGGATACATACTGGGGTATTGGTCTGGCGGTTTACAACGTGCAGCGCACAACGTGCCATCACAAGAACGTGTCAGGAAGTCGTGTACGGTTAGTGATGATAGTAGAAGTGGGAAATCCTGGTCGTGTGACACCAACACACTACTCCATCACTCCACTTTCTCCACTTCCCACGAGATACGAAGGTTAGGATCAAAGACTTGTATAAATAGGTTCTCCGCCCTATTTTTTGAAAGGGAGACAATGACAGAATAAAGAGAGCATAACACAAAAACCAAGTGTTAACACTCAAAGCCTGTTTGCATTAATTACAAGCCTGGCTCACCTTTCTGTTACAAGTCATAAACAAGCCTACACCTTCACAATCTCAACACCTTCTTCGCTTCCCTCCCTAAGATCAACCCCATCTCCTTCACTTTGTGACCAAAGCAAGTCTGGAACGACCATTCTTTTTGGTTTAGGCCGGACTTGCACAGATTAACCTATCGAATCTACAAGCACTCTACGTGCAGTGCATTTGTTTAAGGTTTAGATTCATTCCTCATCCACACACCCCAAATTACCAAAATCGGCAGGAATAGTTTTCACCCACAAACAATTGGCGACCACAGTGGGAGGTTGATCTCTCGGTTGTAAAGGCAATTTCTTCGAAATCCGATTCGATTTTGTCAATTTCAAAAGGGTAGATCTTAGAACCAATTTAATCAACAACTCATTTCAAGATGGTGGAACTCAGGTCCAGATCAGCAATCAATTCTGATGGAATTAGTGTGGATAACACTCCCGGAGTCGATGTACCTGTCAGTGGAGATACCGTGGTCAATACATCTCGTGGAGCCGTCACCTCTACCATCAGCACCAATGTAGCATGAAATATTCCAGTAAGTGTAACACCTCCCATCACTAGAGCCATAACAGCCGCTAATCCCGGCATCTCCTCATGTGTAACGCCTCCGGTGGTCACCAGAGAAACAACTTTCACTCCTTCATCAAGACGAGGAGCCGGAGGGAAAAGAGGAGGACCACCACCCATTACCATTGCAGACTTAATGGAGAAGCATGAAGTTCTGGCTAAGACCCAAATGGATATGGCCGAAACTCAGAAAGAGGTACTCAATTTTCTCAAAACTTTGACTGAACGATTGCCGCAAGGTTCACGACAACCCGGGGGAGACGATAAGTTTAATTTTTTAGAAATCGGTCGAGTTGCGCTCTGCAAATCGGCGACAAAACTCAGCAATTTTTTCGTTTTCAGTATCACAAATTTGGTCTTTTACTTCATTAATTCAGGTATCCAAGGGATTCTAACGTTTAATTCAATGATTGATGGAACGTTTTTCATTATAATCCTGTCTAAATAAGGTTTTTTTTGTTGAGATTTAATATTTTTGGGTCGATTTCAAGTTTTTTAATATGGAGTCTGGATCCAAGAAAGCTGATAACAATTTTAGTTTCTTTGCTTCTGAATCTATTCCCCGTCATATTGAAAGTGAAACGCCTTTTGATGTACCATCGTGTTATATTTATGACGAGGATATAGATAATAGTTTGAATGAATGGCAATTTAACTTAATTAGTAGATTGGATTTTGTTAAGATGAAATTCGCAGTTGCTGCAGAATCTTTGAAGAAACAGTGGTCAATTGCAGGTAGTTATCAACTCATACCTCTTGGAAAAGGATTTTTTATCATTAAACTTGATAATGATATTGATATGAAACACATCTGGAATGGGTTTTGGAAGGTGGAAAATCAAATTCTTAAACTGCGATTTTGGGAACCAAATTTCAATCCTGCTGCACAGAAAACAACTACTGCTTTTGTTTGGATCAACTTTCCTGGTCTTGGTATGGAATACTGGAAGGAAAATATACTTATGTCCTTGGGAGACACATTTGGTAGAGCTATTAAGGTGGATGAAACAACTCTTAAAAGGGAAGTAGGCTATTATGCTAGTGTTTTAGTTGAAGTAGACTTGGCAAACAAAAATCCTAATACTATTCTGGTTAAGACCAAATATGGTAGTTTTGAACAAGAGGTGCAAATTCCGAAGGTACCAAGTTTCTGTAATAATTATAAAGTGGTTGGTCATTTAATCACTGAATGCAGATTGATGAGAAATGTATTCACAAAGGAGGGGGATGTTGAAGAGAAGAATAATTTTGTGCAAAGGAGGATTTGGAAGCAGAAAGAGAAGAAACAACCACAACAAGTTGTCTTTGATATATATTGCACTCCAAAGACTCCTAGCTCTCAAATAATTAAGAACAACACTTCTAATGAAGATGAGCAGGTTGAATTTGATTTAGATAATAATGTTAACAAAAGTAATATTACTGAAAGTGGTGCTGCTAATTATTTCTCCCCATATGAATTTCCACCACTATCTACAGAGATTTTACTTAAAGTATCAACTAGTATTCCTTCTATGTTGACTTCTGTAGAGAATACTCATTCTAATGAGGTAAATCATACTTATGGTTCCCAAAATGCTTCCTCATTACAGTTTGGTGCTCTTGAGTCTTTTGCATCTGCAAGTAAATTTCAAGTTTTGGTGGAGGTTGCTGAAGAGCAAAGCTCAGAAGACATTCAAAAAACAGCAAAACAAGGTACAAAAAGTCCTTATGTTGGAGAAGCTGTAAAGAAAAATAATTTAGGTGTACAATCAAAAGGTATATCTTTTATTACAACTAGGAAAATATCTGGGAAAAATTTAGTTAAAAATAAAGGACTGAGAGGTCCTGAATCCTCTCAAAATTCTACTCAATGAGAGTACTATTATGGAACATCAGAGGCCTACAAAGAAGTAGAGCCAAAGATAAATTAAGATCTTTAGTAAATCAATTTAGTCATTCTCTGGTTTGGTTAGCTGAGCCTAAAATAAAAGTTAGAGGTAATTTTGTTAAAAATTTGAGGTTACCAGGAATGAGTCATATGCTAATTCATAATTCTAGTGGTACAATCAAAGGAAACATTTGGTTATTATGGCATACTTCACTATCTGCACCTTCTGTAGTTTCAAGTTCCAAGCAGGCTATTACAATAAGGGTTGGAGATGTATTAGTAACTGGAATTCATGGTGCATGCTCAACAGTAGATAAAAGAAAACTTTGGGAAGAATTAATGAAAATTAGTGAAATGAATTTTCCATGGATGGTGATTGGAGATTTTAACACTGTCTTAAGCTGTGATGAGAAGAAGGGTGGTATGAGTCCACTCAGAGTTTCAATGTCAGATTTTAATCAATGCATGGATTATTGTGGAATTTTACAAGCCCCAAAATCAGGCATTCAATTTTCTTGGTGTAATAACAGGGTGGGCAAGAAGAGGATTTTATGTGATCTTGATAGGGCTTTCTTCAATGTAAAATGGATGGAGAGGTATGCTGATTGGAGGTATAAAGTTGGAGTAAGAGGAATATCAGATCATGGTGCATTGATGGGAGGTACAGCTGAAATTCCTAAACCAAAAAATATACCATTCAAATATCAGTATGTATGGACCTCTCATTCTAATTTCAAGCAATTGATACTAGAATCTTGGGAAGAGGAATGCACTGGAAATCCTGCATTTAGGTTTATGAGCAAACTAAAAAGATTCAAAATTCTTGTTAAAAAATGGAATTGGGAGTTTTTTGGTGATTTGAGAGTTAAAGTTAAAGAAACAGAAGAGGAATTCCTTAATGCTTCATTACTTTCTGATGCACAGCCAGAAAAATGTGGTTCTTCTCAACAATTTAGTAACAGCAAGGGGCAAATATGAATTAGCATCTCAACAATATAATAAACTAATGAGGTCCAAGGAAAGAATAAAATAGGTGAAAGAAGGGGGTGCAAATACTAGATTTTTTCATACTACTATGAAAGTTAGAAGTGCTCACAATAAGATAATTAAACTTGAAGATGCAAATGGTAACATTATAGCAGATCAAGAAAATATTTCTGAATTATTGGTAAATCACTTTAAGAAAAAAATTTGAGTATCATGAAGTAACAATGGATGAAGGTCTTTTTGAAGCTATTCCCAGAGTAATAATTGATGAGGAGAATGTTAAAATGGACCAAATACCACCAGCTCAGGAGATCAAAGAAGCAGTATTCTCAATGGACCCAAAAAGCTCTCCTGGACCTGATGGCTTCCCAGGTAGTTTCTATAAATTCTCTTGAGACATTATTGGGAAGGACTTGGTTGAAGCAATACAGTTCTGTTGGAGATGTAGATTCATTCCAAAAGGGATGAATTCCAGCTTTCTTTTCTTATTGCCAAAAGTACCTGGAGCAAACAGAACAGAACATTTTAGACTGATTGGTTTGTCAAACTTTTGTTTCAAAATCATCACAAGAATAATAACAACAAGAATACATGAAGTACTTCACATGATGATATCTTGTCAGCAAGGTGCCTTTATTAAAGGAAGGAATATTCAGGAGAAGATTGTGCTTGCCTCTGAATTAATAAATGAGCTAGATACTAAGAGAAGAGGTGGCAATGTGGGATTAAAATTAGACATTACACAAGCTTTGGATTCAATAAGCTGGGAATTCATATTTAAAACTCTGAAATATTTTGGTTTCTCTGAAGTAGGTATCAGCTGGCTGAGAATCATTTTAGAATCTGCAAGAATATCAGTCTTAGTAAATGGTGGACCTTTCGGGTTCTTTGATGTGAAGAGAGGTCTCAGGCAGGGAGACCCTCTTTCTCCCATTTTGTTTGTGATAGCTGAGGAGGTTATAATTAGAAACATTACTAAGATGGTTCATGAAGGGGCATTAAAAACAATGGTTAATAGAAATGGAGTTGAACCTTCTCATTTAATGTTTGCAGATGATATTTTATCTTCTGCAATGGGCACAAAAAGAACTTGGACAATTTAATGGGCTTACTAAAAAGATATCAAGCAGCATCAGGTCAAACTGTAAATAGAGCAAAAAGCAAATGCTTTATTGGTGGTATCACTGAAGATAGAAGACAAGTAATTGTTGAAAGACTATAAATGGAGATTTCCGAGTTCCCAGATAAATACTTGGGAGTAATATTGAGTCCTGGAAGAATTAAATCTACACATGTTTGGGGTATGGTGGATATGTTACAAAAGCAGTTAGCTGGTTGGATTGGAAAATTACTTGCTTTTTCTGCTAGATTAACTTTAGTGAAGTTTGTACTCTGCAGTATACCCATTTACAATATGTCAGTATACAAATGGCCCAAAACAGTGATTAAAGAACGTGAAAGGATAATTAGGAACTTTCTATGGACAGGTGATCCATCAGTGAAAAAAGCTTGTAACTGTAAAATTGGAAGAAGTGAATGCACCTTTAAATGAGGGTGGGATTGGTATAAGAAGATTGGAGGTGATGAATAAGACATTATTATTGAAGTTACTTTGGAAAATCGAAACAGAAGATGAAGAATGGACTAGATTCTTGCAGGCAAAGTACAAAAACAAAAATGGTGATTGGATTACTAGTTACAGGAAATCATCAATTTTGCCTGGGTTAAAATGGGTCATAAATGATCTAAAAGAAGGTAGTAGATGGCTAGTAGGGGATGGATGTAATATTTCAGTTTGGGAGGATAAATGGATCAAAGATTATTCTCTTATTGATTACCATCAAGATGACACATTTATACAACAACACAAAGGCCTGAAAGTGAGTGATTTGATAGTGAATGGGGAATGGCATATAGTAGAAGAAATGAAGAAATATTTTGAGCTTAAGGAACTACCAGAAATTGGTAATGGGAAAGATAGAAGAATTTGGGCTGCTGACTTAACTGGAAAATTTTCTGTTGCAAATGTTGTACAACAGATAAGAGTGAAATATCAACAGGTTAATTGGTAAAGGTATGTATGGGGTCCCTATATACACCCTTACACTTCTTGCAATGTGTGGAAAATTCTCAGAGGAGCTTGTGCAACTGAGGAGAATGTCAGGAAGAAATGCTTTTCTACAGCATCTAAATGCTATCTATGTGGGAATGGTCAGGATAATATGGAGCATATTCTATGGGAGTGTTATTTCAGCAAAGAAATTTGGTCTTGGCTTGGAGGTATGTTCAATCTTTATATTCCTACAAAATTTGAAGAACTTATAACTTGTGTTAAACATCACAGCTCTGCAATTAGGCAGTTATGGTACATTAGCTCTTTTTTTGTGATGGTGGAGTTATGGATGGCTAGAAATTTGAAGCTATATGAAGATATTAATCCAAATACTGTTAAGTTCAAAGACAAGATTTTCAACTTCACAAAAGACTATGGAGTCAGGATTACATGACTCATGAAGAACTGTGTATATGATCTCAATATCATAATAAATTTTGGTATTAAAGGGATAAAATCAAGATGTGCCTCTGTGAAAGAAGTTTTTTTCAAACTTCCTCAGCTCAACCAAACACTAATTTGCTGTGATGGTGCTGCAAAAGGGAACCCTGGTGCTGCATGGTTTGGTCTCATTGCAAGGCAGAGTACTGGAGTATGCATAGGTGCTGGCAGTGGAGGAATTGGAATCACAACCAATTATATAGCAGAGGTAATGGCCCTCATTACAGCAGGAGAATGGGCAGTAAGTAAAAATATTGATGATGTATGTTTTAGTTTAGATTCTAAAGCAGTCATACTTGCATTCACTCAGGGCAAAGTTCCACGGGTAGTCAAAATAAAATGGGAGAAGATAAAGAATAAATTGAGGAGAATTTCCTTCAGACATTCATACAGAGAGGTTAACTCTTCAGCTGACAAGTTAGCTAAGAAAGAAGCAACTCTTGCAAGAGGGGTAGTGATTCTATATAAGGGGAAACCTAACTTTTTGGTCACAATGGAGCAGGAAGATACACACTATTTTAGGTTCACTTAAGTAATAAATGCTTTGAATTCTTCTTAATTGTAAATTTTTGTTGCTATTTACATTCTCAAAAGTTAGTCTTGGCATGTCAAGACTTTCTTATTTTATTGTTCTTGAGTTTTCTTTAGTAATAAATATACATTATTTAGAAAAAAAAACAAACCCGTGGGAGACGTTTCCATCCTGGCCCACACGGATGAGGAAACTCGCATTTCTCCTGAACGCCCAAGATAAAGGAACCAACCATCCAACTTCATCACACGTGAGGACCTGGAACGACTTATCCAAAATCGAGGCAAAGGGGACCGAACGTATGTACACCAGCATCAGCCGCTGTACCCTCAAGATATGCAATGAATTCCTCTACCCAAAGGTTACACCTCTCCCCAATTCTCCCTCTACGATGGTACTGGTAATGCTCGTGAACACGTCTCTCGATTCTTAGAATCTTTGGGGGAGCATGAATACAATCATGTTCTCTGCCTAAAAGAATTTTCATAGTCACTTACGGGAAGGGCGTACACCTGGTACAACAACATCGCACCTAATAGCATATCCAATTGGAACTAGATGGTCAGTGCTTTCTACATAAAGTATTTCTTCGTTTCCGAACAGATCACCTTTTCAGATCTGGGAAGAATTCTTCAGCGGAATAACGAGCATCCCAACGACTTCGTTAAGAGGTTCAGAACCCAAGCACCGGATTATCATGACCTGGACGTCACCGAACGATAATTGGTGGAATTGTGAATCAATGAGATGATACCCATATACCGCGCTCTATTAGAGAATTTGTGATTTCAAACGTACTCTGAACTCCATGAAGCTTCCAAACGTTCAGCAACAACTGCACCAGCAATACTAGAAAGAAACAGAGTTGTTCGAAGTGAAGATTCACGTGAAAGTCGAGGAAGCAGGCGTCTCACGAACAAGCAATACAACACTGGTCCTTCCGTGAGTGTAGTAGGCGGAGGAGAAAAAAGGAAAGCTTCAGCGATGAAACAACAAACCAAGCGGGCATCCCCGGCACACAAGACTTCATCTCGGAAAGGAGCGGACAAAACTCCTGCACAAGACGCCGAAGATACAAGCTTTCCTTTCCCCATGAATGAAGTCATAGAACTCTTAGAAGCGTGGATCCAAGATGACGCCATCAAGATTCCTCCTATCAGACGTCCTCCCACTGAGAAAGACATGGCGGACCCTAAATATTGATGCTACCATAGATTCATTCACCATCCAACCAAAGATTGTAACAGGCTAAAACAAATCTTCAGGGAAAAGATAGAGACATGAGAACTTCAACTTGGAAATGAAGGTGTTCATAGAGATCCTCTTCCTATCAGGAACTGTATGATTTCTGGGGATTCTGTTCGCAAAACTGTACAATCTATGATGGAGCGCTTGTGTGAAATATTGTATTTCTCCAAGGGACAGCGTCAAGACATATTTACAGCTCTCAACCGCGTTGTATCAGGCAGGCATTTGTATCCAGAAGCAGTCCAGGGACCCCAGTCTTTCCTGAAAGATGCGAGCAAAGGAAACTGGTGACTCCTAACCGTCACTCATTTGAGAAACGTTGAGTTCGATAGCGCGTTGATTGATACGGCCTCCGAATTTAACATCATTACTGTCAAGACCTTGAGAGCGGCAAAGATCCCGAAGTAGGAAGCTACTCGTCACCCAACTGTGATTAAGGATCCAGAAGGATAATTCAGAGATGCATATGGATACATTGATCTTGAAGTCAAATTGGGTGATTCCTCGACACAAGCAAAGTTCTACATAGTCAAATATCATCCCAACTATGACATGATCCTAGGACGCCATTGGATGCATGACAACAGGGCAACGCTAGGAGTCTGTCCTCTACCGGCTTCGATACCTGAAAGAATCTCCAACGCGCCTTCTGGACCTGACGACTATTTTTTGCCGCACCAACAACTTGCCAATGTGACACAACTTCCCAGGGAGAGCCTGTTAGCGTACGTTGAAAGGTTCCGATCTCAAGTAAGTCTCATCACGCAACCCTTTTTAAAACCAACCGCCCCTCATTCTGGTAAGTCATGGGGACTGGCTCTAGCCAAGAAACCAACCTTGGATAAGAGATGCGAATGGGAGTCCGGCCCCTTTAAACAGTTTATCAGGAGTCTAGAAGTTATCTCGATCAAAGACGACAAAACCAAGACCCTGATGTCTACACGCCCAAACCCATTCAGAATTGGAGACTTAGTAACGAAGACAACCGCGTTCAAGGTCGGAAGCATTACGGTGAAAATGGATACCTCACCTAATTCACCCACGGAGAAGGAGGATGAACCGTACCATGTAGCAGATGTCATCTTATGCGGATACTGCAAACTCATCAACGCTTACAAGCTAGAAGGTGTAACAATTCACTCGCGATGGCTCAAACCCTACCGTACTTAAAACGCTGTGCTACCACTTTCCAGCATCCTACACGCTTTAAGATGCTGTGCTACTTCCTCCAGCGTGTTTTCCCTTACAATTTCACATTATATTTGTAATTCCTCTAGAAAATGATTGCAAGTTCAATTTTCAATTTTCAAAATTAATTGAAGTATTATTTCCATCTGAGAGCCTCTTTATCCCTAAAGATACAAAATCCAGCCTAAACAAATCTACTAGAGCAGGTCAGAAAAGAAACCCTAAAAAAAAAACATCCTGAAAAAGAGTCGAGGGAAAAGATGTGCGCGGAAAGGGAAGGAGCTTTGAACCACTCACCCCCAGCAAGGCCAGGAATATCTTGTATCAGGAACACAGGTCCGTGGTATTCCATTATGGCATTATTTGTTTTATCACAAAGAATTACATGTAAAGGCGCACCCTTGTACCTGAGAAAGTTCAGTCGCGATCTTGACAGGGGATTATAAAGTAAAACCTTTATTCAATTAATAAAATAATAGAAGAAAACCTTGAACTCAGCGGCCACTGAATACAAGGATGATGTTCACAAATTACGGAACATACTTGGATAGAAAAGAAGAAAAGAGGTTTTAGTCGTCGAGGGGGTCGATCGCGCCTGCACCACCGTCAAGTTATGCTTCAATGCCATCACCTATTGATGCTCCTCCCTTCGGATATGCCTCAGCTTCCGCATCATATGTTTCTGTAGAAACGCACTTCATCCCAACATCATCAGCAGGGGCATCAAAGGCCACAGCAACATCAAGAGTCGTGCCAGTTGCTTTTAAACATTCAGGTTCGTCTGTGTCGGAATCGAGAATTATCACGCCGTCCTAGATTGGGTAATCGCACTTATCTTCATTTAGAGGTCGTTTATGCTCAACCCTCCGACTCTTCAACCGCGCTGTAAATATCTTTGCCGTTGCGCTTATTGGTGCCTGCAACGCTTCCTCACGCCTCCATCGCTCATCCATGTCAATCGCAGCTAAAAGGGCATAGATAAGTCCCTGGAAATACGCAGGTGCAAAATAGACATCCCCTGTATAGCACGGCCAACTTCGCGAAGTGGAAGGTCGATCTTAGCCATTACTTCTTCGTGCACATGGTTTTCAGGCTTATCAACTTCGAAGCTTCTTTCTGGAGAGGTGATATGATGGTCGTCCACCGCCTCCATGTTAAACTGCAAAGAAGAAGAAGTTATAAAAAAAATCAAAATCAATCAGTCACTCAGAAGATCAGATAAGTGCGGAGCAGTACCTGGGATATGGAATGAACAAATACGTGAGATGATTCTTTATAATCTCCCAAGTCGACAGAATCCTAGGAGAAAAGAAGTCTTTACTTACCACCTATGAAGGATACTATTTTGGGATAGCAATCAACGATGCTTATCGCATACATCTTAGGAAAGCCGCCGTATGATAAAAGGGAGTTCACCTGACCCAAGGAAGGGACTGAGCTTTGCCCTATACAAAAGGAATCAAAGCGACTCACCGGATCAAGTCCTGCTTCCTTCACAACCCTAGCAAAGACTCCCAGGGGTCGACCTATCCGGTAAATATGCATTCACTTTAGCTTGGTCATTTCAGTGTACAAATTTGTCACCATCTCATGCCTACCCCACAATAGTGTAACTATTATGTGCTAGGCAGGGGACTTAATGTTGATGGTCGATTTTTATTTAAGGGTAAAATTGTAAAACCTAAAAATTATGCGCTAACATCTTGTAAAATATAAGGCCATTATTAAGTGATGGATACTCCTTCACTTTATTAATTCACCTAGAATGGAGCATGTGGAAACAATCCTATTCTGTGAATAAAATACAGGATATTCATCCAGGTTGGAGCATGTATCAACAATCCCATATACCCTGTGAATTTCCAGCATTATTAATTAATGCGCAACCAGCCTTGTATTTCCTGTACTCATTATCAGTGCGGCATGATGACTGAGTGTTGTTCTCAGCAGAGCAACACGAATCTCCATGCATTATAATGAAACATGTACGAAATACCCGTACAGGCTGCAACTCTCGGTGTGTTATACTAGCCCGATTGAGCCACTCTCGGGGTGTTATATGGTCGGAATATGGCCAGAATACGGCGCCAGAATATAGCTCAGGTGACCGGCAAAGGCCGCCCGGTCACCGCTCAAACGATCCAACTCGGGTCAACCGATTCAATTGACTAACTCAGTAAGATCACGAGTTAGACGGGCGAGTTAGATAATTAACCAGACTCAACTTAGCTGAGTGGCCTTGTCTGAGCCATTGCATTGACTAAGTACTGTTGCACAATATTTGTGCTTCTCTCAGCCATGATGGATGTTCCTTCATTGCAATTCAGCTTGGAATTTGACCCTACACAACAGCAACAACAGTTCAAACCCAAAACCTGCAGTTGCGATTCCATTTGTGCAACTTCTTTCAGCAAATTCGAGCTCATATGCCTACTGCAAGCCATCATTTCCATTTCTCAGTACCACCAACTTCATTTTCTGCTTCAACTCAGCTGCAATGTTGTTATATCATTTCCAACTGCAACAACATGGCCAATGCCTTAACTAGCACCAAAATAACCAGTTTGTAGTTGTTCTTCTCAGGCTCCCACCAAACTGCCCTGTGTACCAATGAGACCACCAGATTACAGCTGCTATCTTGTTGTTCAACAACTAATGTAGATCTAAACCCATTATCTACAGCCAAACAAAGCTGAGTTGCAACATCACATAACTCCCCCTTAGTCTAGCCATATGTAACAGCTCCAGTTCAGCTGCAACAACAGCATTTTGCACCAAGTGCATCACCAATACCTCAGTTGCTCATTCCTGTAACACTGCTTCCAATTCTTCTCAGCTGCTCAGAACTAATGTGCTACTACCTCAAGCCAACAGTAGCAACCAAGTCTATCTTTCTTCTAAACCATGCCAACTGCTAACACCAAAACCCAGTCAAGCCAATGCCAGTGCCACATTCTCCATTTTAAGCTTTGTATCACATAACAACAAGATAACCTGCAACGGCCAAATTCATTCAATCCCATCTTCAAGCTTACTCTGAAATCACCACCTCACTGCAATCATTTAGTTCCAGTGCTTGTTGTCCATTTCAGCCAAAAACAAAACTTGTTAACCTCCATTTGTTTACAGCTACAGCTCCAATGCCACCATTTGAGCTTTCCCAGTTATGCCATAACACCACCATCTCTACCTGCAACGGCCATTTCGGTCCAGAAATCTCCAGAAATCACTACCAGCGCCTTAGTTCCATTGCAGCAACACCTTCAAGCCTTCACATAACCCATCTTCATTAGTATCAACTCCAAGCTCTCCCTAGAACTCATATCAGCTGCAACTCCAAGTTCTCGATCAAAACCCAAATCTATCACCTCAAGCACAAAACAACATTTTGCTGCTCAACCATTCCACCATCATTTCACAATCACTAACTGTTGCAATTCCAGCTGCTATACTTGTAACTCAAACTCCACCAGTTCAACCAATCACCAGAATCAAGCTCTTAATCCACCAGGATCCACAGCCCACAACAACATCTTGTTCACTATTTCAAAAGGCAACAGATCCCCACTCTTCTGTGTTCTTCTAAACTGCAGCCACATCACTTCAGATTCAATTCTGCCATCTTCATACTTCAAACCCAATACAACATCAACTAGTATTTCTCGAATTTCAGTGACCCCTCTAGTTAATTCCAACAGCATCAGAGAACCCTAACTTGCTTAAGAAACCCAGCTGAATCATCATCATTTTTCTCTATTTGGTTCATCACAGTAAAACCCTAATTAGATACAAACTCACCCCATCATTGTTATTCTCATAAATAGACTCCATCATCATCAATTTGTAGCAACAGCAGAAAAAACCCATCAATTAAACTCATTATAAACTCTAATTTACAAGAGATTTCAAAACTACATCTCGATCATCTCCTGTAAGTTCAGAACTGAACTTCATCTTCTTTTCTCAAACACCAACTCTTGCACTTGTTCTTAGCAGTATTAATTTCCCCCCTCAACATCAACCTTTCCTCTCAGGCAATCTCTCAATTCATAACAATCTTCACCATCGTCTTCTCAAAACAGCCGCCTTGGCTTTTCTCATTTTCAGTCAAAGGAGGTAATGAAAGAAAGAACGAAATTCAGTCTTCTCTGAATTTTAGGTCGCGTGTTGGAAAAAAAAATCATATTGACACCCCACTTCAGTGGTTAAGGGGTAATAGCTTGAACATGGCTTGTCGGTTCCACGGAACCGACTGCCTATTCGCTTCTTTGCTCAATTTTCAGTTTTGGCAAACCGACGGTTCATTCTTCCTCTCCTTAGCTGCGCATCCTAGCCTGCTCCAACTATCGCATGTGGATTCCCTTTGTGCTCCTTTTCGCCCCAAAAGGACAATTTCTCTTTCTTTTGCTCCAAAGGACTCCATTGCACCTAATCAACTCAAATTCACCCATAAGATACATATTTTACAAAATAAATAGCAAAGAAAGCATAAATACTAGATATAAAATTAGGTGTTTTAGACACCTATCAAATTCCCCCACACTTAGACTTTGCTAGTCCTCGAGCAAATCAAACAAAAAAAAATACAACAACTCCGTCTCGTCGAGGCTACGGTCACTTTTAGCATAAATAACAAGCTTTTGAACCCCTAGGTGTCCCTAGTGGACGAGTTTTAGTCTCGGAAAGTTTTACAAGAGGTATGCCTACAAAACCTATATTTCCACCTCCGTCTATTTGTGACAAATCAATGAACGAATCCAAAATGATTACAGGAGGAAGTACCTTGCGCAAATTCAGTTCAAATTTAAGTAAATAAAGCTTTAATTAGATAGTCGAACAAGCCACAATACTCGGAAACTAACTAACCACAATCACAATGAAAAGATTAAGAAGATGAATACAGATGTAGATGTTGGCGAATGTTCACAAGTGATCGATGTTTCCCATATCTGTCTGAAGGTCACCGCCAAGATGAACCTATGCAACCTATTGGATTGAGCTACTGGTCCGAATTCTAGCGCTAACACACTTGAATATACAAGGGAACTAGTGGTCAACAAACTTATTTCTACATCAACTCACTGGCATATACAAGGGAACCAGGAGTGACTTTATTCAACAATAATAATATATTTTCTTTTCTTTTCTTTTTCACTTTTTTTTTTTTTTAGACATCATGATTAGATCTTTTGGATCCAAGCGCATGCTTCTTGTCAGCAAGTACGTGATAGTTGCCTTGGATCCTGCATTCCACGCTTGTTTAGGCGACGGAGACAGGGACTATGTTTCACACATACTGCTATTCCCAAGTGTCATTTTATTCTGTTTGGTCTAATTGGTCGGTCTTTTTTTCTTTTTTTTTTTTCTTTCTTTTTTCTTAGCAACTAAATCACTCTAATTCATCCTAGCAGTAATAACAACTCGATTTTTAGTGACCCACCAAAACACTTAGAGAACAATAGAAAAATATGGAAAAATAAAAATAAAATGTGATATGGTGATATTCCGAGATATGGTAACAACTATCATGGTATTTATGATTTATGAGCTATGTTCGTCCCTTTTAGTTAATTGGTTCCTCAACTCCTGCAATCAAAATGGTTCCATCCACTAATGGTGTCATCCTAAAAGCACAAGTTTCTAGATTTCGGAGTTCAAAAAACACAATTTTTTCTTGGTTTTTCTATTTTTCTGTTTTTTTTTAACTAAAGGCATAAAATAAACTAAAACAAACTATATAAACATATAAATGCTCCCCCACACTTAAACTTTACATTGTCCTCAATGTAAAATTGAATCATCCAAAGAAAGTTCAAGGTGGGAAATTCCGCAAATGATATGCAAAAACAAGAAAATAAAGATAACATGCTTAAAGAATAAAAAGATAAAGGTAAAGATACAAAACCGGTGGGTTGCCTCCCACTTAGCGCTTGGTTTAAAGTCGTCAGCCCGACGTTCTCCTTGTTTGATCACTTCCCATATACCAACAATCTGAAAAGTTGGGAATCCTTCCATGTAACCTGTTTTGGAAACAGTAGCTTCACACAAGCATTAGTACAATAAAACATAAGTGAAGCTATATATCCGTAAAAGTCTCCCCCACACTTATTCATGTCCACACTTGGAAGTGGATAAAGAACATAGGTATCGGGAACTTCTACAAATTCTTGTCCGCAAATCTGCATACTATGAGAAACAAATGTCTCCAAAGGAGGATATCGAGAAACAAAGTTATTCAACAATATTTCTGAAGCACATACATTTAATCCAACAAAAAGTAAAGGAGAAGAATCAATAAGCAAAGGATTAGTCAAACCTTGCGGAAAATCTTGTATTGCGGAATCCTCTTCGTCCTTATAAAACTCAAGTGAACTTACCTCTTGTATATCGTGGTCCTTTATCAAACCTTTCAACAAATCGTCATTCGTCTTTGGCTCAACTAAAGCCTCGACATCAACATCATCATTATAATATTTTATAGGTTCAATTGGGTCTTCCATGATAGTACTCAATTCGGTTTCATTCTCAATAAATACTTCCACACCCTCGTACGTTACACTATCTAAAACCATGTTTTTGTTACTCCAAGACTCCACCTTTTGAATAGGCGAACGATCGTTATTATGATCCGGAGTTGGAATAACTTCATTCTTGTTACAAGGATTTTCAAAAGGTTCAAAATCATCATCGTAACCCATAGAATAACGTCGATCACGCTCCTTTTTTAAAGCTCTTTTAGCTTCAATAACTTCTTCATCGGATGCTAGGCCGTCATCGATCAATTGATAGAACCTTCTTTCAAGTTCTCTCAAACTAGGTTGCCTTGCACCAAGGATATCACGAATAGGTTTAGATACACCATCACAAGCCTTAATTGGTGTGAAACTCTCAACTATCCGCTCATGACTAGAGGATGACGGATCAATGCGTTTCTCCATATTGTGTGTATCTTTTTCAACTTGTTGTGTCAGCTCCTTTATCTTATCACAAATATCTGCAACACTAGGAGAAATATGATTAGAAGCATGACTATCCTCCCCTCCTAGTGATTGTTCACTTACATACCTACCATAAGAAGGTTGGTATGTACAAGAATAACCAAAAGGATATGCGGAATATTGACCATAACCAAAAGAATGGTTTTGGTTATACTCCCCGTATGGTTGGTAGTTGCCATGAGATTTAGATTGAAAACCAAATAAATTATTGTGTGCATGTTCTTGTACACCATACATATGGAACAAATACTTGATTAGGTACTCTTGACGTGTAGATGCCAAATATCAAGTACCTGAAAAAGAAAAATTCTCATAACAGCAAATCAGAAATAAGAGACAAGAAACATAAACAAAAACAAAAGTAAAAAGTAAAAAAGAAACTAAAAACTTAATAACAAGCCGTTTGCCTCCCCGGCAACGGCGCCAAAATCTGGTCGGAATATGGCCGGAATCCGGCGCCGGAATATAGCTCAGGTGACTGGCAAAGTCCACCCGGTCACCGATCAAACGATCCAACTCGGGTCAACCGATTCAATTGACTAACTCAGTAAGATCACGAGTTAGACGGGCGAGTTAGATAATTAACCAGACTCAACTTAGCTGAGTGGCCTTGCCTGAGCCATTGCATTGACTAAGTACTGTTGAGCAATATTTGTGCTTCTCTCAGCCATGATGGCTGTGCCTTCATTGCAATTCAGCTTGGAATTTGACCCTACACAACAGCAACAACAGTTCAAACCCAAAACCTGCAGTTGCGATTCCATCTGTGCAACTCCTTTCAGCAAATTCGAGCTCATATGCCTACTGCAAGCCATCACTTCCATTTCTCAGTACCACCAACTCCATTTACTGCTTCAACTCAGCTACAATGTTGTTATATCATTTCCAACTGCAATGTTGTTATATCATTTCCAACTGCAACAACATGGCCAATGCCTTAACTAGCACCAAAATAACCAGTTTGTAGTTGTTCTTCTCAAGATCCCACCAAACTGCCCTGTGTACCAATGAGACCACCAGATTACAGCTGCTATCTTGTGGTTCAACAACTAAAGTAGCTCTAAACCCATTATCTACAGCCAAACACAGCTGAGTTTCAACATCACATAACTCCCCCTTAGTCCAGCCATCTGTAACAGCTCCAGTTCAACTGCAACAACAGCATTTTGCACCAAGTGCATCACCAATACCTCAGTTGCTCATTACTATAACACTACTTCCAATTCTTCTCAGCTGCTCAGAACTAATGTGCTACTACCTCAAGCCAACAGTAGCAACCAAGTCTATCTTGTTTCTCAACCATGCCAACTGCTAATACCAAAACCCAATCAAGCCAATGCCAGTGCCGCATTCTCCATTTTAAGCTTGGTATCACATAACAACAACATAACCTGCAGCGGCCAAATTTATTCAATCCCAGCTTCAAGCTTACTCTGAAATCACCACCTCACTGCAATAATTTAGTTCCAGTGCTTGTTGTTCATTTCAGCCACCAACAAAACTTGTTAACCTCCATTTGTTTACAACTATAGCTCCAATGCCACCATTTGACCTTTCCCAGTTATGCCATAACACCACCATCTCTACCTGCAATGGCCATTTCGGTCCAAAAATCTCCAGAAATCACTACCAACGCCTTAGTTCCATTGCAGCAACACCTTCAAGCCTTCACATAACCATCTTCATTAGTATCAACTCCAATCTCTCCCTAGAACTCATATCAGCTGCAACTCCAAGTTCTCGATCAAAACCCAAATCTATCACCTCAAGCACAAAACAACATTTTGCTGCTCAACCATTCCACCATCATTTCACAATCACTAACTGTTGTAATTTCAGCTGCTATACTTGCAACTCAAACACCACCAGTTCAACCAATCACCAGAATCAAGCTCTTAATCCACCAGGATCCACATCCCACAACAATATCTTGTTCACTGTTTCAAATGGCAACAGATCCCCACTCTTCTGTGTTCTTCTAAACTGCAGCCACATCACTTCAGATTTAATTCTGCCATCTTCATACTTCAAACCCAATACAACATCAACTAGTATTTCTCGAATTTCAGTGACCCCTCTAGTTAATTACAACAGCATCAGAGAACCCTAACTTGCTTAAGAAACCCAGCTGAATCATCATAATTTTTCTCTATTTGGTTCATCACAGCAAAACCCTAATTAGCTACAAACTCACCCCATCATTGTTCTTCTCATAAATAGACTCCATCATCATCAATTTGTAGCAACAGCAGAAAAAACCCATCAATTAAACTCATTATAAACTCTAATTTACAAGAGATTTCAAAAATACATCTCGATCATCTCCTCTAAGTTCAGAACTGAACTTCATCTTCTTTTCTCAAACACCAACTCTTGCACTTGTTCTTAGCAGTATTAATTCCCCCCCTCAACATCAACCTTTCCTCTCAGGAAATATCTCAATTCAAAACAATCTTCACCATCGTCTTCTCAAAACAACCGCCATGGATTTTCTCGTTTTCAGGCAAAGGAGGTAATGAAAGAAAGAACAAAATTCAGTCTTTTCTGAATTTTAGGTCGCGTGTTGGAAAAAAAAATCATATTGACACCCCACTTCAGTGGTTAAGGGGTAATAGCTTGAACATGGCTTGTCGGTTCCACCGAACCGACTGCCTATTCGCTTCTTTGCTCAATTGTCAGTTTTGGCAAACCGACGGTTCATTCTTCCTCTCCTTAGCTGTGCATCCTAGCCTACTCCAACTATCACATGTGGATTCCCTTTGTGCTCCTTTTCGCCCCAAAAGGACAATTTCTCTTTTTTTTGCTCCAAAGGACTCCATTGCACCTAATCAACTCAAATTCACACATAAGATACATATTTCACAAAATAAATAGCAAAGAAAGCATAAATACTAGATATAAAATTAGGTGTTTTAGACACCTATCTACTAGCCCAATTGAGCGTCCAGACTGACCGTATCAGTCTGGATATGATCACGACCTTCCAACTTCACCAGCATGATTGGATGGCCCAGATCAATTTCATAACCCCCGAGCAGGTATGGAATATCCGTTGCCGAACCAATGCGGGCCCCGCATGGTCGGTCTCCCCAAAATATTGGCCTAGCTTGACAAAACGTCCAAACCATAGCAGTATGGACGCAAAACAGTCTCAACCATCCATCTTCGCAGGTATATATGGAGGGTGTAGATGTAGATTCAAAGGGCACAGAGTATGTCAACACAATCACCGTGGGCCCACCTACATACCTGACCAATCGGTCAGGACCAACCATGGTTGGTCATTCCAAATCGTGCGCCTGAATGGATCATGACGCACGACCTTGAAACCCAAAATTAGGGTTTTGAATCACGAGCGTCCATTTTCTCCGGCACGAATGGAGGGTCAGAGATTAGATCAAAGCAGGTCCGGTCATACCAACATGACAACTGTGGACCCGTATGTTCCCTCACCTGATCGGCCAAGACCGAACTCTCCTTTTCTCCTCGGTTCGCGAGCCTCCAACATGCGTGGTCTCTCCTTCCAAATTGCAAACTAATCTCAGCCGCTCGATTTCGCCGGACAAATTAAGTGGCTTAGATCATGTTTTCATGGGATGGTAAGGCATAGGCGTGAACACCAGCCTACCACCTACACGTTAGAGCAATCAACCAATACTAACCAAGCCTTGTCGTCTTGGAACGCCCGCTCGAAGTTGGTACGGCGTGCGGCTTTTACGGCACCAATTTTCTGTCGCAAATTGATCTCAACCACACAACTTCGCAGGACGAATTGAGTGGCCTAGATCACACTTTTGTGAGACAATGAGGTATGGGCGCCTGCACCGTCATGTTGTATACACACATGCACGACCGGCCTAGCTAAAGTTGTGTCCCAATCTTGGATTCGACCAAGCTGAAAAGTGATGCTTGCGGACCTTTTCATAAACCCTAATTCCATCAACAGTCTCAGATGAGTGTCTCAAATATCATCTCGTCCATCCAACTTCACCGGCTTGGCTATACATCCCTGGTCAGGAGTTAATTGGTCAGTATGGCGTCATGGTGATCACCACCCGTCACTTTACCACACCACGTGATCGGTCAAGGGAGGGTTTGCATGCGCAACTTCCAAACCATCACATGAAGTAGGCTGAACATGAAGTTTCTTTGAGACTCTCAAACAACGATGCTTCATACATGCTTAATATACTCGATGCAGTACCTGCATAGTATACACACGATACTTCACAAGTATCAATTTCCTAAATAACGTAGCATTACATGCTACTTTCTGTGGGTCCCACGATCCACACACTCGAGGCATCAATCATGTCACAAACTGGGGGATACATACTGGGGTATTGGTCTGGCGGTTTACAGCGTGCAGCGCACAACGCGCCATCACAAGAATATTTCAGGAAGTTGTGGACGGTTAGTAATGATGGGAGAAGTGGGCAAGCATGGTCGTGTGACACCAACACACTACTCCATCACTCCACTTTCTCCACTTCCCACAAGATACGAAGGTTAGGCTAAAAGACTTGTATAAATAGGTTATCCGCCCTATTTTTTGAAAGGGAGACAACGACAGAACAGAGAGAGCATAAAACAGAAACCAAGTGTTAACACTCAAAGCTTGCTTGCGTTAATTACAAGCCTGGCTCACCTTTCTGTTACAAGTCATAAACAAGCATACACCTTCACAATCTCAACACCTTCTTCGCTTCCCTCCCTAAGATCAACCCCATCTCCTTCACTTTGTGACCGAAACAAGTCTAGAACGTCCATTCTTTTTGGTTTAGGCCGGACTTGCACATATTGACCTCTCGAATCTACAAGCACTCACCACGCAGTGTATTTGGTTAAGGTTTAGATTCATTCCTCATCTACACACCCCCAAATTACTAAAACTGGCAGGAATAGTTTTCACCCACAAACATGAACCTATCAAAATATCTTATAGAAAGAGAGTGAGAAGAAACTAAGAGAGTTCTCACTTCTCCAAAATAAATTCTCAAATCCCTAAATAAAAAAATTAAATAAGGTTAGTTATATCGATGATTTTAGAATAATCAGTTTAATGTAATCAATCGATATTACTATAATCACGATTTAGGAAAAACAAGTAAATATTTTATTTATTTTTTTGACAAAGGAAAAACAAGTAAATTATTTTAGAGAAAAGATCAAAAGTTGGGTTCAGTTTGTTTTGGGGGAAGTTTATTTTAGTGAAATTTTCTGTTTTCATTTGTTTAACTTGACAAAATTTAATGGTAACCTAAAGACAAATTTTTTGAATTAAATGGAACGATGCGACTTGATTGAAATTTCGAAAATGTTCTTGTTCCCATGTTAGTACCACATTAACTCATCTAGCCTCAATCACTTCATTCAAAAATGTTTCAACACGGCAACACGTTTACCATAACTTCTCTTCCTCAATAATCAATATACAGTAGAAACAAATTAATATTGTCGGGACTACCAAAAATTATTAATTAAGCGAGATATTAATTAACCGATAAATTGATAAGTATTAATTTATATATTAATTAATATCTTATTAACTTATGGATAAGTTTATTAGTATCAAATAATTAGTTTCTATATAAACACAATACCACACCATATATTTTTTTATCTCATATATAATCACAATATCAATATCAAATTATATTCTTATAAACACAATATCAAATCATATTTTTATTTCCTATATAAACACAATATCAATATCAAATCATATTTTTATAAACACAACACCACTGAATAATTTCTTGTTGAGCTATGAGAAAACAACACCACAAATTCTTACGATGATAAAAAAAAATTAAAGATGAGATTCAATGTGATATTGATTTTAGCAAAAAACAGAAGAGAATTGAATCATTTTTCAAAAGATCTTCGTAGATCATTAATGTATCGAATATATATAATCCATTATTAATTTACATTTCACATGGGGTCTACATAAGTAATAAAAATATATATTATCTTATAATTTTAGCGAATTAGTATTAATTTGGCACGTTGTCCCCGACTCGGGACCGGCTAATACTATTATTTAAGAGAATTTATTAAATAATCGAGTATTAATTAAAGGAGTTTCTACTGTACTACAGTATATACTAGAGTTTCCATCCCACTAAAGTATTGAAACCAGGCGGAATCTTGATTTTTATTTATTTGTCCCAATACATAGGTTGACTCCTATTTGTAAGATAATTTTTCTCTTAAATACCCTCATTTATTGTGTATGGAAAATTGTAGTAGGAATTGGACAAATGGTAAAATAAGAAACAAAAATTCTTTACAAATCGTCCAAATTGACTCCCTATAAACCGTGTAGACACATGAATACCCAAAAGTAGGACCCCCTGTTAGCTTAAGAAAAGGTATGAAAAAGGAGTAATTGGTCTTGGGAACTACCAGAGTGTTTAACTATTCTTTAGCAAGGTTATGGAAGAAACCCTTTTTTTTTTGATGCCTATTTATAAGGGAGTAAATGATAAACATGTTGACTATATTGAGAAAGATAAGATATACCAAACGTGTTGACTATATTGAAAAAGAGAAGATATAACAAAAGTGTTGCAGTCTCTAAACATTTTTTGAATTCAATCGAGTTAAATGCAATGAATATGAATATGTAGGAGACTAACGAAAGTTACTTCTGTAATCCCAAACATTGCACCAGACTGTTACAACTTACACCAAGGACATCACTACGTGTAAACCCGAGATCAAAGGCACCACACCATTGGATCCTACCCGAATCCCAAACATTCCTTTTCCACCCTACAAATAAATATGTCTCATAATTGAAGAGACCCCGTTAATCAAGTAGAGTAATATTCAAGCGGTAAACATGAATGAAAACAAGTACACAAAATTAGATATTCGCTGTCACAATTGAAGAGCCTTTTTTAATGGAATCAGCAGCTGAAAAGAACACAATTCTTAGTGAAACTCTGATAACTGATAAAAATATTTATTTTACCCCAGATGAAGTGATCAAACAGATCGGCAGGTAATGGGTTAATCTCACCTCACCATACTCTATCCAAGTGTTTCATAATGATTGTCTAAGTATCAAGTTCGAGAATGAAAAGGATAAAATGATGGTTATGGATTCTGCACCATGGCTGGTCTTTCAAAATCAATATGTAATTCTTTTAAAAGAGTGGTGTAGTCCTAATGTACCTCCTCCTTAGATTGAGTTCACTACTTGTCCGTTCTGGATCCAAGTGCATAACATACCAATGATCACGATTACAAAAACTTGGGTTTCAAAATTGGCGAAGTTATTGATTATCAAGTCTTGAAAGTTGAACTTTGTGAGAAAATAAGGAAGGGAAATAATTTCCTGAGAATTAGACTTATTGTGGATGTTACTAAGAGAGTGGCTACTGGTTTTTGGTTGTGTATTTCAAGGAAACTTAATGAAGTGTATTGGGTGTCTCTAAAGTATGAGAATTTACCTAAAAAGCTATGTTACAGATGTGGTATTCTAGGTCATGATAAGGATTGTTGTTCTAATAGTGAGTTACTTTAAGTACCCATTGGTGAGAAGTGTATTGTAAATTATATTGCTAACAATTTTGTGTATGTAGGAGCAGTGCCCTCAAGGGTTTCTGTTGACGCTAAAACTTTAGAGGAGGATGAGAGTGAGAGAGGTTATGGACCTTGGTTGTATGAAGAAGAAGGTCAGGATATTGAGGATGAGGATAGTGAGGATGGTGATGGTGGAGACGATGACAGTGAGAACTGTAAGTAAGATGGGATAGTTTAGCACATCCGTTTTTAATTGCTTTCCGAACAAAGAGAACCATGAGTTCTTTTCTTTCAATGAACCAGCACTTAGTGATATTGAATTAATGCGTACTGAAAATGGTCAGTTGTTCTATTTTTTTTTTAGTTTTATGGTATTGAAGTTTCAGGTCTTAATGTCTTATGTATACTGTGAAGAACTAATTCTTATGTGTTTATGAGATCAGATTTAACATGTAAAAAACTAATTTTAATGTGTTTGCGAGATCGCTGATAGCATCTAATTAATCTTATAACTCTTAACATTTGTATTTCTATAGTTCCTTAATCTTACGTTCTTCAACGGTATAAAGTTTACAAAAAATCGTGTTTTAAAAGTTAAATAATTTCTAAATTTTATTTGTTATTATCCATAAGGGTATAAAATACTTAAACATATTCCCATTTCCTCATTGCCTTAATAATTGTGCAAACTGCAACTAGGTCATCTAAGTTTGGACGGTATCCTATTTATTATGATACTCCCTCCGTTCCACTTTAGATGACGTTTTGGGAGTTTTCACGCAGATTAAGAAATAAAGAGATATATAAAAAAAAATCTATCTATGCTCTTGAGAAGAGTCTTCAAACACTAATTGCTATTAGTGTATTTAAAAATAAACTTATGGTTCCAAGACAAAATGTTAGGGTATTATGGGTAGTTTTGTGGTGAAAATATGAAAACTATCAAGTAATGTGGAACAAAAAAATAACCCTAAACACTCATCTAAAGTGGAACGGAGGGAGTATATGTCTTCAGTTTCATAGGTTATTCTTTACACAATCCTATCTATTTTGTAACTGAGAATGACATAAGGAAAACACGATAGCTTTTCCCACTTTTTTGCCGGAATCATAGCCTTTACAAACCGTGAGTTGTTTAAGTGAAAAGTTGAGTTTTCTGAATATGGACTCTAGGGCGAAACTTTTTTTACAAAGTTTCTGTGTGGAAGCATATTCTTTCACCTTTTTTCCGGTGAAATATTGTATTTTCACCTTAATAAACTTAAGATTACAGATGACCTTTTTTTAATAGAAAAAGTTGAGTTATTCTGAATTGTGGAGTGAAACTTTTTGTTAACATCTATTTAAGTGTACATTAGCTTATAAAGTTTTCAAAAATTCCTAATGAACCACACCAAAAACTAAGCCAAAACCCAGGCTTCTCACAAACTTTCCAATGGCCCCTGCTACGCGGGACCCGCCCCCATGTGAGGGGGCGGTTTTTTGCATCGTTCATTTACACGGTACGTAAAGAATTTTCGGAGAGACTCGCAGACGTAGCAATTCGTGGTACGGGATACGTTCGGAACGGGATACGTACGAGTATTATTCGGATTCGTAAAAGTTAAATTCGGTCAAAAATCCGTTCAACGATTTGTGATTCGGCAATAATACAGAATGACATACGTACGTGTATAATTCGTTTTAGAGATATGCATTCAGCGTACGAAATTCGACATAAATTAACCTGTTAAAAAATCATTTTAAATATGATTTCTCCTAAAATACTATAGTTTAATACTTGACATCAACTATATATAATTTGTGCATCACAATCAACATATAACATGAACGTTGATGGTATTGGAATCCGATTAGTGTACGTAAATTTTTAAAAGTAAAAAATATAATAAATAATGATTATTTAGTGATGATGTGGCAAAGGATTATACGAGGCGTATGATTTGGTAATTCGTAAATACGTGTATAATTCATTTTAAGCTGGAAATTTGCGATACGGTTGATACGTACGGATTCGGTTGATACGGACGGATTCGCGAATTGTACGAATATTATTCACGAACTTACTAACTAGGCGTCAGACTCGATAGTTTATTTTTTATTTTTTTACAGAAAACGTCTTTTCTGATGGATTACTAGTAAGCATCGGATACAGTAAGACCGGGGCGAAAAGCGGACATCTCGTTTTCTCTCAAAAAAGGGTTGTTGCTAGCATATCCCGCTGTTTATTATCAAGTAGTAACTTCTCCTCCTCCATACAAACAAAAAGATCTTGCAAGGGACCCAAGCCTGCCCTATATGACCACTGCATGGAGTTCAAACGGACACAAACTTACACTAAACGTTACAAACCATTGAATGGTTGTCCAGAGACAAAGATAAGTGCAACTTAGGGGTGCCCCCCACCCACCCTATTTTGTAATTTGGACGAATAATTCCTAATGAGCCCCCACCTAAAATATATGTTTTATAAATTAGCTCCCCTTGGAAGAAAAATTCTGCCTCCGTCCATGTGGTTTTTTATTTATAGTTACACTAGTCCACTGGTCCACTCTTCTTCTCTTCATAATCATTATCCACCATATCCCTTCTGCAGATCAAAATAATACTAAAACAGATGGATAAGTTTCCTTTAGAAATCGCTACCCAGATATTAGGTCGACTCCCTATAACAGATTGTGTTCTTCACAGCAAATTTGTATGCGGCAACTATAGGGACATCCTTGATAACACCAAATTTGGTCTCCTATTCAGTATCACATCACGCTCGGGAAACTACTTTGGATCGCAACTCATTTACAACGAGCATATGAACACGGAACTTTACGACACTATCGTAGCTAACAACCACCAGGATGATGGACCACTTAAAAGATTATCACACCCAGTGATCGGGTCTTGCAACGGTCTTGTATGTTTTTATGTTTACCATGACAACATCCAAGATTCTATTTATATTATAAATACAGAAACCGGTCAGTACATTCATCTCCCACAAAAATATATGCTTCCGGAGGAATTCGTTGGACGCAGAAACATGTTAGGAGGTTTCTGCTAATGTCAAAGTTCTGATGAATACAAGGTTGTTCGAATTGACCCAGACGGCAAAGTGGAAGTCAACACCCTCGGCAATAAGATGGGATAGAGAAATGTTGAACATATTTATGTATGTTTTTGTGGAGGTGGATCAGGTGAATATGCGACTGGGTGTTGTAGCGCCCCCTAAGCTAGCAGCTGACTAAACCAAGAATTTAACCCAAAAAAAAGGCACTAAGAATCTAAATCATTTACTTAAACATTCAATTAAAAATTTTGCTACAAAACTTAACCTAAAAACTAGCCCCACTCTGAAATACATATACAAGAACTCCTCTCAAATGATACATATTCAATAGTGAGTTGATTTACACATGGAATACAACCACATAATAAAAATAGCGGAAGCTAACTAACTAATGTAAATAATTCTTCGAAGCTTTCATCGTCACATGCACATCTTGATATGTCTCTGAAACTGAAAGTGGGAATGGGTGAGCACATCATCCCTAAAAGGGGTTCCCAGCAGAAATAACAACTAGCTTTCAAGTAATCATTAATATGATTCAAAGACAATGCAGGTTTAATCGAAAGTCGGTAATACAAAGAAAGACAATGAAACATAAAATAGAGACTTCTTCATAGACATTCATAAATAACAGTAAACATCCATGTATGAGGTGTGTTGCCGCACATAAGGGAAGAATAATATTGTGGTGCATCGCCCTAGCCATAATAATAGTGCGGTGTATCGCCCTAGCCATAGAATACTGAATATATATAAAGGAAGAATAATATTGCGGTGTATCGCCCTAGCTATAATAATATTGCGGTGTATTTCCCTAGCCATAGAATACTGATATTGTGTCGGCACACATCTTACACCACACCAAGCACACAAAGATATGCATGAATTTCACAACACAAAGATTGATTTGTAAAACAATAATGAATACAAGAGAGTTCGTTATTGATTCCCACCTCTTTTGATGACAAGCCTCGCATACCTTGAGATCCATAATCTACTGGTTCATCCTTTGAATCGATCGTTGTTAATAGTCTAACTGTTAATCATACAAGCACTCTAAGAGTTTAGCCCAAAGGCTCACTTAAGAATCATATACAATTTTATCTAATGGTTGTAAGCCCATTATGGTATCTTATTCTCCATCTTTAACATAACTAAGAGTTTACTAATCCAATTAGGTTGATTCTATAGTCCATTAGATATGTCTTATGAATATCTACAACTTTGTAGAAGGATCCAAAGTCTAATTCGGACCAAAAGAGGTCCAAAACATCTAATTAAGAAAACTGCCCTAAGCCCAAGTCCACCAAAGTAAACTAACAGTCATTAACGGTCGGACTAACGGTCAAGGTCAACTCACAGTCAACGTAAGTCAACAATCGGGGTCAAGTATGGTCAAAGTCCAAGGATTCAAGGTCAAACGAGTCAACTCAATGAGTTGAATCTGGGTTTACTGAGTTAACTCAACTCAGTCAGACAACCTGAGTCAGGTAAGGACAAACTAGTCAGACATAAACACAATCTAAGTCAGACTGAATCAATTCAGTCAAACAAGGTTAACTAAACACACCATGTTACATGTTACTTCAAGTCTAATTCTTACACCTTCATCTACCAATTTAACATTTCAATATCAATTCAATAAAACAGTACATTGAATACAAATAACTTCACAAGTACATTCTTAATCACAATTCAGCTTACCTGCAATTGCAGTTACAAGCCATCATAGAGACTGACCTCCAGCCATACTACTACATCCAAGAACACATCTCTAGCTAACAAAACCATCACCAGACTTCATCTGAGAATCTCATACAACACTACCACTAACCTTAGCTACAACAAACTTAGGTATTTGTATACCAAGGATGTTTGGACATCAAGGAATTTCCAAAACCAAAAATATTCTGAAGATATGCAATGAATACCAAAATCGGCTTCCTAAACTTATACTAATACTAATATAAAGAAAATAGGTCTCTTTGGACCGTGGCCACCCTCAATTACTAATATATCCCTCACTTATTTTTCCATCTAACTATGACAGAAAGGGTGAAGTCGTAACTTACCTAAATAATAGAAAACTAGCTTTCGTTTTCTCTTTCGTTCTCTCTGTCTTAAACGATTTTTCGCCAAAACTTCCAAGAACCTCCACTATGATTAGCGAAACACCTACACCATGAAAGAAAAACAATGGTTGCGAAAATCTGAGACCTAACATCAGATTTTAACCCAGGTAAGTCAAATTTGGATCCTATTCTTCTTTAATTTTGGGAATTTCAATCTTTTTGGTAAGATTTTTGACCTAACTTCTGGCTTCCCAATTTCAGAAACCATTGCAATTGCTTTCCATTTCTTATGCTACTGAACGTCTGAAACCTTAACATCAAATTTCAACCCAGCTTGATCAACTTCCTAACTAAATCTAATTCATTTAAATTTGGGAATTCCAGCCACCGATTTTCAAACTGTTTTTGGTGATTCTTATTTTGGGTTTCCCTTCTCAGTAAGTTCAAATCTTATGATTTAAGTGATGTTAATAAAATTCAGGAACAAATGCTACACTTGCTTTTAGTGAACCCATAGTATTTGTGAATTTCAATTTTAAAATTTGTAAACCTCAGTTGTTTGTCGATTTTTCTTGAGAACTGTGAGCTTCAGTTTCTCTTTTTGATTTTTGGTTCAGGCTGTACAAGTTTCTGGCACAGAGAACATGAATAATAGAAGTTTTGATTTTTGGTTCATGTTATAATGTAAGGAAAAGAAGTCTTCATTCCCATAGCCCTAGAATCATAGGGCACATTCAATTCAGCAGTTGATAGAAACATCAACGGAGCACAACATTGTACCAGAACTCCTTAGATGTCCTCGAATTGTAGAGCAAGCTCAAATTTTGAGAGAAAATGGATATGATAAATGAAAGGATAAGGCAACGTTTCCATGATTTGGACACATACTAAAGAGCTAATGATCTATAGCAGCGCCGAATTCTTGAGAGAGCCAAACAAAGCTCAATTAAAATACATGAAAGGGAAGCTTTCCTTGAAAAGAGACGTAATCAAATACCGAATTCAGTCATCACAACAACAACTCCAGAATAAAAATGGGGAACTAGCTGGAACGAGTAATGGTAAGCCAAAATATGTTTACTGTTGATATTATTTTATTTACTATCAACTTCTTCAAGCAGCTGGTGATGGTGATTATGTACGCTGCAAAGACAATTTACGTCTTTGAATGAAAGTGCAATTCTTTTTTGGTACAAATTACATTTTTCTTTTAGGGTACTAACTGTGGTCTGGTAAGTTTACGTCTGCGAAAACAATTTATGTCTATGAAGACAATTCGTCTAACTGTTATCAAGTAAGTTTGGTCATTTGTGTATATTTAATCAGCCCGAGAATGGACTCCTAGCTCTGTACTGTTTTGTTACTCTTAAGGGAAGGATTATAAAAGGATGTGGTTTTTGTCATCAAAAACAACTTTACTGGATGATACAGACTATTTAGCAGGAGTAATATATCTTGATCTTTTTTACTTTTGGGTTTAGTAGAATGCATAGGGATACTCTCATAGCTATCTTTTGTGGTCAATTTGCCACAACTTTGACATAATTTGTTGGTGGCTTAAAAATTGTAATGATTTTCTCATAGTATGACCTTCAGTTGCATGGTAAATTGGTTAGCAACTGGAGAAAAATGTCACTCAGAGGTGTCTATCCCAATTTTTTGTTTATTTCAACCTAAGTATTTTCTATAACCAATAATGTTGAGTTGTAACATTCTTAATAGGTCACTTTTGCTCTTAGCAGGTCACCTTTGCGGGAGAAAGCGAATCTTTTACATTGGAAGATGAATATGTAGTACAACTAGGGATTCCAGTCGGTGATGTGGATGAACCTTGCGTGGGAAAGGAAGATTTTTTGTATTCGCAAAATATATCTTACGAAAATATATATTTTATATGAACATGCATTATTGATTGAAACATTTATTAAATAAAGAGGTTGCTTTTTTTGGAATGGAAGGGCAGGCACATCGCTCGTGCGTGTTATACTAGTTCCAATAAATGCTTGTCCAAAATTTCCGAAATCTCTCAATAGAAAATCTCGAATTAGTAAATGCACATTACTAATTTTTATTATCTAGAGATATGCATATAAAACCAAAAACCTTGATTAAAAGATTCTTAGTTTATTTCGGCACATGATTTCCTTGAGTACTAAGGAATATCTTTGACTAATAAATGATGAGTTACTGTACATGTTCAAAGTATGTTGACATATTTTCTCTGTAAATCCTTATTCATATTTACATGGATTTATATTCTTGGAATCGGTTATACCAGACTTCCAAACAAGTTTAGAATTGGTTGACTTGTATTCCAAGATAACTATATGATTGATCAAATATCAAATCACATACATGGGTTCAATCGGTTTTACCAATGACTAGGATTGGTTACACCTCAATATGGAAATACTTGTGATCGGTCACACAAGTTACCAGGACCGGTTACATCAGTTACCAAGATCGTTTACCATATTCCCATGGTATTGATTGTGATCGGTCACATCAGTTACCAGGACCGGTTACCAATTACATGGATCGATTATACAATACTCTGTGATCGTTCACACTAATTACAAATATCGATCATACCATTTCATGGTGATTACTAGGATCGGTTTCACCAATTAATAAAAACCAGTCATACCAAATCATAAGTTAGGCATTGTGATTAGTTATTCCAAGATACATAACCAAGGTTAAGATCGGTTCTACCATCTCACACATATTGGTCATCCAAAGATATGCAATGAATAGCCAAACCAATAAGCCTAATGATTTCCCTTTCGATTCATCAAACAAGTTCATGAATGTACTTCCTTTAAGAAAATATAAAACACTGTTTCCTAGGATGAAATCTTCACCATAACCCATTCACATAATCATAACAATATATACAAGATTATGTCGATGTCATGTCTACGAAGTTCAAAAGATAAGCACTATACTTTGTAGTCTAATTCCCTAATACTATGATCATACAAATATGACCATGTCACATCACTAGATTATCATATAATATGTACAGTATATATAGATTCGCAGTTATGTTTTAAATATATCATGACTTGAAAGATATGTTAGGAATGAAACCGTTCAAGTTAATGTTACTAACCTCAAGAGGAAGGATGATGTCATCGTTATAGGTCATTACTTCTTCACATTATTCAGGTCTTCGGATTAATACTTATATGTCTCAATATTCCTAGACTTTTTAGTCTAACCTAAACGAAGTTGACCCTAGTATATAATCAAGCGAACAACCAAACTTGACATACCAACGCTAGGTGAGTTCAACCGAGTTATGCTCTAACAAAGTGGCTTTCCGTTTTTAAGTTTTTTTTTTTTTTTTTTTTTTAAATTGTCATTTATTTATGTAACTTTTACATATATTTTATGTTACATAAATGGATTAAACATGAAGAAGAAAAAAACGTCGGACAACCGATTACCGATCGTTATACAAAGTGTTTATCACCATACAGTTCGCTGATTGGTACAACTTCCACCTAAGTTCCCTTATTCGCTTATCAAAATCTCTGGAATAAGGGTAGGGAATATGGGAATTCCAACCAGGTTATTTGGTCTTTGGTACTTAGGTTTTGTCCAACATTAGTGTTTGGTCTAACATTTGTCCAACTTAGTGTTTGGTACTTGAAAATAACGTGGACCTCCGTTGACCATTTAAATTATGGCTTCTATTTAATAATTATTGAAATTTTATATAAAATCTAAATTGTTAACGTCATTATAATGGCCGTTAGCAAACTAAATATCTGGCAAAAGAAAATATAAAGTTTGTGCTTCCATTCAATTACATTCTCCATTTCAATTCAATTTGCAGAGAAGAACATCTTCTTATTCTCTTGAGTCTTTCAAATCATAACCCATCTTCTAATTTTGGACATTGATGTTACAAAGCACATACTCAAGGTTTCGGCTACATAATTAGAAGCCCAAAGCTCATCTTCAAATACTATGATTATACCATAGGAAATAACAAGCAGACCACACATAATTTTTGAAATTTTTTGAACTGGTACCATCAAGAACACATTAGTAACCCACAAAGCTACCAAATTTCAACTTGGGGTTACCATGATACTTTAACCTAATAACTCTGATTTCATCTCCCAAACCAAAATCGAACACAAGAAAAACCTTAAAATTTCTTCAATCCACGAATCAAATACCAATGAGAGCCTAAATCAAGCTGAAATCAAACCTTAAATTTCTTCAAGAAATCGAATCAAAATGCCCAAAATTAGAACTCAGAAAATCAATATGAAATTAAAACTTAGGTATCATAAAAAATAAAAAAAAAAACTATTAATAGGAATCGCCGATAAATAGGAAGCCGTATTCAATTGATTATGGGATTTATTTGTAATTTGATCGATAAGAAAATCTAGGGTTGTTTTATTTTAATCAGAGAAGAGAGCAAAAAAGAGGTTTTGAAGAAGGAGATACAAACGGTTTGTTCAGGAATAAAAACGAATAAAAGGAACAAGTTTGTAATCTTAGTCGTTAATCTTTTACTTGGGTGTAGATCTAATGTGGATCGTCCACATGTGAGATTGGTTAATGACATAGTTAGTCATTATTATTAAAGATAATTATATATTAGTAATTACATATTTAATTGACTGAAATTTATAAACGTTATCTCTTAACCCAGTCAACGCAGGTCAACGTAAATTTCAAGTACCAAACACTAAGTTGGACAAATGTTAGACCAAAGGCTAATGTTGGATAAAACCTAAGTACCAAAAACTAAATAACCCATTACAACCCCTTTAGACTCAATTTGTCCCTTAATCCTGGAAATTTTCCCTGATTGGACATTGTCTGAGAAGGTACATTATCCTTAAAGCATTTCTACAAATATAGCCTAATTTTTGGAACTGCTTTAATTGATCGAATCCTTCTGTCGACATTGTCAGATTGCAAGTGTTGGAAGTTGTCATCATAATCATAATAATACTTCAGGCTATATAAAGTTTGATATGCAGATTTGATTATGGATAAACCAATCTTTAGTGTGAGCCATATATATCTCCTAAAGAGTGTACACGTATATAATTGTAGTTATTGTCGAACATGTATTCCAAGTAGCAACTGAAATCATCAAAAAGTGAATATAGATAGATATTTTTTTCGCAGAGAAACTACAATGAAATATGAACAATATGTATCGTTGGTTAATATGGCTAGAGGACATCCATATTTAGTTGCTCTCTCACTAATGTGCATTTGTAGGGCATCTATAATCACATTTATTAATTGTGAAATATTTGATGTTTAGTTTACGTGAAAGTATGACGAGATGAACAAGAACGCTTATTACAAGGGCGCATGGCATCTAGTTTCTGCAGACACTTGAGATCTGTGAAATTACATTATTAATCTTAAATGACTTGAAAACATACAATACTTTGGTATGTATTGTGTACCCTATTTAATGATGGATTTCAACAAAAACTATTATTTTCCTATTTTACATGACACATTATGACATAATTGTTTGTTATCAAAGATAACATTCTTTTAGACTTCTGAAAACTTATCATAAGTTCAATTTTTTTACCACAATAATCCAAGATAAATTGTATCAAACTTATAAATTAAGCATTCTAATGGTCCATGATTTTGTCAACTTTGGAAAGTTTTTGACATGTTTACATGAATAAGTAAGTAACCCGCTACTTGTGTGATAGTGATCTACTTTTGCCTAGTTAATGGTGAAGTTGTTTGCCAAAATTAATTAGTACTAATATGGAGACACTGGTCCAAAGAGATTATGTATATTGATATTTTTAGTACATCTAAACATTGGTTCTTTATTTTGTTGTTTATCCAAAGTCTCGTAAATCATGAATTACATAAAATCGGTTTTTGTCTTTTGCAAAGTTGTTAGAGTGATACAACATTCTCTTTGCAGTATATTGACAATGATCAACTATTTTGCGAAAAGTTGATGGAGAATAAAAGATATGTCATATCCAACGAATCAATTGTCATGGAATTGATTATAGAAATTCAACTTGAGTTTTCCAACTAACCGCAACATGAGGGTCTCCATTGTCATGATTTTTTTTTATTTTTTTGAAGTTGAAGATGCTTGCTGATTAGCTAGCTACTTGTGGTATCATATCGTCAAACCAATCGATCAACTGGGATAACTTCTTTTACGTGGAGGATAATGAATACCTTAGACTATACGTGTTGTACTCTTTTTGTTTAATCAAGGTCTTTGTCCCACCAGGTTTTCCTTCTCCAGGTTTTAACTAGGCATATGCGTGTCCACTCTTTCTTTTTTTCCTGGTTTTCTCTGACAAGGTTTTAATGAGGCATCCAACTTTGAAAAGATTTCAAGACTTTATTGGAAGACCAACATATATTTTTTTTTCAACAAATATGACTAGTATTTAGGTTCAAGACAACATTATGTAACTAGTATTTTTATACATTACGTCATCTCATGCAACAGAGGTTGTAGCGACCACCGAGAGAATGCGTGTGGTGTTTGTTGTGTGAGTAACTAGCTTTTAGTAAATTTATATAAAAGATGACAGAAATGAGATTTCATAGGTAATTGTTTTTCTTAGGATAACCACAACATTTAAACCTAAGTTTCTTCTGCGTGGTCATTGAATATATTAAGAACGGATATATAAAAACAATTACAATGGATGCAAACATGATTTTGTATGGTCAAAAAGGACTAAATAATAATATAGGCTGCGAAGTGAAAACTGTCATGTGCACTGTATTTCACGTGATTAATTTTTTTCGTTTACCAAACTAATTCACGTGAATATATTAAGAACAGATATATAAAAACAATTATAATGGATGCAAACATGATTTTGTATGGTCAAAAAGGACTAAATAATAGTATAGGTTGCGAAGTGAAAACTGTCGTGTGCACTGTATTTCACGTGATTAATTTTTTCGTTTACCAAACTATATAATGTGTAAAAGTCATAATTATGGTGCGACACCAGAAGGACGTTAGCGCGATTTAGGTGTGATGTACGTTTTCGTTATGACACTATATTTGAGAAACCTTTAAAACATATCGACCTGAAATCCTGAATGGTTGTGTCATCAGTTACTGTTAACGAAACAAAGAAAGTGAAACACATGCAATATTCTAGATTGCTTAATTCCAAATCATGCAGTGAAGAGGAAGGTGAGAAAATGATGATGACGTATGTCGTCAATTCAATAAATAGATGTTATTAATTAGTATTATGCAAGTTGGTTTACGTTGATATCCCCAAGATTCTAAGAGCCTACTAATTTTGTTTCACCATCGTCATTATTCCATTATCACAACCTCTAGATAATTGCATGCTAAAGAAAATCTGTTGAATCTCTGTCAGTCTCCGATTGACTAAAAACAAAAACATCGTTAGAGGAAAACACCGAGTCCCATTCGCACATAAATGCTAAATATTGATCATCGTGGAACATATGATGACATTATTCCGCTACAACGTTTACGGTGAGAAATATTTGGAAAATTTTGACTTGAGTTGCTGGATGGTTATATTCTATATCCATTAGTGACAAATAACAAACCAACCAAAGCGAAACACATTAACATATTATGAATTGCTTAATTTCTAATCTAGATCCAAGAAGAAGAAGGTAAGAAAAGGTTGATGACGTATGCCCTCATTTCAGGCAAAAGATGTTTAAGCGATCATTGCGAGAATGAGAGTGGTGTTTGTTGTGGGAGTAGAATCTAGTTAATTTGGATTTACAGAGGATGCAAACATAATTTTGTATGGGAAAGAAGGACTGTATAATAATATAGTTTTTAGAGTGAAAAGTTTCCTTTGCACGATTTAATTATTCGTCCACCACAATACATAGTGTGTAAAAGTCGTGATTTAGGCGCGACACTGGCGGGACGAGTGTGCGATTTAGGTGTGTCAACCAAAACATCATCCCACCTTAACTTTTTTCGTTATGACATTAGAGTTGAGAAACCTTTAAAACACTCGACCTGAAATCCTGAAGGGTTACACCATGAGAAACTTTTTTTTTTTTTTTTGAGAAAAAGAATGATATACCATGAGATACAATTACCTAAACAAAGAAAGTGAAACAAAAAATCATACAAAATATGACGTGCAGAGGAAGGTAAGAAAATGATGATGACGTATGCCCTCATTTCAAGAAACAGAGGTTTGAGCGACCGGTGAGAGAATAAGTTGCGAAACAACATCATTTCTCTGTGGAAAAGATTATATCCATAAATAACGAGGATTGTAATTATATTTATTAGAACATCTACTCACATAGGTGGTTTCCGTCATTCTAAAATATACATACGAATCAAGATGTTCCAAGTGTCTTTTCCGGAGCTGCTGCTTCACAAAAGTCCAAGGAAAAAGAAGGCAACAAAATGCAGATGGGTGTGCCCTCATTTCAATCACCAGAGATATTTGTGCGATGGTTGATAGGGTGAGGTGCTGCCACTTTGCAAATCCAAAGCATTCATTTCACTATTAAAAAAATATCTACAAAGTATGAGGTTTATAAATCACTTTCATTTCTCATATTATTCAGGCCAGTTGTCATTATTTAGTTTCACCGTCATAATTCATTCGTTACCATCACTAATGTCCTTTGCAATTGACCAAGAAAAAGGATACCATCGAGGAAAACTCCTAATCCATTTCTACTGAAGTGTTATATTTTGATCATCTTGGGACATATGATAACATCAACGAGATTCAGCTTAGTACAAGAATCAGGTAAATCTCTTGTATTAATGTTGAAAAGGTTAGTGTGATTAAAATAAGGGTTTGAGATGATTTTGTTTTAATGGAGAAGTGGGAACTCTCTTAGGTTCTTCTCACTCTCTTTCTATTAGATATTTTGATAGGTTCCATTCTCTTTCCTTATCTCTTTCTTTTTATACTAAGTCCACATGTGTGACCTAATATTAGATATAGGTTACACAACTTTTGGTGCAAAATAGAAACATCACATGAACTAACGTACTAGCTCATGTGAAGAATATAAACTGCACATCACATTAACTAACAATTAATTATTATATGCATGTTGATTTACGTAATTATGCCCCAGATTCTATACAGTATACTAATTGAGTTTCACCATCGTCATTCTTCTATTATTACAACTGATGCATAATTGTGTTTAAAATAAAAACATTTGTGTCTCTGTCAGTCTTCGATTATCTAAAAATATCAAAAACATCCAAAGAGGAAAACACTGAGTCCCATTTTTACAGAAATGCTGAATATTGATCATCTGGGGACATATGATGACATTATTCCGCTACAACATTTTACGCTGAGAAATCTCTGAAACATTCTGATTTGAATTGCTGAATGGTTATATTAAGACACTATTAGTGAAAAATAACTAACGGTCCAAATTGAAATGAAAGACATATTCTGAATTGCTGATTTATTATCAAGTTCCAAGAAGAAAAGGGTGAGAAGATAAGGTTACCCTCATCTCAGGCAACAGATGTTGTAGCGACCACCGAGAGAATGCGTGTGGTGTTTGTTGTGTGAGTAGCTAGCATTTAGTAAATTTATTTCAAAAGATGACAGAAATGAGCTTTCGTAGGTAATTGTTTTGCTTAGGATAACCTCAACATTTAAACCTAAGTTTCTTCAGCGTGGTCATTGAATATATTAAGAACAGATATATAAAAACAATTACAATGAATGCAAACATGATTTTGTATGGTCAAAAAGGACTAAATAGGCTGCGAAGTGAAAAATGTCGTGTGCACTGTATTTCACGTGATTAATTTTTTCGTTTACCGAACTATTTCACGTGAATATATTAAGAACGAATATATAAAAACAATTACAATGGATGCAAACATGATTTTGTACGGTCAAAAAGGACTAAATAATAGTATAAGTTGCGAAGTGAAAACTGTCGTGTGCACTGTATTTCACATGATTAATTTTTTCGTTTACCAAACTATACAATGTGTAAAAGTCATAATTATGGTGCGACACCAGAAGGACGTTAGCGCGATTTAGGTGTGATGTACGTTTTCGTTATGACATTATTATATTTGAGAAACCTTTAAAACATATCGACCTGAAATCATGAATGGTTACGCCATCAGTTACTGTTAACGAAACAAAGAAAATGAAACACATGCAATATTCTAGATTGCTTAATTTCAAATCATGCAGCGAAGAGGAAGGTGAGAAAATGATGATGACGTATGACGTCAATTCAAGAAATAGATGTTATTAATTAGTATTATGCAAGTTGGTTTACGTTGATATCCCCAAGATTCTAAAAGCCTACTAATTTTGTTTCACCATCGTCATTATTCCATTATCACAACCTCTAGATAATTGCGTGCTAAAGAAAATCCATTGAATCTCTGTCAGTCTCCTCCGATTGACTAAAAACAAAAACATCGTTAGAGGAAAACACCAAGTCCCATTCGCACAGAAATGCTGAATATTGATCATCGTGGGGCATATGATGACATTATTCCACTACAACATTTACGGTGAGAAATGTTTGGAACATTTTGACCCGAGTTGCTGGATGGTTATATTCTGTCTTCTTAAGTGACAAATAACAAACCAACCAAAGCGAAACACATTAACATATTCTGAATTGAAAATAATGGATAAACATAAGGGTATTTTAACGATTTTGCTGATTTTTGAGGGGGCTAGAGCCAGGGTTAGTCAAACCTTGGCTCCGCCCGCATCCCAATCCAATTGTCTCAAGTTATGAAAGAGATCTTAACAGGATAAAAGAAATAGAAATGGTGAAATTTATGTAATAGGGATCGATGAATTAATGATAATTTAGTCTATTTCTTGTTCCCCTTGTGTGTCTATTTTCAAAGCAACAAAATCATTATTTAACGGAAACTCTATATGCACCGTGGAAAAACCACCGCAAAATACATCGGGTGAGATAGAAAAAAGGGTCCCCTATAAATCTCGGGCAATTCTACACTCACCGCGTTTTTACACCGTGAGATTCACCGAGTGGAACAAGCCTCTGGGACCCACCACCCAGAGATTTATAGGGGCCCCTTTTTTCTGTCTCACTCGGTGCATTTTGCGGTGGTTTTTCCACGGTGCATATAGAGTTTCCGATAAATCTCTGGGTGGTGGGTCCCAGAGGATTGTTCCACTTGGTGAATCTCACTGTGTAAAAATGCGGTGAATGTAGAATTGCCCATTATTTAACTATTGCAATACACATAACCAGAGGTAAAGTATAAGAAAATACAGAGAGGGAACGTTTACCGTTGGTGCACAAAGTCGCACTCCAAAATCGCTATAAAAAAAAGTCCAGATACCAAGAACAAATAACGCAGTACCAAAAAAAATAAAAAAAATAGTTAAGAACAAGAAACACTAAAGAACTATACGTTTAGAGTTAGACGATGACAAACAAGAGTTTAAATCGAGTAGCTTAAGAAAAGGAAAAGTGAACTTTGAATTTTGAAGGTGTGACCTTTCATCAGGATCAAGTGACCATATCAAACCGCTTTTTCCCCTTGAGTACAAGGGGAGAAAACGGTTCGACAAGGTCAGACTAGACCATGATGAAAGGTTCCTCCCCTTGTTTAAAATCTTCAACCACATGGAATCCCCCGAACTGTTATCTATAGTTGAAGGACGAGTTGCGATGTACCATGCTTGGGTGATTGCTAAATCTTCCTCGGAGTCAAACGATTCCATTTTTTGTATGTGGGAGTAGGTTCTATACTAAGAGTTTTCTAGGGTTTAGGATTTCATAAGAGTCTCAAGAACACACGAATTTTGGTTCAAGTATTAGTTTTGTTTCATAAGGAGAAGCTTAGTTTAACTTCAATCAAGAGAACATTCAGAAAACAAATGTCTCACCTCAACTTTGATCGACTAATGTTGCCTGGTATACAAAATATATTTGCAAGAATGAATAAAAATAAATACGCACATATGTAGGAAAAGAAAAGAAGAATATGCTTGATTGAAGAAACAAGATTAAAAAATAACTAGATATTCAGCAAGTAATATTCTAGGATAAAAATTAAGATAACCCCTAAATGCTACAATAGACACCACTAATAAACTGAAAGCTACTTCATCCATCCAAGTTATATTGGTCAAGAATCAGTTTTTTGTTGTCCGTCGATATGCATGGTTCAAGTTCCTAGATCATCAAAAAGAAGGTGATAAAACCGTACAAGTTCCAACCTTACTTATTCCCTATGGTTTGACTTACTTTTGATGATATCCATAAAACATTAATAGGGGCCAAGAACAAAGGTCAAGCCATTTCCTTGTTCATTTGACTTCCCAAAATTTCCAGGTCCCCCCAAATAGGATGATGCTACGTTGACAACAGTTTCTACCGGGGTTAATCCCGTGTGAAGATCAAAGGGCAGTCCTTTAATGGCTCGAGCCTCGGGATAGGGGGAGTCCGATTTTTTGCACGTAAAATTTCAATCTCCACCGTCGATTACATTTAGGGAATTATGTAACGAGGGTCATGATTCTAAACATGGAGGGTAATGGGCCCAACAACTAACTAAACAACCAATCAAAAGGATGTGTCAAATATACACTCTTTAGAGGAGTGTGCACAAAATTGAACTCGGATAGGGGTGAGGAAAATGGGACCCACCCTTATCTCACACGGTATCCTCACCCTAGAGAAAATGTACATAGCGCATTATTTCCCAAAATATCACCTCTTGGGGAAACTGTACATCCAGGTTATATTGGCATGGTTCAAGTTCCTAGATCACTCTTTCTAATTACAAAACGTCTTGATGTACCGCATAAAAAACAACGTATAAACCACACGCTCACATGATTTTTTTAATGGGTTCCATAGTATTCAGCCGGGACCCACCATTACCCTATAAGGGTTCAACATGTGTACTTTGGGGGTTAGTTTGGGAAAACCACCGTTTCTGTGTGGTTTTTTGAATGGTACGTGTAGAAGAGCTGTTCTAATTATGATAGTCTTGTTACACAAAATAATTTAATATTTCGTTTTCATCAGAAAGAAAAGAGTAAAACAAGAAAGAAGGTTATGCTTCAAAAAAAAAAAGATAAAAAAAAGAAAGAAGGTTATAAAACCGTACAAGTTCATTCCTCACCTATTCCCTATGGTTTAACTTACTTTTGAATTTTGATGATATCCATCAAACTTTAAATAGGGGCCAAGAACAATGGGCAAGCCTTTTCCTTGTTCATTTGAGTTCCCAAAATTTCCAAGTCTCCCAAAATATCACCTCTTGGGGAGAGGTTATTCATTTATTGAGCATTCATTTATCCCCTTTAACCAATCTTTTTTATGGCAGTGACTAAATACAACTATCACTTGGGTTAAATACAATCCAAATTTTGATTTATTATACTTTAAAAACAACTAAATACAACACAAGTCAAGTCAAATCTGAATGATAATCCAAGAGTAATTAACCTAAAGTTATAGTAGAGATACAAAAGAAAAAAAAATGTGGAGTAATTGTGGTCCCACATAATTTTAATACATAATTTTTTTCTTTTGTATCTCTACTATATTAGTATAAAATTACAAATGACCAAAATTGTCCTTAAATCTAAAGACTTGAAGGCCTAAACAAATAAAACTCCCACGTTGAACGGTGAGGAAACCCTCGCTTCCTATTGGTCGAAATAAGCATTTTTTGAATTTTGTGAAACGATCGTTTTGGTGAGGACACTTGGCAACGTACGATTGGTTTAAATTTAAAAAGAATAGGAAAAATATTTAAAAAAGGAAACCAAATTCAATTGGAATTAATGACATGACAATATTTAGGTGAATACACTTGGCAACGTATGATTAGTTTGAATTTAAAAAGAATAGAAAAAACTTAAGAAAAAAGGAAACCAAATTCAATTTGGAATTCATAACATGGCAATATTTATGTGAGGACACTTGGAAACGTATGATTGGTTTAAAAATTACAAACATAAAAGAAAAACCTAACTTACCGTGTTTGAAATTTTATGGAAGTCCAAATTCAATTTGGAAATCGAGTAACTACTATATTAGGATTCTTTTTTCCAAATTAATATATAAAGGGGAATAAAATCAACATATTTTCTCCGAAAATAAATGGAAAAAATAAATAAAACATACACATATTCATCACCTATATAATGTATTTTCACCACCACACCAAATAAAAAATACATCGCCACGGACGGGGCGAAGACCCGTGCACACCAAATAAAAAATGCATCGCAACGGGTGGGGTGAAGCCCATCACACACCAAATCAAAAATTCATTGCCGGCCAGGGCGAAGTCCTGCGCACTCCAAGTTAAAAGGAAAAAATAACCACATATTTAATGTATTTGCCCCGCCACACCAAATCAATATTACATCGCCACGGGGCGGGGTGAAGCCCCGTGCTCACCAAATATAAAACGCATTTCCACGGGGTGGGTGAAACCCCACGAATACCAAATCAAAAATGCATTTCCATGGGGCGGAGCGAAACCCCGCGCACACCAAGTGAAAAGGAAAAAAATAAATAAAATCTGCACATATTCTCCACCTATTTAATGTATTTCTCCCGCTACACCAAATAAAAAATACATCACCACTGGGCGGGGAAAAGCCCCTCGCACACCAAATAAAAAATGCATCGTCATAGGGAGGGGCGAATCCTCACACACCAAATCAAAAATCCATTGCCACGGGGCGGAGCGAAGCCCTGCGCACACCAAATTAAAAGAAAAAATATGCCCAATGCATAGCACGGGCACAAATCTAGTATTTGATAATAACCGAGAAAAATAAACCCCCTTTCACAAACGCGTGAAGGAAGGAAAGAAAAATGAAGAAGATGAGCAAAGGTCGACATCCTAAAATTCGTTCCTGATTTGGAATTTACAATTCTCCTCGATATCTTAAAATTCTTGGAAATTAGAGTTTAATGGTTTCTAAAAGAGCCGATCAAAGCTCGGGAATATTGTGCATAGATCTAGGTGTATCTCTTTATCTAGAAATAGACATTCCCCCAGCACAAAAGGTTTCAAAGGTATGATGTGGTGTTTACAAACCGTAAACGCACATTAATATCTCCTTCGTCGCACTTGTATTATGTCTTTTACACTTTAAAATATGGTGCACAAACAATTAATCACGTTAAATGTGGTGCAAACTACAATTTACACTTTATTTACTTAATTCACCTATGATATTTAGTCCTCTATCAAATACAAAATTATCTTTGCATGTAAACGTTTCTGTATAGACAAATGCTATCCCGCACGACATTACATATTTAATGGTTAACTAGAATTTACCTGTAACATACCAGATAAATAGACAACTGTAGCATTAAAATCTGCAGTTTTTAATTATCAAAGATGGTTGGAGAAAGAAGTTTATGATTTATAAAAGAAAAAAGCAAATGTAAATGGATATGACAAAGACAATTCTATGTTTTAAACAAGATCTTGGGCTAAAAATAATTTGTATTTCAACAAGAAAGTTTATTTAATCATAAATAAAAGTGGGTTAATTACTAATTTTCGGAAATGAAGGTTGGTAACTACAAAATTTTACAATTTTCCTATAGGTCCCGGATTTTGACACCAAAATTTGACACCAGTTGTAGGTTAAATTCGCGGCATAACTTATAAAAACTTGCAAATATACTTCACTTGTTGGATCAAGAATTTTCAAATAATGCTGCTCATTAAGCAAAATGATGTACTGGAGTCGCACCTTAACCGCACCTTATTATCTCAACTGTCGCACATCATCTTGTAACTCTGTGGACTTTAGTCAAGAACCAACCCTGGAAGAGACACATCTTGATAGGTACATGCATTTTAGAGTGACGTAAACCACTTATGTGAATGGATGTCTTAAAATAAAATAATAATACTCCTCGTTGGATAATTGTGTTCAAAATAAACAGTTGTATCTCTGTTAGTCTTCGATTAACTAAAAACATTCAAAGAGGAAAACACCGAGTCCAATTTATACTGAAATATATGTTGAATATTGATCATCTTGGGACGTATGATGACATTATACCGCTACAACATTTACGCTGAGAAATCCCTGAAACATTCTGATTTGAATTGCTGAATGGTTATATTATGACATGAGTTACTGGACGGTTATAATCAAATCACACAACACAATGCTTACATTTTGAATAGGCGTATGTAGGCCGACTAAAAACCGCCCCATTTTGAATAGGCGTATGTACAAAAGAAAACCGCCTCATTTTGAATAGGCATGTAAAAGGCGTAATATCAGTGCGGCGAAGGGGATACCAAAGTGAAATTATGGGTTGTAAACACTATATCATCCCATTTAACCGTATTCCGATATAACATGAGTTGAAATCTTTTGTGCTGAAGTCCTCAATGCTTACATTTAGGCACCATCAATTAGACATAACTAAGTAGAGAAACTGAAACACAAGCAATATTCTAGATTGCTTAATTTCTACCGTAGGAGCGACGAAGGGGATACCAAAGTGTGATTGTGGGTTGTAAACAGTACATCATCCAATTTGACCGTATTCTGATATAATATATAATTACATAAGTGTAAAGTTGATTCCGATATAAAATATAAGATATGTAGGTGTAAATTATCCACAGATCCAGGTAGCAACATCTTAAGCCTTGGTGCACCTAAAAACGAGGAGACGCGAAGTATAGAAGGAAGATCAGCAGGCGCGAGATTTGAGGAACCACGTGGATCGGGCGTGATCGCTCTACAGCTGTCGGACAAGACTTGACCCCAGGTTTCTGATAGAGCTGACAAGACAAGATAGGGTGGGTCAAACGAGGTGCAAAGGTCAAAAGGATAAGAAAATACGTGTTACATTTGTTGGGTATGTTCTTTTTATGCTCATTTTGAGCTTCTTTTTAGGGGGTCTGTTACGTCTGTAAGCTCAATTTGAGATTAGTTTTCGGTCATCGGTCATTTAGTGTAGCAAAAAGTCTTGATGTACCGCATAAAAAACAATGTATAAACCGCACTCTCACATGATTTTTTTAATGGGTCCCATTGTATTCAGCCTGGACCCACCATTATTCTATAAGTGTTCAACATGTGTACTTTGGGGGTTAGTTTGGGAAAACCATGGTTTCTGTGTGGTTTTTTAAACGGTACGTGTAGAAGAGCTGTTAGTGTAGAGTCTATGCAGTATGCATAATTCCAAGTTTCCAACCATAAGACTTTTAACACATGCTTTTCTTTAGTCAATGGACAAGACCCTTCTTTGGTACGTTCAACTTCATCATGAGGAGAGAGAAACGGAAAGGTCTTGTCAATATATAAGGCCTATTCCGATGCACATGCCAAAATTTAATATTTGGCATATATGCACCCACTATGGTGCCTTCACCATATGATGCCATCATCCAAGATTTACTACTACCTAAAACCACAAATTAACTTAGTAAAAGGAATTATTCTTGAAAACAGTAAAAATACAGAGTTTGGGATGATTTATGATCTAAAAGCACAAAAGATGAGATGATTGCCAATGAATAGGCAAAGCCCCGCTCATACCAAATGAAAAATGCATCATGGGGCGGGGAGAAGCCCTACGCACACCAAATTAAAATAAAAAAAATATTCCAGGTGCATTGCACGGGCACAAATCTAGTCAATTTTTATAGTGAAAAACGTAATTTCCACCAATATGAGACACGATTTTCACCATTTCAAATTTTCAAGTAGTATAAAACTATTTTGGTCAAATGAATTTTGAGTGATTAGTTGTGTTCTCACCAGTATTTTGATTGATAAGTTGCGTTTCCATTAATAGTTGTATTCTCACCTGTATTTTGATTGATAAGTTGCGTTTCCATTGATTGATAAGTTGCGTTCCAAGGCGTTTTTTGACAAACATGCCGTTATATATGTTGTATGGGAAATTGAATTGACTATTGAGAATAAGACAAAGGTAAAAGCAGTAAAATAACCCAAAAAAAAAACCACAAAGCCATGTCTCAAAACAACCCCAAAAAAAAAAACCACCATATAACAACTGATTGAAGTGAAATCCAATTACCTAGCTACTACCAGAACTCCTTTCACTTAGCCATGCTTGTAGTTACACATTTTCTAGTTTCAAAAAGTTACCAGCAGAGAGATCACCTTCGATGTTGCCGGAGTTACGATGTGGCATAACCTCATCCCCAACACCAACAAAATCTTTCATCATATTCCAGTCCCTGTAACCAAGCACATGTATGAAATGCTTACACTGAACTTCCCCGCATTTTATTAAATTTGAATTTGGTGCATTTCTTAGTGAAACCAACAGATGACCATCATCATCTCCTTTAATTTCAGCTCTACCCATGCTTACCAAAAAAGAAAGCGTAAATAAATTTTCCGCGGTCTGCGCAAACGAATTTCTGTTCAGAATAACATTTTCGAACTTAACCGATTTCTTCCTCGTCTTCAAAACCTCAAACATAATATCAATATTCTTAATAGTTTCTGTCTTCTCCACTATTTTGTTGCCGTCAAGATCTTCTGGATAGTCAACTTCCATTATGGATCTCATACGTTTCTTCGAAACCATCTTCTTCTTATTTGGTTCAGCAACCATGGTAATAGAACATAAAGACACATGACTGAATATATCACATACATCTTTACTAATTTCATTCCACTTCAATGATATGGATTGATTTGAGCTATTTTTTTCACCGTATTTGTGAAGCATACACGTTATGAAATCAGTAGCACTAGTTTTGTTCCTGAAAGTCTAGATAGATAAAGATAGTTTACAAACAAAATCCGACAGAAATTTAGCATCGATTACCACTTATATCGGAGTAGTAGCTAACTGATGCATCTGTTCCAGTTCCCCGAGAATTAGACTAAACTTATCAGAAAGACCAATATTTTCACTCTCCTCTTGAATCAGCTTATGCAGACTATGAAAATTTGACCAGAAATCATCAGTCCTGGAACTCTGAAGAGAAAACTCTTTTTTAACCATAACCATTGTACTTCAATCCTATATATATTTCGGATTCCTACGTAATTTGACTTAGATTTTGATTTAGCTTTTCCCTATTATAATTTGATTTTTCACTTCTTACTCAACAGACTGCTCCTGTTTTATACTACTACGTTTATCCGTATTAGATTCTTCAAATAACTAACTAGAGTTTACACCTTATCAACTAGGGTTTACACCTTCTTATTCTCTTATTCTATTAAAACTTTAATGTTATTCAACTCTCTCTTTTCCACTTCCCTATTCCTCAATCCATTATTTTTATTTTTATTTTTGAAGCTTTTCCATCCAATTTAAAATGCCCAATTCTGCAAGGTTTTTATGTGGTCCATTTGACGTTCCTTGCAGACTTTTTGGAATCTAAACCACATCTGGGTTTAGGTTCAAATTTATTGTTTTCGAAATTGATTATTTTTGTTTTGGAAATCAACCATTCTTAATGGACCGCCATAAAAACCGTGATAAAATGCAATGAATTTGTAGGAGACTAACTAAAGTTCCTTCCAGAATACCAAAAATTGCACCAGACTGCATGGATCGACATTACAACGTTATTAACGCAATGAATTCAATCCTTCCATTTTCGGGATCGTCGGATCATTTACCCTCCAATGTTATTAACGCCCAAGTGGGTTGGTGGTGACGCTGGTCTAGTCAAATCAGTTCAGTATTAACTCTCCCGTCTCTTCGTTTTCTTTCCTTTTTCTTGAAAACACCACTTCGTCTCTCAGTCTGAGTCTCTCTCTGAGAACAAAATCAAGTGGGTTGGTGGTGACGCTGGTCTAGTCAAATCAGTTCAGTATTAACTCTCCCTTGTCTCTTTGTTTTCTTTCCTTTTTCTTGAAAACCCCACTTCGTCTCTCTTAGTCCGGGTCTCTCTCTGAGAACAAAATCAACTCTTTTTACAGTAAAGGGGAAATTACAGACCATCTCTTCTACACGTACCGTTCAAAAACAACACAGAAACCGTGGCTTTCCCAAACTAACCCACAAAGTACACATGTTGAACCCTTATAGGGTAATGGTGGGTCCCGAATGAATACTCCGCAAATTTTCATCTATTTTAGTTCAGAAATTATTTTAATTCTGAATGAAGTTTGGGTAACAAACCCGCATGTCTGCAACATTCTTTATTCACCTTTTATTAAGTGAAAAGTTATTCTTGCACCCTTTAATCTATGATCTTTTCTTGTGAAAAGTTCGTTTAACACTCTTTTTTATGTGAAAAGTTATATTTGCACCCCATTTCCCCCCTTTTTCTGGAATATCAGCTTGTTCAATGGGTTGCACGGATGCTCCGTTTTTGGAGTCGTTGATGATGATTATGAAGATACATCACTTTAACTAACTCATGGTGACATTTCCCAAAGGTGTATCGCGGAATATTTTTGGGATCAAGATGAGCATGAAGAGGACTATGATGGCACTTATGTAGATAACTCAAGCATTGATCTTAATAATGATCAAGAGCCTATTCAAAGGGTGGAGCTTGAGGATGATGCATTTTTGAGTGTTCTAAAGAAATTCCTCATAGTGAAATTTGGATCCGCAGTAGAGCATGTGCCTAATAATGAAGAGGAGTATGTTGAGAATGAAACCGATTTAACCAATATTGTGGAAGACCCAATTGAGCATGCAAAAGATTGTAACGAAGATGTTGATGTCGAGACTTTGGTTAAGGCAGAAACGAATGAAGAATTATTGCAAGTTTCAATAGAGGACCACGATGTGCAAGAGGTAAGTAATTCACTTGAAGTTTCTAAGGATGAAGAGGATACTATAATACAAGAGTTGCAAGGTTTGTCTAACCCTTTGCCTATTTATCCTTCTCCTTTACCTCTTATTGGCTTGAGTATATGTGCTTCAAGAATATTGTTAAATGACTTTGTTTCTCGATATCCACCATTAGAAACTTTTGATTCTCATACTATGAATGTTTGCAAAGAAGAAACCATAAAAGTCCCTGATTTTTATGTTCTTTATACACTTCCAAGTGTAGAAAAGAATTAGTGTGGGGGAATCTTCTATGGGGCGATAGCTTCAATTCTATTTTCTTGTTCTAATATTTGTGTGAAGCTAATATTTGCAAAACAGGTTACATGGAAGGATCCCCAACTTTTCAGATTATTGGTGTATGGGGAATTCGTCTTGCAAGTCGGGCTGACGACTTTAAACCAAGCGCTTAGTGGGAGGAAACCCACCGGTTTTGTATCTTTACCTTTGTGTTTTTATTTATTTTATTATTAAGCATTTTATCTTTATTTTCTTTGTTTTTTGCATATCATTTGCGGAATTTTCCACCTTGAACTTTCTTTGGACGATTCAATTTTACATTGAGGACAATGTAAAGTTTAAGTGTGGGGGAGCATTTATATGTTTGTATAGTTTGTTTCAGTTTATTTTATGCCTTTAGTAAAAAAAAAAAATCAGAAAAATAGAAAAACCAAGAAAAATTTGTGCTTTGTGAACTCCGAAATCTAGAAGCTTGTGCCTTTAGGATGACACCATTAGTGGATGGAACCATTTTGATTGCAGGAGTTGAGGAACCAATTAACTAAAAGGGATGGACATAACTCAGAAATCACAAATAAAATGATAGTTGTTACCATATCTCGGAATATCACCATTTCGCATTCTATTTTTATTTTTCCATATTTATCTATTGTTCTCTAAGTGCTTTGGTGGGTCACTAAACATCAACGTGTTATTACTGCTAGGATGAAATAGAGTGATTGAGTTACTAGAAAAAGAAAAAGAAAAAGAAAAAGAAAAAAATACCGACCAATTAGACCAAACGGAATAAAAATGACACTTGGGAATAGCAGTATGTGTGAAATGTAGTCCCTGTCTCCGTCGCCTAAACAAGCGTGGAATGCAGGATCCAAGGCAACTATCACGTACTTGCTGACAAGAAGCATGCGCTTGGATCCAAAAGATTTAATCATGCGTCTAAAAAAAAAAAAAAAGTGAAAAAGAAAAGAAAGTATTATATTGTTGAATAAAGTCACTCCTGGTTCCCTTGTATATGCCAGTTGAGTTGATATAGAATTAAGATTGTTGACCACTGGTTCCCTTGTATATGCCAGTGTGTTGATACTATAATTCAGACCAGTAGATTAATCCAATAGGTTGCATAAGTTCTTCTTGGCGGTGACCTTCAGACAGATATGGGAAACATCGATCACTTGTGAACATTCGCCAACATCTACATCTATTTCCATCTTCTTAATCTTTTCATTGTGATTGTGGTTTGTTAGTTTCCGAGTATTGTGGCTTGTTCGAATATCTAATTAGAGTTTTATTTACTTAAATATGAACTGAATTTACTCAAGGTACCTCCTCCTGTAGTCATTTTGGATTCATTCATTGATTTGTCACAAATAGACGGAGTTGGAAATATAGGTTTTGTAGGTAGACCTCTTGTAAACCTTCACGAGACTATAACTCCTTCACTAGGGACACCTAGGGGTTTAAAGGCTTGTTATTTATTCTAAAAGTGACCGTAGCCTCGACGAGACGGAGTTGTATGTATGTTTTAGAATTGTTTAATTTGATTTGCTCAAGGACTAGCAAAGTCTAAGTGTGGGGGAATCTGATAGGTGTGATAAACACCTAATTTTATATCTAGTATTTATGATTTCTTTGCGATTTTTCGTGTGAATTATGTATCTTATGTTTACTTTTGAGTTATTAGGTGCTTTGGAGCCATTCGGAGTGAAAGGAGAAGAATTCGTGTATTTTGAGCAAAAAGGGCAGAATTGTCATTTCAGGGTCAAATACTATCTGGAGCCCAGCCACATGTTTAGGGGAGACTCTCTTCTGGAGAAGTACTAAAAGACAGCCAGCAATGGTTAGGGGGATGCTAGCTGGGTGTCACTTATCGAGGTGACCGGACACTGACTAACCATACTGCTACAACCCTAAATCGAGAAACTCTCGATTTTCAATCATTGTATGAAATTGAGAGACGGAAGGAAAAGAGCGGCTGCTGTTGGTTCTGGGAGATCGAGAAGTACAAGAAGGCATCGATGGTGGAATTGAACAAATCAGGGAGAGAAGATGATGAATCTAGGGTTCAATTCGAAATGGGTTTTGGATGATTTTGTGATTAAATGAAGTTGAGATATAGAGCAAGGTTTAACTGATGATGCTCTGTTGATTCAGTGGTGAAGACTTGAAGGGTTTGGATATTTGAAGTCAAGAAGGAAATACAAATGGAAGCTACAACAATGGTTGGTGGTATTAAGAGCTTGAGAGTTGTCTGGCAGTGATGGAAGCTTCACTATATTCACAGAAATTGACAGAGTTGCATCTGGTATTAATGGTGGGTGATTACAACCTACTGGGTTTGAATTATTGAGCTAATGGGTATTGTGGGAACTGGTGGAGTTAGGTCTGTGTTGAGTTACTTTCATGAAATGGGGCAGTGCAAGTAGATGGTGCATTGGTCATGGTTGAAGTCATTTGTTTTTGGCAGGAGATGGTTGTGCTGCAGTGGTGTCAGTGGTGGTTTTGGATTGCACTACAATGGCTCAAGAGTGTTGGTTGAAATCAAGATTGTGTGTTCTCTGGCAGAGTGGTGTATTGGTGATTTCTGGAGTTGCAGTGGGAAGCTGTGAAGCTGACTATGCAGGTTTGGTTGAATCGTACTGCAGGCGAGGCTACAAGGGAGCTGATGGTGGTCATATAGCAACAGAAGATGATGGAGTTGAGAGAATGGAATGTTGGCATCCGATCAGGACAACCACCATCGCCTCCGGTACCCCCCATGCAAAGATATGGGCCACCCGAGGACTCACCCACTGATGAGGATAGGCGAGTTAGAGACGGGCGACATGATCGAGCAACAAAGGCTAAATTTAAGGAATTGGAGGCAAAAATCAAAGAGCTCTCGGGCGGAGGCGAAGAGAACAAATTGGCAGAAATCATGAGCGAAGCCGAGAAGATGCCCTTCTCTCAAGAACTCGAACAAATATCATTCCCACCAAAGTGTACATTACCTACATTTCCTTCTAGGTTCGACGGTACAGGAGATGCGATCGAGCATCTGAAGATGTACACCATGTCGCTAATTCAATGGAAGAACAACCCGGTAGTCATGTGTAAATTCTTTCCAGCTAGCCTGGAGGGCGAGGCATGAGACTGGTTCTATTCACTTCCATCTGGGTCAATTAATAGGTATGATATGTTAGTCAAAGCCTTCCTTGAGACCTACATGCACAACAGTCGATCTTGGCCCAGATTGAACAAGTTGTTTACCCTCGCCCGAAGATTCAGGGAGCCCTTAAGAACCCTGACCGATAGGTGGAGGAAGCTATGTACTGACATTGGGAAGGTGCCGGTGGATCAGGCCATCTTTGGGTTTGAAAATGCATTAGGAAGATCGAACCCCATCTGGATAGCCATGTTCTCCGAGAAACCGAAAACCTTAAAGGAGATGAGAAAAATGCAGGAGCATTACATCGCTTTGGAAGAAATTCAGGCCGAGTCAAGAGATAGAGGGATACAAGAAGCTAGTGCTAAAGCGGATACTGAAGCTAAAGCGGTCACAGACGACCCTATTAGGCGACCAGAAAAGAGATCGGATCCACCCCCGAGAAGCAGTGAAAATAGAGAGTGGATCGCTAAAGGGAAGAAGCCGAGGCAGGAAGCCCGATCGTATACCCCCCTAAATGCTCCTTTGGAGGAGGTATTCAAGGAAGTCGAGAAGAGAAACGATATCAACTACCCAGCGTCTCACTCTACCCTTGGAGGCTGATTGGGTTAATAAAGATGGGATAGAAAACCAATTTAAACTCTGGCATGCTTCCAGATGCAAAAAACTAGCTAAGAAGATATGGTACATCCTCCCATTTGCCATAGTATGGGCTTTGTGGAAAGAAACAAATAGAAGGGTAATGGCTAAAAAGATTGGCAGAGACAAGGAGATGGTCATCATAGAGATCAAGAGGATTATCTACAATTGGGGTGACCTTCATGATTGGTTCCGCTTCACAAGCTTTAGGGACATCCTCTTAAACTGGAAAATTGCTCTAGATAACGGATGATATGTAACTTCATTTTTTCTCTGGGCTTTTAGTTCTCAGAAGGCATGTAATGGGCTGTTAGCCTAGTTTCTATTTTTTAATAAAATTTTATCCTTTCTATTAAAAAAAAAAAACTACCCAGCATCGAGGGGAGTTCAGTTCCAAGAGACCAGGGAGCACCCCGAATACTGTCACTACCATCAGTATAGGGGCCATTCCACCAAAAACTGCCGAGAAGTAAAAGATATCGTTCAACATCTCATCCGAGATGGGTATTTGAGGCAATTTGTCTGGCACACACCACAGACGATAGCAACACCCGATGCACCAGTTCATCAAGTCCGCATCGATAGAACAACTCAGTTCGTGAGCACCATCTCACACTCGGCTATTCAATACTACACTCTCGGCCCCGTAATTACTTCTAGGATCTATAAAAGGGATCGGGATGGAAAGGAAATATTTAGCGTAGCTAAGGCCCTACCTATGGAACCTTGGATGGTGCAACCCATTTCGTTCTCGGCCAAGGATGTCCCAGCAAATGGACAAGCACACAGTGACCCATTGGTCATCACCTTACTAATAGAAAATTGGGGAGTAAGAAGGATTCTTGTGGATAGCGGAAGCTCAGTCGAGGTGTTATTATATGACACGTTCAAAAGAATGAAACTATCAGACGACATGCTCGTCCCCTCAACATATCGCATCTACGGATTCAATGGCACAGTAACTATCCCCAGGGGCGAGGTAACCCTAAGGGTTTCGGATGGTGGAGGCTTCCTCGACACACTAACTACCTTTTGTGTGGTCGATGTCGCCTCACCCTATGAAGCGATTATCGGGCGGCCATGGATCGCTGGAATTAAAGGGGTAGCATCGGTATACCACAAGAGATTAAGGTTCCCGACTTGCAAGGGAATAGCTGAAGTTATGGGCGATTCCCAAGCAGCACGACAATGTATGCAAGTAGATGCAAAAATTAATGAGGATCCGCGAGCTCAGCAAAGGCGAGAGAAGAGTAAAGCCAAGGAAATAAAAGCTGCAAAGGAATTGGAAGAGGTGATTTCACAAGTGGTCATGGCATATGAGACCCAAGAGCAAGACCCTTTATAGCAATCAAAGGAAGCAGCTGTCTTCCGGGAGAACAAATCAAATTTTTCGACGGTCGAACCGACTCGGGAAGTAAACTTGGGGACGGTAGAGGCGCGAAAGGTAGTAAGGATCTGGACATTGTTATCGGACGAACAAGCAAGTTAACTCACGGCGGTATTAAGGGAAAACTTAGACGCATTTTCCTGGGAAGTGCACGATTTGGAGGGAATTGACCCGAAGGTCTGCTGTCACCACTTAAAAATTGATCCAAAGTTCAAACCAATTAGACAAAAAATGAGGCGCATAGCACCAGAATTACAGGCAGCAGTCGAGGCCGAGATGAAGAAGCTAAAGGAATCCGGAATAATAAGGAAATCCCACTACCCATAGTGGATATCTAACATGGTCGTGGTACCAAAAAATAAAGGAGGGGTCAGAATATGTATTGATTTCAGCGACTTAAATAAGGCATGTCCGAAGGACAGTTTCCCCCTCCCCAGCATAGATCAGCTAGTAGAATCGATAGTCGGATACGAGGCGATGACCTTAATGGATGGATACATGGGCTACAACCAAATACCATTGGCGCACGAGGACCAGGAGCATACTTCTTTCTTCACACCGAGGGGATTGTATTGTTATACCAAAATGCCGTTCGGACTTAAAAATGCGAGGGCTACATACCAGAGATTGGTAGGCGACATGTTCGAAGATAATATTCACGACACCATAGAATTCTACGTGGATGACATGTTAGTCAAGAGTCGTCGCGCTAAGAACCATGTCCGAGACCTTCGGGAGATTTTTCAGACAATAAGGAAGCACAAGATGAAGATTAACCCCGCCAAATGCGACTTTTGGGTCACATCAGGGAAATTCTTTGGGTATATCATCACCCCTAGAGGAATAGAAGCGGATCCCGAGAAGGTCCGGGCAGTCCTCGAAATGCCATCTCCCGCGACGGTAAAAGACGTGCAGAAACTAAATGGTTGCATGGAAGCATTGGGGCGATTTGTATCACGGTCATCGGACAAATGCAAGGCCTTTTACGACATTTTGAAGAAAGGAGAAAAATTCCAATGGATGGACGCCATCGAAGAGGCCTTTCAAAATATCAAGTTATACCTAGCTAGCCTCCCGGTTCTTCAGAGGCCCGAGCCGTCATAAATTATCACTCTATACTTAGGGGAGACACCCTATGCCATTAGTGCAGTGCTAGTAAAATCGGAGGGAAATGTGGAGAAGCCAGTATATTTCACTAGTAAAACATTAAGCTCGGCCGAGATAAATTATACAAGAATGAAGCAGATGGTACTCGCGCTAGCTTTTGCTGCTTCTAAGCTCCGAACATATTTTCAAGCTCACCGAATACGGGTGCTCACCAAATCGCCTGTTGAAGCAGTCTTGGATAGTGCATGGCGATCAGGGAGAATCTCCAAATGGGGAGCCATAATCAAACAATATGACGTGGTGTACGAGACGAGGACCGCGATCAAAGGGCAAGTAGTGGCTGACTTCTTGGAAGTTTTCCCCCTTAGTGATGAGGATGAGGTAGAAGGTGTACCGGGAATAATGGAGGAACAAGAGGAACCAGCGGACCTATTAGCCGCCAATAGCCCTACACGATGGGAGGTCTTCGTCGACGGGGAATCAAACAAAGAAGGATCGGGCCTCGGGCTAGTATTTACCACACCAAAAGGGAGGAAGATCGTGCATTCGTTCAGACTAGAATTCAAGGCAACAAACAATGTCACCGAGTATGAAGCGGTGATCCATGCCTTACGAATAATTGTGGAGATGGGGCTGTAAGAGGTCCGCTTGACTAGAGACTCACAATTGGTAATTCGGAAATTACGTGCCAATACGCTACACACGATCCTGTGCTGCAAAAGTATTGGAAGCTCGCTCAATTTTACATCAAGCAAATACCCAACATTAGATTCCGCCATATTTGCCAAAAATATAACAGGCACTTAGACGCTCTATCATACATCGTCTCATATCTAGTAGACCCGAGCATCGAAGGCATACATGTCATGAGGCTTCTTATCCCGTCTATCCCAGAAACACCAGAAATACGGGTCGAGGTGGCCATTAACACAGCCTATATGTACAAAGAAGGCGACTGGAGAAAGCCAATACATCAATACTTAGAGACGGGTGAGATACCTAAGGGTCGGCCCGAGATAAACAAAATCAAAAGCAAGTCGGGCGCCTACGAGCCGCGGGAAGGGATTTTATATAGGAAGTCTTACTTGGGACCCCTCCTACGATGTCTGATTAAAGAGGAGGGCCACATAATCCTGCACGAATTACATTATGGAGCGGCCGGAAATCATAGCTCGGGGAGAAGCTTATCGGCCAAGGCAAAGACAATGGGTTACTTCTGGGTGTACATGAACGAACATGCGAAGCAAATGGCGAAAGCTTGTGAAGAATGTCAGCGTTTCGGAAAGAAAATCCATGCTCCTGGGGTACCTTTGAGTTCATTTATAAGCCCATGGCCTTTCGCAAAGTGGGGGGTAGACATAGTCGGACCCTTACATGTATGAACAGGGCAAAGGAAGTATTTGATCGTGGCCACGGATTACTTTACCAAATGGGTAGAAGCAGCGCCACTTAGGCACATCCGAGACAAAGACGTTTTCAAATTTATTTGGGAACATATCATTTGCCGCTTTGGGGTCCCTGCAGCTATCGTCTCGGATAATGGAAAGCAACTTCAAGGCGAGAACATTGATCTCCTGTTCAATACTTACAACATCAGAAAGAGCAAAGCTACCCCGATTTACCCCCAGAGTAATGGGAAGGCCGAGATCACTAACAAGACTATCGCCGATAACATGAAGAAGAAACTGGACGGGGAATATGGCAATTGGTGTGAGGAGCTATATAACGTCCTATGGGCATACAGAACCACACGAAGGGAAGCTACAGGATTCTATCCATTTATGCTTACCTACGGAACCGAGGCGATCTTACCGACAGAAGGCATTATCCCTACCACAAGAACGGAAGCTTGGAGGCGAAACATCTCGTCCGATCTGATTTTGGCTAAACTCAACGATCTGGAAGAAACAAGAGAGATGGCGTTACAAAAAATGGAGAACTATCAAAGGAGGTTACGACGAGAATACAACAAGTGAGTTCGACCAAGAGAATTTAATCCAGGGGAACAAGTATTGAAATTTTTGGCTGAATGGGAGCGAGACAAAAAGGGCGGAAAGCTAGCACCAAAATGGGGCGGGCCGTATATAATTGAATCTAAGGCGGGCGAAGGATCGTATCGAATACTGCGACTCGACGGAACAAAAGAGCTCAAACCATGGAACATCAAGTTTTTGAAACTCTACCATCCTTGACGGGCGACATGAAAAAACGGTAAGCATACATGTCTCCTATCTCTATGAAATCGTGAGGGGTATGATATAGGACATGAGCGACTAATGGTCATTCGAACTCGGGGCAATGCCAGTGTGGAAGTGCCGAGGTGACTTAAACTCGAATGGTCATTCGTACTCGGGGAAATTCCAGTGTGGAAGTGACAAGATGACTTACACTTGAATGGGCATTCGTACTCGGGGAAACGCCAGTGTGGAAGTGTCGAGGTGCCTTACAGTCGCCTGGATATTCATACTCGGGGCAGCGGAAGTGTGTAAGTGCCGAGGTAGCCTAAGGGTTATGGTGGTTGGAAACCAGTTCCAAAGGTTTTTGAGACGCGAGGTCTCCTCAGCTAGGTGTCCTACTTACATTTGAAAGGTCGCCTCCATCACAGGTGGCCGTGTTCACTTTCCCGAGATTGGTTGGTCGATAACCACTCGGGAATATCGGGCCTAGAACTAGGTTGACTGGTACCCTTCCACTGAATCCAAAGAGATAGTGATGAGATACCCCAATCAGGACATGGCATTGGGCCCGATGACCCTCCTTGTTGGGTGTGTTCGACAGAAATGATTAAAATACTAACTTACTTGAACAATAATTACAGGAATAACATGCGAAACAAAGGATAATTCGATTGCGTCAAGCGTCTATTAAGAAAGTATAGAAAATTTCGTGCAACCATGCAAAACGAAGAATTTAACGGAAATAAAACAAACAACGTCAGCGACGCAGCACCCCCATAAAAACAAGCAAGCAGTGTAGTAGAAATAAAAAAGGGGACGAGTGTTCAAAGTGATTTACAACCCGACGGAAATGGGAAACTTAGTGACGCAGCAATACAAAAGAGGAGTTCAAGCCTTCAGAGGAACAGTGACGGCCTTCTTCTGTGCGACCTCGGGCCGCTTGTTCTCCACCCACGCCTCAATACCCGACTGGACTTTCTCGTCTATCTCATCTGCATGGGCGACGCGTTCATCTTCGAGTTATTGGGTAAGCTGAGAAACGTTCCCCTCGGCATCGGCTAGCTGGGAACTCAAATCAACCTCGATTTGCTTCAATCGACGGACCTCCTAATCCATCTCCTGAGAATGTTTTTGCTCGGCTACAAAATCACAAAGACATAACATTATTCGTCGAACACAATTTAACAATTTTGCAAAAATAAGACATAATCTAAATCTAAGGAACGGCCTCAACACATCGTCTAAGAGACCTGAAAGGGCTAGAAACACCGATTGAAGCGACTTTACCGACTTGGACAACTCATCCTCGGCCTTGGATAACTTCATGGTTAACTCGTTATAGTGTTTTTCGTTGAATTCGTTACTGGGGCAATATTTCTTATGCTCACTCCAATCCTCCATTAACCGATTGCGCGACACCTGGAGCACAGCAAGCTGTGATCTATTCCACTCTAGCTCATCCCTCACTTTATCAAACTCACTCACTCGGCCTAGCAGATCACTATTAGCTCGCTCCACCACATCTTTGTCTCTTAATATTCGTTGACGATCTTCATGAAGGTCTCGATTTTGTAATTTCAAAGTGTTTACCCGTTGCTCTAGGTTCGCGGACAGAGTAGTTTGTTCAGCAGCAAGGCGCTGGGAAGAGCCCAGGTGAGCTCGTAAATTATGTATCTCAGCCGGGTCGTACTCAATCTGACGATACTGTTCTAGTTCCTCCTTGAGCTCTTCGATTTCTCCAACCTGGCGATCTATTTTGTTATCTTTGTTTGCCATTCGCCGACGGAGATTCTCTACTAAATCCTTATCAATATCCCATTTCCTCTTCATGATCCTAAACTCTGAAGACGCGTCTAAGCCTACACTAGTTACCTCGGATAGCAGAAGGATACCCGACTCAGGATGATGTCACGATAAACTCAATCAACATAAGTTAAGAGTCGCAGAATTGTAACATACCTTGGGCGTCGGCGAGTTTAATTTCTATCTCGTGCGCACGGCTCCTTTCATTCTGTAACTGGAGTTGCAGAGATTCTAACAATGGATTTTCTCTAAGGCGACTGGCGGTATCTAAGCGTACCCGGTTCAGGATATAACACAAGTAAACGCGAGTAAATTGTAAGCGACAATAAGAACAGAAATCAGAAGGGGGCACCACTGTACTAAAACGAGCCGCTCACCACTGTGTCAAGAGTCTGGGCGATATCGCCATAGAGTGGCACCGCATTCAACATCTCTTCGTCAGTATACGCTCCAAAATCGAAAGAATTAAGCGTACCCAGAGAGTTCATTATAGGGCCAGATACAGTGAAGGAACTTTCAGCGCTAGAAGACGACCCCTCAGTAATCCGGGGCACACGAGGAAGCTCTACCGATACATCAACAACAAGCTTCTCGGCATCGGGCATCTCCAGGGGCTCCTGCTGGTCGCCCTTCCCTTGCTAATCGTCCTTGCCACCCGAGACATCATCATCAAATAACTCATCCTCATCGGGGATATCAATCACTGGCCTGCCCTTTGATGGGAGTTTAGCAGCTTGCTTACCTCTGAGGGGATTACGCCTAAGAGGGTGAGGGTCAACCTCGTCAACATCACCATCATCGCGCCTAGGGTGTTTCAGCACAAGGTGTCTCATCAGAACATGTGAAGGCAAAAAACAGGGGCAAGTACATGTACTTATAAGAAAATCATCATGTTTGTTACCTTCCCCTGGTCTTCCTCAACCCTTGTGCCAGCACCTCTTTTCCTATACGATTTGGCTCCCTTGGTATAGTCGCCCTGAGATTTTCAAAACAAATGACCAGTTAACACCCGAAGCCAACAAGATAACAAACGACAACAAAGGAGAAAACGCATACCTTATCAGCCTTTTCGTCATTAACCACCCAAAAAGGATAGGGCTCGGCGGGAAAAGTAGGCGACGGGAAGCTACCATGAAGAATGGGACCTCGGAATAGAAGTGGAACTCGGGGATAAATCGGGTCATTAGAATGGAGGGCTCGCTTGTTGGAACCCTGGCCGATGGGATCGGCATCCATCATCATCCTTTCTACACCATCGGGCATAGTTCTGACCCGATGAGGACTAGCAGCAAAACTGGAAAGGTCTCCTAAGGTTGAAGTACCAGCTCGATAGTTGACAAGGAAATTGGAAGTGGTATATTCGGGAGCTTCTTCGGGCTTGTAGGTCGACCACTCGGCAGTAGAACCGTGACCGTCTCGGAGATCCCTCCATTCGTTCATAATTCGGAAAGTATTACCAGTCTATTGAGCCAAAGCACGAGAAGGCTTGAGCTGAGAAAGAATCTCGTAATAAAAAGGTCTAGCAGGGTTGTACAGGGGAAGACGAAGGCCTAGCTCCAATTGGTCCTGAGTGATGACCACGCAATCAGCCGACTGATCGTACTTCTTCATATCGGACTTCTTCAAGAGACTGTTTTGGCCCGAGCGCAGGGTAAATTCGTAGTCTCCAAGGTCGTACTTTTCCTTTATCTGTTTAATGAACTCCTCATCGGAAAGATCTCTCACCCTTCTCTCGGACCTGCACGAAACAGAAGGAGAACCATCAGGAAAGATAGAGCTCATGGCGCGATCATCATATTTAGAAGGACTATCAAACGAAAACAGAGAAGCAAGAGAAAAAGCATCAAACTCGGAAAAAACGTCATCAACAGACCTTCTCTCAGTCATGGAGGGAGAAGAATCCATTAACGGAAATAATGTAGAACTTGGTTCTCGACAAAGATAGATAAGGCGACAAGACTGTAACAACGGCTACTATAGTAATTGGTGAGGAGGAGATGAAGGAAGAAAATCAAGAAAACTAGGGTTCTCAGAAGCAAAGAGTGATGAAGGAATCTGGGAGAAAAGTTGCAGCGGCAGGGAACAGAGAGAGAAAGGATAAAGAAGAAGAAGGAGAATAAGAAGCGGGCTATTTAAAGGGGAAGAGTTGTAACCGACGCTGATGGTTACAGGTAATAAAGTGCAGTTAGTGGGGCATTGCATGGCGGGATTTGCGGCATGGACGAAGAGTGGGTAGTTGGGACGACGTTTTTCCACTCGTGTCTCCCACACGAGCGAAAGAAGGGGCATAAATGTAGGTGTAAATTATCCACAGATCCAGGTGGAAACATCTTAAGCCTTGGTGCACCTAAAAACGAGGAGACGCGAAGTATAGAAGGAAGATCAGCAGGCGCGAGATTTGAGGAGCCACGTGGATCGGGCGTGATCGCTCTACAGCTGTCGGACAAGACTTGACCCCAGGTTTCTGACAGAGCTGACAAGACAAGATAGGGTAGGTCAAGCGAGGTGCAAAGGTCAAAAGGATAAGAAAATACGTGTTACATCGGCCCACCGCTGGGGCGACAGATAAGACAGGCGACATCGTGTCAAGAGAATACCCGAAGAGGTCGGCTCGGACAAGATACAGACGAAGGAATCAAGATGCATCAGACATGCGCATAGAAGAAGGGGCGACGTAAGCAGGGCCGATCACAGAACTTCATAATAGATGTAATATGACCCACACCCTAACTTGGTTGTATGGAACTTCTCATATAAATAGAGTGACTTGTATCCAAGAGTGGTAGGTGGTAATTTTGGGAGAGAGAGAGAAACTCGAGTTTACACCAAGGAGAAGAGAGTGAGAAGTAAGTTCATCTTTGTAAGGAAATCCGACTAAGAGCAACACATTTGTAACACTTTGAAGTAATAAGATTCACCCTTTCACCCCCGTGGACGTAGGTAATCATACTGAACCACGTATATCTTGTGTTCATTATTGAGCGTATACTTTCATTTGACTTGAGTAGAAGTTTTCTATCCTTTGGATGTAGTTGGTAGTAAAATGCATCTACAAGATATAATAAATTTTCATTGTTTAACGGTTAGCTAACCTAGAATTCCATATATTTTTAGGGTTTGGGATACTTGTATTTATCATAGTTTATGGATACCCTAATTGTGATACAAACTTGATAGCTCATGTGAAAATCCATATTATCACCTAGTTCCATGTGAAAATTTATATTATCACCTGTTAACAAGGTGAATGATCAAATTTTCACCTTTTTTTGTCTCACGTAAAAACTAGAACTATCAACTAGTTCTTGTATGAAAAATCAAATTATCGTCCTATTCTAAGTTAATACCATTCAACGATGCAGCAAATTATGATTCTATTCTCCGAAATGGAATTGAGACTCGTTAAATAAGCTGTGATATTAGGATTTTATTATGGAAAAAACTCTAAAAAGAGAATGAACATAACATGGTTTGAGTCCATTATTGTGCACACTCCTTTAAAGGGTATGCTCGTAACAAGACAATACCATTGGTTGATTTAAACTTCTTACAAAGAACTAATACGGTATATGTTTATACATATTATAAAGTTGAAAATAAAGAACAAATAAAGAACAAATAAAGTCCCAAAACTTCCTTGCTTTGTTGATTTGAATTTGTTGGGTATGTTCTTTTTATGCTCATTTTGAGCTTCTTTTTAGGGGGTCTATTACGTCTGTAAGCTCAATTTGAGATTAGTTTTCGGTCATCGGTCATTTAGTGTAGCAAAAAGTCTTGATGTACCACATAAAAAACAATGTATAAACCGCACTCTCACATGATTTTTTTAATGGGTCCCATTGTATTCATCCTGGACCCACCATTACCATATAAGGGTTCAACATGTGTATTTTGGGGGTTAGTTTGGGAAAACCATGGTTTCTGTGTGGTTTTTTAAACGGTACGTGTAGAAGAGCTGTTAGTGTAGAGTCTATGCAGTATGCATAATTCCAAGTTTCCAACCATAAGAATTTTAACACATGCTTTTCTTTAGTCAATGGACAAGACCCTTCTTTGGTACGTTCAACTTCAGCATGAGGAGAGAGAGACGGAAAGGTCTTGTCAATATATAAGGCCTATTCCGATACACATGCCAAAATTTAATATTTGGCATATATGCACCCACTATGGTGCCTTCACCATATGATGCCATCATCCAAGCTTTACTACTACCTAAAACCACAAATTAACTTAGTAAAAGGAATTATTCTTGAAAACAGTAAAAATACAGAGTTTGGGATGATTTATGATCTAAAAGCACAAAAGATGAGATGATTGCCAATGAATAGGCAAAGCCCCGCTCATACCAAATGAAAAATGCATCATGGGGCGGGGAGAAGCCCCACGCACACCAAATTAAAATAAAAAAAAATATTCCAGGTGCATTGCACGGGCACAAATCTAGTCAATTTTTATAGTGAAAAACGTAATTTCCACCAATATTAGACACGATTTTCACCATTTCAAATTTTCAAGTAGTATAAAACTATTTTGGTCAAATGAATTTTGAATGATTAGTTGTGTTCTCACCTGTATTTTGATTGATAAGTTGCGTTTCCATTAATAGTTGTATTCTCACCTGTATTTTGATTAATAAGTTGCGTTTCCATTGATTGATAAGTTGCGTTCCAAGGCGTTTTTTGACAAACATACCGTTATATATGTTGTATGGGAAATTGAATTGACTATTTAGAATAAGACAAAGGTAAAAGCAGTAAAATAACCCAAAAAAAAAACCACAAAGCCATGTCTCAAAACAACCCCTAAAAAAAAAACCACCATATAACAATTGATTGAAGTGAAATCCAATTACCTAGCTACTACCGGAACTCCTTTCACTTAGCCATGCTTGTAGTTACACATTTTCTAGTTTCAAAAAGTTACCAGCAGAGAGATCACCTTCGATGTTTCCGGAGTTACGATGTGGCATAACCTCATCCCCAACACCAATAAAATCTTTCATCATATTCCAGTCCCTGTAACCAAGCACATGTATGAAATGCTTACACTGAACTTCCCCGAATTTTATTAAATTTGAATTTGGTGCATTTCTTAGTGAAACCACCAGATGACCATCATCATCTCCTTTAATTTCATCTCTACCCATGCTTACCAAAAAAGAAAGCGCAAATAAATTTTCCGCGGTCTGCGCAAACGAATTTCTGTTCAGAATAACATTTTCGAACTTAACCAATTTCTTCCTCGTCTTCAAAACCTCAAACATAATATCAATATTCTTAATAGTTTCTGTCTTCTCCACTATTCTGTTTCCGTCAAGATCTTCTGGATAGTCAACTTCCATTATGGATCTCATACGTTTCTTCGAAACCATCTTCTTCTTATTTGGTTCAGCAACCATGGTAATAGAACATAAAGACACATGACTAAATATATCACATACATATTTAATAATTTCATTCCACTTCAATGATATGGATTGATTTGAGCTAGTTTTGGCTGGGCTCCAGATAGTATTTGACCCTGAAATGACAATTCTTCCCTTTTTGCTCAAAATACACGAATTCTTCTCCTTTCACTCCAAATGGTTCCAAAGCACCTAATAACTCAAAAGTAAACATAAGATACATAATTCACACGAAAACTCGCAAAGAAAGCATAAATACTAGATATAAAATTAGGTGTTTATCACACCTATCAGTCGTGTCCGCGTCCGACACGCGCGTTTGACGACGGGTGTCCGACGCACCAATATGCACATCTAGCGCGCGTCTTTTTTGGACGCACCGACGACTCGGGTTTGAAGCAATTTTTTTTTTTCCATTTTCATATAAACTTCTTCTTTTAGTTTTATTAAAGGGAAATGTACAAAACAGTCCCACTAGTAAGACCAGATTTGCAAAATGGTCATACAGTTACAAACCATTTACAAAACAGTCACACTTCCGTTAGTTAGGGTGATAAGTCGGTAGGTCCCACAAAGTCAGAGTTAAATAGAGTAATGGATTTACCTTCCTGTCCCTAATCAAACTAAACCAAATCTGTAACCATAGATCGTGCTAATGTTAAATCCCGAGGATAATTTCAACGGATAAGATTGGTCAAAACATATAACAGCTAGGGTTCTCATCTTCTTCTTCGTTATTGTCCGCCGTTTCTCTCACCATTTCTATTCTTTAAGCTATGCAACTATGGCGATTGAGTGAAGAAGAGGTTTCTAGTGAGTTTTATCATCAACAGATGCTTCTAAGAGCACATAGTTTGTGTTTATGGTTTGATTTAACTTTAATGGTGTTTTATGACAGATAAAACCTTAAACAAGTAACTGGTTATGGAAAACCCCAGTTTTGTTACAAGAGAACGTCACGATGTTTGCAAACATAATGAGGTTGTTAATCACAAACCCATACTGTGAATTTCGAATTATTTTCGGAAACCCTAATTTTTTGAATTAAGGGATTTTTATCACTAACCATAATTAGGAAAATTGGGGATTAATACTAAAGGGAGGGCATTTTGGGGACAAGTAACCCCGTTTTTTCCTCCAGCCGTTATGTCGGCCAAAGTATGACTATTTTGTAACCAAAATACAAAAGTATGATCGTTTTGTAACTGAACTAGTGTCCGGCTTCAGGCAATGTTCATGAACATTACATATAGGAATAGATTAGGTGCACATTATATAAGGGTAATTTTGGTATTTTGAAATTTACAGCTTCAGGCAATGTTCAGGCAATGTTCGTTTTTATTTGTATCACATAAATTAGGTGCACATTATATAAGGGTAATTTTGGTATTTTGAAATTTACAGCTTCAGGCAATGTTCATGAACACTGCCTAAGGGGTGTTTTCTTTATATATAGGAATAGATTACAAAAAGTAGGACCATTTTGTAAATGGACAAAGATTTAGACCAACTGATGTCAACATAAAACTGTGCCCAAAATACGCCAATGGGCATGGTTAGATAAATAAAGATCAAAATGAACAAAATTAATAAAAAAACATGGTTAGAGAAAAAAATTATAATTTATAGAAGAAAAATGAGAAATTAGTGAGGTGGGAAGAAAAAAATTCATCTTTTAAACAATTGTTTTTTAAAAGTTCTATTTTTTTATGGGCTAAAAATTATTTGGGCTGGAAAGTGAAAATCACTAGTTTCAGGTGGGCTTGACACGAATTTACTCAATTTTTTACATACTGTTTGACCATTAGCTTTCTCTATAGCCCGGGTTTGATCAAATAAGTAATGAGGATACCTATCACTAGCATCTAATCTATCCGAATTAGGAAATTGGCCTTAACCAGCAGCCTTATTTTCCTCTATGGTAAATTTCTCTTATATAGTTTTGGGTTCTTGAGCTATTTTCTTATTGTTGATTAGAGATTCTTGGTTTTTGACTTATCTCACTGCGCTTTGATTTTGCAGGTGAGAGTTTGGAGTTGTGAACCAAAGAGCAAGCATGGTTTTTTATGATAAGACTCGGCTTATGCATCCATTAACTAATATTACGCAATCTGATCTTTTCGTTGATAGATCCGGGTGAAAACTTATCTAGATTAGACCAAGAAATAATATGGAATACAGAAGAAAGTTTGCTTCTAACTATATTTGAACATCCGTTTCCCACATATGTGGAGTATTCTACAAGAAAATCTAGCTATTGCTACACCATATATTGCCACACCTTCAATATAGGTGTTGCAAAAGCAAATTTCTAGTCACAATACTTTTCAGGTGCAGTTAAAAGCTATAATTTACTACTGCAAAATGAAACTTTTGCCACACAATTGTAGCAACAATATGAAAAGAGTGTGGAAAAAATGTATAATCTCTTGATGCAGCAATACAAATTGGGTGCAGCAATAGACTACTTGCTACGTAGGTTATCGCGACACTAGTAGGGGTTTTGGCTTTATGCCATAACCATTGGGTGTTGTAATATATCTAATTGTTATCCAGAAAAGTCATTTACCAATGTACACACTTATTCTTATTTGCTTCTTATCTTGCTGACCATTGATGGTGTGCACAACATAAAAAGTTTCGCTTAGGATAGCTCTAGTGGACTCCAACATCCAAGATTATCCCCTGTAGAAGTGTTGTTAATTCATCTACAGGAGCCCTACTTACCAGAGAGTACTGCGCGTGGCTTGGATCCAATATGGAAGTAATCCCGGCACGCAGTTTGAAACAGTGTGTGGAAAAATCAAGAAACACGGTTTGAAATTGCGTGTGGAAAAAACAAGAAACACAGTACCAAATAGACCGTTGGATTCCTAGTCTTACTGGAGATCTAATGGTTGATAAATGATGCGTTGTATGAAACTGCGTGCCGCGCTGTTTCAAACCGCGTATGGATGTAGAATCTTGGATCCCCACTACGGCTGGGCGTTGGCTTTTGGTGACGTGGATTCAACAAGAAAGTTGAATCTTGCACCACAATTAGACTCATCCTTAGTAGAATGACTATCTCATCCATCTCTTTTCTTTCAGCATATTTCTTCACCTGAACAAGCAATAGACGAGGAGTGATGCTACGTTGACCGCGGTTTACACCATGAGAAATCCAGTGAAAGGGAATGGACGGTCTGATGGAAGTCCTGGGGGAGATTTGCAGGGGGTGGGGTATAAGGTGGAGGCCACTTTATTTTTTTCTCTCACGCGGCAGCCCTCACGGTTTCCCCTCACAATACACTAAGCATACTGATAGACGAGGGAAAATTCTACACTCATCGCGTTTTTCCACCGTGAGATTCACCGAGTGGAACAAGCCTCTGGGACCCACCACCCATAGATTTATAGGGGCCCCTTTTTTCTGTCTCACCCGGTGCATTTTGCGGTGGTTTTTCCACGGTGCATATAGAGTTTCCGATAGACGAGACGTCTATTGCTTACTGGATAAGACGAGACGTCTGCTTTTCCATCCAGTCTGCTTTTCCAAGCATTTTCGTTCTCTCTATGCCCCAAAACCCTTGGCTTACTGGTCCATGTGAAAATATGTTTGCTTTCCCCAATTTTTTACTCTCGAGTCAGCTTGTATATATAAAAATAAGAGGACCCACCGTGTGAAAAGATGTTTGTATATATAAATAGTAGCATTTTAACCCTTTAGGAGTATATCTATAAGAGGTAGGATCCATGGACACTCTTAGATGGACAAAGTCAGACAAAATTTACATTATTTTCTCCGCAAAACCCAAAAGACAATGAATTTAAGTGTAATATTTTGATAATATTTACCTCTTATATGACTATACATTCCTATAAAAAATGAACACAATTCGAGATGTATAAAATGACCATCTACCCCTTTAAATATCAGTCGTTCAAAGTTAACGGTTGAAATTAAGATTGGTAGATGATAAGGTTTGCTATCTCGAATTGTGTTCACTTAGTTGTAGGAATGTAGAGTCTTATAAGAGATACATATCATCAAAATATTACACTTAAATTCATTGTCGTTTGGGTTTTGCGGAGAAAATTGCGCAAATCTTGTCTGACCTTGTCCATCTAAGAATGTCAGTGGATCCTCCCTCTATAAATAAAATATGTATATACGTGTCCGCGTCCTAATTTTTTGAAAATGGGTAAATTAGTGTTTGAGTCTTGATTTTTGGTATGGTAGAAGATTTGGGTCTCAAGATTGCCCAATTTTGTATTTGGGTCGTTGACCCGTTAGTCAAACCAGTCAATTAACAGTTTATGTCAAACTGTTAAGTTAAAATTAGCAAAAAATGAAAAATATAAACGGTGGTTGGCGGTGGTGAAGAAACCATGTTCACTTCCTCCCCATTTAATGGTGGTTGTTCGAATTGAATTAGCAGTCTAGCAGTAGCAGTGAAGCGAAAAATAAAACTGGTAACGTAAAAGAATTGGCACAACCAAAAATCACAAATCTACATATCATTACTATGCTCACAAATCATTAAATGCAAAACGAAAAGATTTGATGCCTAATGAGGTTGATTTTCTCTCTTCTTGATTACAAATTGATGTTCATTTCTGTCTTCAATTCCTCTGTAATAAACAATTATCTTCTTATTATAAGATGTAAATTGTATTTTGCAACTCCTGGTTTTCCACATTCATAACCACTCTATTCTTCGTGACTGTGAGAACTAGATCATTTGGACTGTTAACCTTCACGTCAAAACAAGAAGAAGACAAAAGGTTCTAGAGGTTTAATTGTGATGATCTTTTTCCTAAGATGGTTGTTGTGTGTAAGTTCATGAAGATGAAGAAAATAGAAGAAAAGAAGCTGGGACGACGGTGATCGGTTTAGGGTTTTAAAAGTAGTCTGTGACCTAAACCCATTCTGTTAACTCTTCTAACGGTTTGACTGAAAACCATAGATGACTAACGGGTCAACGACCCAAATACAAAAGAAATATTTTGATTTTGGGTCCCAAAAAAGTGACCAGTGTTGCATTTGGGTCCTAGAAAGTTTCATATTAGAGTTTGGGTCCCAGGACCGTAGTTGACCGTGTTGACAGTTAAGAAAGTTAGTTAAATATGGAAATGACCAACATTATATCATATTTTGAATTATTTACTAACCCAACCATTATAATTTCTGTTTGCCACGTTTACGTGTAAGATTTATTCTTTAACAAAACCGATAAACTTCACCGCTTCAGTCGTTCACCGTAACGATTAACAAGTTGTAAAAATCAGTTGGTTCTCTCTGCACCTCCATCCGAACATCTTCCATCATTAATCTCAGCTCTCTCCACCAACAGTAACTAACAATACCTTCCCACTGTGGTTCTCTAATTCCTTCTTGTTTCCAACTCACACTCACAGTAACTTAATCAATAATCAAAACAATTTCTTGTCACTTCTCTTCCATTTGATCTTCATTTAAAGAGTTTTTAAAAAACAAAATAATAATCAGATATCATGGGACCTGGGTGATGAAAGTGGTTATTGTATTGTTGTGGTGGTGGAGAAGAATAATGTGCAGGAGGTTGTTTGATTTTGGGATAGTGACACTGCCGAAAAATCATTATCATTAAACTAAGATGTGTTCTTGGAATTTAATTAAGGGTGTTCTCAAAAGTATTTGGAGAGAATTTAGAAGCCTGCGTGAAAAGGAAAACTGGGTACCAATTATTTACTGTTTTGAACACGGTTTGAGACCATACAAGCAGGTAACAAAAAATATTAATATCGTTATGAATGAACACAAATTGATAAGCTTTTTAGATTCCTGTTTTAAATAGGATAATTTGGGTTCTTAGCCAATTTGAATTTGCAGGTTAAATAGATTATATATGAGAAAAACTAATGAGAAAGAGCTCTCCATTTATATATCCTTGCGCATCGACTATTTGTTAACGCATCGACTGTTTGTTAAAAATTCCCGTACAGACTCAGTTGAATTTTCTCTCTACCACCAGACGTTAGATGTGTTGCAGAAGACTAAATCGTACCGTTAAATGCTTTTAATAGATTTTTGTTTACACACTCGTACTAACGGAAACTAACGGCGTTAACTAAATAGATTTTTTTTTAATAACGGTCAACTACGGTCCTGAGACCCAAACTCTAATATTAAACTTTCTAGGACCCAAACGCAACATTGCTCACTTTTTTAGGACCCAAAGTAAAAATATTTCAATACAGAATTGGACAAACTTATGACCCAAATCCTCTACCATACCTAGAATCACGACCCAAACACTAAAGAGCTAGCACCATGGGAGGGGTTATCCCTTCCCTATCCCTCCATTTCCCTCAAAATCCCAAAAAAGCAACCACTATGGTCTCCCATATCCCTACACGAGTAGGGACCATCCCTACAAGGTTGAATAGATTTGTTCAGCTTTGTAGGGAAGGGAAATCATACGAGTAGGGATACACACCACTCACATGACGGTTTTGGGGTTTTTTTTTTTTTTGGTTCGGTACGTGTAGAATCATTGTTTAAAGGCATAGAACTAAAATTCTTTCAAAAATTCTTAACTAACCGCCCCCATAAACTCCACCAAAACCGCCCAGACTCAGTTGGGTGGGTCAAGCTTCCCTTTTAGTGGGTCCTATGCAAATTCCATGAGACAGGTCCCGCCATCCCCTCTCACATAACTGTTTTGGCGTTGTTTCTGGGGCGGTCTGCCCAGAATCATTGAAATTCTTTAGTCCCTATAAAACTATTTTCAATGTGGTTTCTTCCATAACCTTGCTAAAGAATAGTGATATTAACTAATTTAGTTAAGACAAATGCTATCACTTTGCGGGATGGCATACCACAAAAGCGACTTCTTTACAAATGGATGATTAAATCAACAGTTAGATTCACATTCAGGAAAGGACCCACCACTTTCAGGATAGGACCCACCATTTCCCCTAAAGGGTTTAAGGCTGTTAGATATGGGTTTTAGCATGATCTAACGGTAAAGAAGTCGCTTGAGCGGAATAGCTTTCTATAAGGTCGTGCGGGATAGCACTGCTCGTTAGTTAATGCCTTTGGTAGTTCCCAATACCAATACACTTTTTCAATACTTTAGTGGATGGAAATCGAAAATGATAGATTAATCGCATCTTTCTCCCGCACAAAATCCCGCCTCTAATAAACATTGGGCCCCACATGCACCTTTTATAATCTCGATGTTATGAATGCTTCTCTGGAACGTTGGATTGCCAATCGGGAGCAATTGCGGGAGAAACATGCGGTGAGTGTGGAGTCTAGTGATTCAATTAAATTACTAGTACAATACTACACAGTCGCGTTTAGACGCTTCCAATTAATTCTGTTGGAAAAGTGATTGATGTTAGGCCCAGAGTCTCATTGTATTGCAGCAAGAAATGTTGTAGAGTGATTGATGTTTGGAGTGCATTATTTCTTGAAACCAGTATCATAGGCTCGACATCATCTTCTTCCTACGCAAACCTCTTGAGCGTTTTTGTTATCGTTGCTTGACATACTTTCGTATCATATTTCTCTGAGATAAATTTTTGTAAACCAGCTTGAGTGCAAGAAGGATTATCCCTCCAATGATTCTGGAGGTGTTTTGGGGGACGGTTTGTTAGGAATTTTTGTTATCCCTTTTATATTCACATAGCTCTTTTTGTATAGCGTTGTTGATCGATTTGTGAGATACACCTTTAAGATGAGAAGACAAAGAGATTTGAAACTGTATTGTACGTGACTAATTGAGTTTTGACATATTTGTCAAATTATACTATTAATATTAGGTTTAGGGTTTGTGAATATATTTTTTTAAAATAATAATATATTAATTAGCACAAAAAATATATTAATTAATTTTATTTAATTATAAAATAACAATTTATTATTTTATCGATAATATAATATCTCTTTTAAATAATAATTTTTCTTGGTTCCAACCATATTATTTTATAGCAGTAGTTCTTAGCGAACCGAGATTTTGAACTCCACCAAAATAATATACCCTATGAAGGGCTGCGATGAACCCATTAGGGAGTAGTGGGTCCCGAATGAATTCCATGGGACCCAGTCAAAAGGTTTGGTTTTGAGTGTTGTTTTTATGTAGTTTTTTTGCTCGGTTCACCAGGCATTTCTGATTTTATAGAAGTTATACTGTATCTGGACTTCTGACTTCTGACTTCTCTCAGAGATTTTAATTTTCCCTGCAGAATCTTTGTTGGTTCTATTGTTCTTCTAATTAGGATTAATATCACCTTCGTTGATCAAATCCGATCGCTGAACATTTGTTGCATTTCAATTAATTAAATCAATGAACAATCAATCAAAATAGAGATTCATCAAATAGAACAAAAAATAAATCTATGGTTCTGTTACCATTAAATTTTGTATCCTACTAGTACTTGTAAAAGAGAGAACTTCGAGAAAAGGAAGAACTTAAAAAAATGCAAAACAGAATTTTCAAAGTAAAACATGTGAAAAAAGGAATTTTTGTAATGAAAATAGGTGAAACTAAATTTCCACTTCGGACAAATCTTCCCTCAAAATACAGGTGCAAAACCAAATTTTCACAGTAAAAATGGAGAAAATAAAATTTGTTGTAATAAAAATTTGTATCCTACTTGTACTAAATAAAACTTGGATGAATCGAGATGCCAAAAGAAGCAGAGAACTAGTGGAAACAGAAAAGAGACGACAAAGCTTATGCCTTCCGCTAGAAAGATGTGAAGAATATTGTTTACACCTCATCCGCCAGTGAAGAATGTTTTTTGCAAGACTCAAAACTAGATGTGGGCTTGAGATATTAGCTTTGGAAAATACATTGGCTCAGAAGAAATAAAAACCAAGATCCAAACCCGCTTCCAATCAAAGCCGTCGGATTCAGTTTAACTGCAGAGCATCCAGCGACATCTCCATGCGGTGCATCAACTTTCGGTACTCCTGCTCAACACCCTAGTCTCACCTTTTCTGCCTTAAACGAACAGAAGCCAAACACTCCCTTGTTCGTCGTTCTCATTTCTCTTTCATCTGCAGAACCAGTACTACTCTCACTTTCGCCTCCCCCCATCAATCAACCTCCTAATATTTATCTATCTCCATCTTAGCTCCTTCTCCAAAACAGTAACCATAGAAGCTATGATTGTTTGGTCGTACCAAGTTTTTTAGGGTCCCTAGACGAAAACTAAAATGGGGGCCTAAAAATAAAAAAAATCATATATATTGTTTAAAATAGAAAGAACCATAAGCAATGTTCTCCTTCGGTTTCAAAAAAAAAAAGGTTTGTTTTATGCGTAATTTGTATATATATGGAGCCATCATATTTTCTTGAAACGAAGATGGTACAATAAAATTTGCGTAATAGAAATGATTACATAAAAAGTAACAAATCTAGTATTAAATTGACCTTCTTGGATTCTTTGATGATATCGTCCTTGATAGACAACGTTGCTAGGTTATCCAAAATAAAATAAAATATTGCGACATTGTACTGAATGAAGGTAAGACTTGATCAGGTTTAACTTTGAAAAATTCTTTTTGCATGATCAACTAAATTATGCAATATTTGCAATATCGACTTTCCGTATATTTCAAGAAATTCAACAATTCAACTTCCCTTTCAGTTTCTTGTGCAAATAATTTTTTAGAACTTTCATGTCGACATCAAAGTCATGTCAGCCCATCAATATCACAACCCATGTCATATTTTAGATAATTTTTAGGCTTGTTATTTAAAATTTTAAAGTGCTATCATCAAAAAAATATGGTGTTAACGGGGTGTTGCACATGCGAATTTCATTCTAAACTGCAAAAAAAACATATTGCATCTACAGAGGCAGTGCAAAAAAATACATTTCACCATAAAAAAATCTAGTGCTAAATATACAAAAAATACATTTTGGAAAATCCAAAAAGGTAAATGTTGCATGTTTCATGTGAAAAATTATTAAAGCACTAATATAACGTGAATATTTTGGTTTTCACCTGGTATTTTTCACACACTCGTTAATCCGTTACACCCCAGTGACCCACCCATTATCGTGTCTAGTCGGTATCCAACTTTCCATAATGTTTATTTTTATGATTCATCGAGGAACAACGTTTCTTTTTTGAAAAGACAATACGATCTTGGATTAGATTAGATAAGATTTTCATTCGTACCCGATAAGAGTAGATTATCAATGTCTTCTCCTACTCGTGGGGCTAGTCTCTTGTATTCCTATTCATTGTTGATATGTATTGCATTTACACAAGAAATGTGGTTGGGAACATATTCAGCCAGCCATCTAACTTGATTATGTCAGGTTGAACAATCATATATGTGTTTTAAGAAATTTGGTACAAAACCAAAAATCCGGATTAATTATTTGATGCTATCAACTTTATGGACCTCTTGAGGAGTCGTTAAAAACACAAAAATCCACGCTTTAGCAGCATAAATTCTATTTCTTTTTTTCTTTCTTAAATCTGCAGTTAGAATTATGCTAGCTTTAAACTCTTCTTTGATATATGTATTCGTACTGATTCTATGGCTGCTGCGTTGGTTTTCTCTGGTGACATCAATTCAATTCCTTGGTTTCTTCGTTCGAGGTGGGTAGTTGTGAAGGCTAGATACAATGAGATTCTTTTTGTTCATATGTTTAGAGAGGCAAATTTTGCTGCTGATACCATGGAAAAAAGGGGATTCTTATTGGAAGATGGGGAGGGTTTGAGCTATGATTTTAGACCTGATTTTATTTCTTCTATTGAATTACCAAATGTAACGTACTTTAGATTTGATTAGTTTGTAAGTTTTTGGGGTGCTATGCCTCTTTTCTTACAAACCTTGCTGTATCTTTGCTTTTTATTAATACAATTTTGGACTTACCAAAAAAAAAATAGACTAGAGTTCTTATTTGATGCTTGTCTTCTGTGAATTTGCGTCAAAAGTTGTACTATTTTTCATTCGTTTCAGGTTTTGTCCCATGTGGTTTTCCTGACAAGGTTTTAACGAGGCAACATCTCGTTGACGTTTAATTTTCTTTCAAAAATGTTGGTATTTGTGCTCTTTTTCCTTCGTCCAAATTTTTTCCCATTGGGTTTTATGGGCAGGTTTTTGGTGAGGCAAATTAATTCAACATGGTGGTCATCCAAGGGGGAGTTGTATGGATTTTGGTTATTTGGTGGATCCCCTTTGAATTTGGATATCATTCTGATCCATAATATGACTACATTTGTACACCTATGGTACTGCAACTGCGTATTGGTGCTCTGTTGAAAAAATTACATCAACTACTTCTGCAAATCATCTCTGAGAAGCTAGCAATCCAAGAAGCAAGTCCGCAATGAATTTAAAGAAGCGTGAAGACTCGAGAACATTATCATTAGAAGACTAACATAAAATAAGACTTCATCAACTTGCTAATTTCTCATCAATATAACCATATCCAACATTCAAGAAATTTATTCTTCAAAATTGGAAAGTATCGACTCAAAGATTTGCACACCAAGATTTGACTGAAGTATTATCAGATAGAGATCCATCATCAAATTAACGTGCATTCACTGGACTTTATCGCGTTGTACTATTTTTCCTTCGTCAAGGTTTTGTCCAACTGGGTTTTCCTTGTCAAGGTTTTAACAAGGAAACATTTGCGTATCCAATAATTTTTCGAGTCTATACATGCTTATACAATTTCAGGTTTTCTCTCTTGAGTTTTCCTAGTATGTTTGTAATTAGCTTAGACACAATGTCATCAGGAGGAGTGTAATAAATGTGTAATTATGTTAAGAATATCTTGGGTGAATCTCATTTATTACTGGGATGCCCTTGTGTATAGGTCTAGCCTATAAATAGAGGCTCTAATATTTGACTATGATACATATGAATAAGAAATCTCTCTCTTTTCTTCTCCCTATTTTCTGTCTCCTTCTCCTTTTACAAGAAATTTAAGTTACTATCACGGTTTTCCATAGATCCCTATGGTTTACAGCGAATTCAAGAATCTGAAAGATCAAATGGAAAATTTTCCAGGGTTTTCAGTGTTCATCCGTCATTAACTTCTTCGAGTCGCTTGAAACACGTACCGCACAATGGTCCAACGGGAGGCTTATAGTAATATTTGGTATTTGAGTTGATCTTTTTAGCCTAAATCAAACAACAGTGTAAAAGTGATAAATGTCGGGCACTTTCATAAATTCAACAAAATTCTTAACAATGTGTGAAACAACCAATGAGAAACTTTCTCAATCCTCCATGTAATACTATAAGGTGAAGTGAGGTTGTGGCCGAGGTTAACTGCATGCCTATTGAATAAATTAGTAAAACAATGACTTCATTAAAACAACATGCTTGCCAAAGAAAAAGACCAAAGCAGAAATGTATTTACCTTCCATTGGAGGCAATATACTGTTGCCGGAGATGCGAGGAATAAAGATAAGTATACTGAAGTTTTTAACAATTATTAACAAGCATTAAGATAGAATATTGAACGATTCTTGGGCATTCGCAAATTTGGAAGTTTTGTGTGCTTTCTAATTCTATTGATTCAGAAGAAATGAAGAATACACTGGAAATCAAGCATTACATTGAGAATTCGGAAAGTTAGGGGTTCTGTGATTTTACTGCTGTTTTTTTATCTGTAATAATAATTTAGGTTAATGTATTGGATGTGGGAGATGCAATTCAGTATACGAATATTGGAACCCAATTTCGGTTCCTCTCTCTTCTAGAAACCCGTCATTAAGATTATATATATGTATAGCTAAAAAAATAAAATCTACGGTTGGGATTGCTAGTTTTAGATTGAATCTAGATTTTATATTTTACGTATGACTAAATTAACCTTTTTATTCAATTTGACTAAACTAATTTATTCAAAAATTACAATCCATATTTTACGGTCAAGTGGTTGATGGACAGAAATATCTCCGGATATATCTTCCCATTATCTCCGGTCAATTACTTTTAACCTATAAATGCGCTCCGGTAAACTAGTTTTAACCTATCTTCCCGTGTGTGGTACGTACTTGGCTTCCCTATCTGTTTTAAGTCTTTGAGAAAATAGCGGATCACCTTAATATTGGTTGCTTGAATTGGGTTGGGTATTATTAAAGGATTATTTGGCAACTATTTTGTACCCATGTGAGATCATTGGTAGTAGTGTGATACTTATCTTTTTCTTTCTTGGAAAGGTACGGTAGAATCCTGTTTTGTTAATTATTGTTGCTAATAAGTACAAAATACTCAAGAAGAGGCCATGAAAATCTATTCATGGTATACTTAAATGCAAATACTATCTATCATCCAAATCACTTAGGTATTGTTGTTATAACTTCATGAAACATCATGTTGTAAGAAAGTTGGATCTTTCACTATGAAATAAATGATAGATAGAATTTTTACATGAAAATGTAGTGAAAGTTGGATCTTTCACTAGAAATAGGTGTTCATATTTGAATAATATGAAAGCTCGATCTCTCAACTTAGAAAGAGGCAAGGAAAATTATATTTTTCACTTGAGTAGTAAAAAACTCCAGCTATCACAATTAGAGCCAGCTCGATGGAAAATTTTAGTTTTCAGAAATTAATGATAATCGACATATCGCCTTGAAATCAACTGCGATATCTGAGAACCAAAATCATCGCCGGATAACTTCCAAGGCAACCCCTCAAATACAAAAACGATAATAAGTTCAAAGAACCGACAACCATATAAACAAAAATCAAAGAAAACACACATAAAATATAATAAAGTAAAGTATCTGTGGGTGCTGTTTGCATTTTCCACCATTAACATCACAATTTACGTATACTACCGTGCTATATTAATAAGATTTTTTTTTATCAGCTTACTCAAACAACCAACCTATTGTAACGAATATAACTTGCTAAGAAGCTTAAACTGAAAACCAAGCTTGCAAAAGAAAGTAACAAATTTCTTATGGCTTTAGCACCAAAACAAAAAAATGGCGGCGGGTGAAAAATCAAATCTTCTATCACCTAGTACCCAATGGAAAAATTAAATTATCACAAATATTGTCAACTAAAATCTTAGGAGCTAAATGATTTACACCGCGGGGTTTTCAAAAGTCCATAGTATGTACTAAAACAAAAATTCATTGAGCTTATGTCGCACGTACATTCTCAAAAAAAACTTTGTGGAGCCTGTACACAGTGCGAAAAAAACATATTGGCAATTAACACTGAACCATGGGATGATAACGTCAACTATCCCAACTTTAGTAAATGTAAACACCATTAAGCACATCATAATACAATGATAAGTACGTCTATCACAAAACCATGGGATGATAACGACAACTATCACAGTTTTTACTAAATGAAAGCATCAATTATCACATCAAAATTCAGGGATAACAACATCTATCACAATTTTTTGATCTGACCATGAAAGTTAAAAAGCTACTTGTCAACTAAAAGTTTGTCATTTACCTATTTTATTGCCCTTATTTGTGCAAGATTTATTTCCATTTTCTAGTTGTTGCAGGATCTTCGATTTCCTTTTTCTTCTTCGGTTCCTGGAAATCGACATCAACTCATCGGTAATGGATCCGTTAAAATCAACCTCCTCGAAGTTTCACCATCACGATTTTTTGTTCATCCTTTTACTACTCTATGGAACAAACGATTCACAGTTTTAGTCATAAATCAGACTTCCATTAAACAAAAATAAATAAATTATAATACTGTGATAATTAGGAATTCATGTGAAAACTAAGAATTTCATGTGATAATTAGGAATTCATGTGAAAACTAAGAATTTCATGTGATAATTAGGAATTCATGTGAAAATTAAGAATTTCATGTATGACATAAACTAACCCAATCATTCAAACGATGAATCTAAGAATTTGGACAAATGACCCATTTTCCGTTGAAAATATATACACAAGAGGAACGGGAAACAAACTAAATTATCATTAATTCATCGATCCCTATTACATGAATTTCACCATTTCTCTTTCTTTTTTCTGTTAAGATCTCTTTCATAATCTCTCTCTCTCTATTTATTTTTTTGATAACATTTCATTTGCTTTTGTTAACTTGTACTCATACCAGTATACATGTTAAGGTTTAATTAAGAATTATTTATTTCTTTGGAAATTGTGTTTTTTTTTTTGTCTTATTCTACTAGAAACTGGGTTTTCTTACACTAAAAACAATAAATCTTGTTCCCAATGCAAAAAATTACTACAAAACAAGCAAATCTTGTTTCCAATGCAAATAATTACTCCTTTGCGCGTTAAAATCATATACTACCCCAAATTTTGTATTTTCTTTGTTTTTAAGAATAAATACTTGTACTAATTAATTTTGTGTTTGTAGAAAATAAAGAATTGATGAATCGAGAGGCCAAAAGAGCAAGGAAATGATGACAATGGAAAGGCTCCCGCTGGAAAGCAGTGAAGAATATCTTCTATGAAGAGTATTTTGTGCACCTTATCAGTAAGTGAAGATTATCTTTTGCACCTCATCCGCAAGTGAAGATTAGCAAGACTTAAAGACTAGGTTTGGGCTTGAGATATTAGCTTTGAAGAATGTTTGAGCCTAGAAGAAGATCTTTAAAGAGATAAAACCCCAAACCCGTGTCCAATATGAGCCGTCAGATCCGAGTCAAATGATCAACATCCAAGGCATCTCCACACTGCGCATCTCTACATAAATCCAAACACCTCCTTCGTACTTTCATCTTCTCCATAACCTGCAAAACCATCAGTTCATCAATCTCTCCATTCCCTCCCCGACAAATCTCTGATCAAGAGCCATCAATCAAATTCCTAGTCTCTTTCTATCTCTATCATAGCATCTTCCCAAAAACAGTAACCCTAGAATCTATGATTGAGAGAGACAGATCTAGGGTTATCTTCAATGGAAAAAGCAAACATCAAATCAAGAATTGAATAGCAGAATTGCAGAGGGGGTTTGTCGGAAAACACGAAGTGAGTGAGTGGTTGTTCTCTAAATTATCAAATTCTAGTATTTAAGAAGAAATTGATGTATAAATAGGGCAATTGTTGTGTAAGAAATTATCGGAGTTTAGTTGGATCAATTTCTAGGTTAATATAATTTGTGTTTTGATCATCATGTTTTAAGTTCACCTGCTAGGGTTTATATGAAGCCATAGTTTGCTACTTGTTATTCATGTTAATGACAATAACTTTTTTGTGCTTAAATGTTCATATTGAAATTCAATCTTAGGGCTCAACACTTTACTTTCACAGTGTATGTCAGGCATCCATTGTAGTTAGAATAATCCTTTGTTGTTGAACTGCAACTTACCTCGAAAGAATTTTTTGTAAGGAAAAAAGGTGAAAGTAAATTTCCACTTCGGAAAAATCTTCCCTCTAAACACAGGTGCAAAACCAAATTTTCACAGTAAAAAAGGAGAAAATAGATTTTGTTGTGAAAGAAATTTCCACTCAAATTTCCTGACCCCCGGAGGAGAGCAGGGGGGTCCCGCTTTGGGTTTGGCTATGTGCCTGGCGGTTTTCTCTGTCGGTTTTCACCCGTATCACAGGCGGAAAAATAAATTTCCACTCAAATCTTTCAAAGAAAGGTAAGTAGTGGAAAAAGAAGTTTCCACTTAAATATTGTCTCATTAATAAATGAGTTATCTCACAACTAAAGAGGGTATTTTTAAAGTTTTAATTGATTATTGTTACTATAAGAAATATATGTTGGGAAAATTGGTACCCGAGCGCAGCGGAAATCAGGATCACAAAGGGAATTGGTGATTTGAACAAAATATGAAGAAAGAACAAGAGAGATAGAAGATAATAAAGCGCACACAACCACAACACAAGAATACGAGATATACATGGTTCACCTTTGCAGGCTACATACATCCACAGCCAAAACCACCAGAAAATATACATTGAATCAAAAACCATTACATGCTCTTTCCACAACCCAAGAAACGACCAAAGAGTTAAATAAGACATATTGTTGAAACAATTGCTGAAAATAGCCTGCAAAACAATCATAAAACCAAACAAACAAAAATGTTATGGCTTAGTCACGACCAAGTCGCTCTCTTTAAGATGTTTCGCGGCTCTGCCCAAGATTGTGCAAGCAGTTTTTCCATGTCGCGTCGTCCCCAGGATAAAACAGCTGAGTTCAATCTCTTACACAATCACTCTTGCACGATGAGAGGATGTGAAACTTTTACACTTCATTCTTGCTCAGAAACTCTCTTAGAAAAACCAAGGATGATCGCACCGGTGTTTTTTTTTATGAAAAAATCATTTTTCTTTTAAACTCAAAAGACATAAAAAATGAAAAGCTCTCACCCTAGAGAAAAAAAAGTTTCAACAATTCTAAAAATTATTTTAGATGAAGGGAAAGGGGTTTTTTCTAGTACCAAAATAGATGAAGGTTTCCATAATTTTCACATTTTCTTCCTAATTTGACCCTGCATTGGAATCAACCACTAGAAACAAGGAACAAAAAACTTGGAGATTTAAATATTTTAACAATTATTATTAAGGGATATATATGGAAAAAAATTAATCTCTTTCTATTTTCTTAATCTACTTGAAGACAGCTTCCCCTTCATCTAAAATAAGACGGAGTGAGTATGATTTTTCTAGTCAAGGTTTCAATAGAGTTTAATGAGAAATTATTAAAGTGCAATTAACACCATTATTAAATTATAAAACAGTCAAAATCAATTATAACAAAAATTAGTTTTCATTTAAGAAGAATTTTATTGTTTGTTACCAAAAATATTTTAATCGAGAAATAGATTTATGTTTTAATTATATATTCCCAACACATACTCGAGAGCACCATCGAAGAAAGCATAAAAAAAAAATAAAAACAACCTCTCTAGCATATAGCCGATTTTTGTTTTAGGATTCTGACGAAGTCTATATATATGTGTGTGTGGTCAAGGGTATTGGATTCTCACGTTCCAAGTTTTTCAGTCTGCTTCTCTTTTCACTTCTCGTAAAATATTTTCTTAGCTTCTTGCAACAGTTTATTGATTTATCATGTCGACTTCAAAGATGGTAACCTTTAAGAGTTCTGATGGAGAAGACTTTGTGGTTGAATAATCTGTTGCTCTTCATTCTCAGACCATTAAGCATATGATCGAAGATGGTTGTGCTGATAACAAAATACCTTTACCCAATGTAACAAGCAAGATTTTGGCTAAATTTATTGAATACTGCAGGATACATGACGATCATGTCGATGAAAAAGAGAAAGAAGAGCTCAAGAAATGGGATGCTGAGTTTGTTAAGGTTGATCAACCTGTATTGTTCGATCTTATTTTGGCTGCAAATTTTCTGAATATTAAGAATTTGTTGGATTTTACTTGCCAGACAGTTGCTGATATGATCAAGGGCAAGACCCCAGAGGTGATCCGTAAGACATTCAATATCGAGAAGGACTTCACCCTTGAGGAAGAGCACGAGTTCAGGAGGGAGAACCAGTGGGCTTTCACCATTGGTAACTGTTAGTTAATGTAAAGTTTACATTTGCACTTGAACTAGTATGTTAGTTCATGTGAATACTATATTTACCACCTATGTTAGTTAATGTGAAGACTATATTTAGCACCTAAAATAATGTAAGAAGTACGTGAAAAATAATGTTCTGCCTATCTCTAATATAGTAATATTAGTTTATCGAAATATCGCGATGTAAACTAATTTATTAGATACTAATCTTTAGTGGAAGCATTTTTCAGATTTAATTGTAACTGATGGTGTAACCAATCAGGGAATATCAGGTAGTAATGTTTCATAGGTTTCTCAACAGTCAACTCTAATGTCATGCCGATAAAAAAAAAAACGAAAATGCTTCCCCTCCCCCACTCGTTTCCCCCACTCATGTCCACCATCAGGTGTCATGTAAGGGACTAAAATTATTACTATGAGAAAAGACGTTTACTTTTTTATACAGTTGTATTTTACTAATTCTTTCTTTGGCCTCCCTCCCTGCTTCCCGGTTTTACATGATCCGAACAAAAAGGAAATGGGAACCATTTAGGGGAATGGTGGGTCACGGATGAGTCGGATTAGAATTATAGATTAGGATGCTATGTTTGTAATTGTATTGATTACAGCTGGTTTTTTGGGTACACAATAATCAGAAATATTATGCTGACGGAGTATTGCACATGCGAATTTCATTCGGAACTGCAAAAAAACATATTGCATCTACACAGGCAGTACAAAAAATACATTTCACCATAATAAATCTAGTGCTAAATATACAAATAATACATTTCGGAGTATGTTTTCTAGAAACACTTGAAATCAAAGTTCAAAAAGTCTACCATCGAGGAAAACACCTAATCCATTTCTATTGAAGTGCTATATTTTGATCATCTTGGGATATATGATAACATCAACGAGCTTCAGCTTAGTACGGGAATCAGGTAAATCTATTGTATTAATGTTGGAAAGGTTAGTGTGATTAAAATAAGGGTTTGAGATGATTTTGTTTTAATGGAGAAGTGGGAACTCTCTTAGGTTCTTCTCACTCTCTTTCTATTAGATATTTTGATACTGTAGGTTCCATTCTCTTTCCTTATCTCTTTATTTTTATACTAAGTCCACATGTGTGACCTAATATTAGAGATAGGTTACACAACTTTTGGTGCAAAATAGAAACATCACATGAACTAACGTACTAGCTCATGTGAAGAATATAAACTGCACATCACATTAACTAACAATTAATTATTATATGCATGTTGGTTAACAGTATTATGCCCCAGATTCTATACAGTTTACTAATTGAGTTTTACCATCGTCATTCTTCTATTATTACAGCTGATGCATAATTGTTTCAAAATAAAAATATTTGTGTCTTAGTCAGTCTTCGATTATCTAAAAACATCAAAAATATCCAAAGAGGAAAACATCGAGTCCCATTTTTACTGAAATGTTGAATATTGATCATCTTGGGACATATGATGACATTATTCCGCTACAACATTTTACGATGAGAAATCTCTGAAATATTCTGATTTGAATTGCTGAATGGTTATATTAAGACCCTATTAGTGACAAATAACTAATGGGCCAAACTGAAATGAAAGAACATATTCTGAATTGCTGAATTTATTATCAAGTTCCAATAAGAAAAGGGTAAGAAGATAAGGTTACCCTCATCTCAGGCAACATAGGTTGTAGCGACCACCGAGAGAATGCGTGTGGTGTTTGTTGTGTGAGTAGCATTTAGTAAATTTATTTCAAAAGATGACAGAAATGAGCTTTCGTAGGTAATTTTTTTTCTTAGGATAACCTCAACATTTAAACCTATGTATATACATACACTTTGAGAGTAAAATAGGAAGAAAATGTCAAGTTTCTTCTACGTGGTCATTGAATATATTAAGAACGGATATATAAAAACAATTACAATGGATGCAAACATGATTTTGTATGGTCAAAAAGGACTAAATAATAGTATAAGTTGCGAAGTAAAAACTGTCATGTGCACTTGTTTATGGGTAAACTACTTCTGCTAATTTTGGTAATTTGGGTGTGTGTGGATGAGAAGTGAAACTAAATCCTAAACAAATGCACTGCACGGGAGTGCTTTTGATTCGAGAGATCAATCTATACAATTCTGGCCTAAACCAAGAAATGGCCGTTCCATACTTTTTTCGGTTACAAAGTGAAGGAGATGGGGTTGATCTTAGGGAGGAAAGCGAAGAAGGTGTTGAGATTGTGAAAGTGTAGGCTTGTTTATGACTTGTAACAGATAGGTAAGTAGGCTTACAAATAATGCAAGCAAGCTCTGGGTGTTTGAATACGTCTCGTACTAACACTTGGTTTCTGTGTTGTCTTGTTTGTTTTGGAAATAGGGAGGAGAACCTATTTATACAAGTCATTTTATCCTTATTCACGTCTCTCATGGGAAGTGGAGGAAGTGGAGTGATGGAGTTGTGTGTTAGTGTCATACGATTAATCTTGCCCACTTCTCCTATCATCACTAACCATCCATGTCTTCATGACACGTTCTTGTGATGGCGCGTTGCACGATGCACGTTGTTAACCGCCAGACCAATACCACAGTATGTATCCCACAGTTTGTGACATGATTGATGTCTCGAGTGTGTGTATTGTGGGACCCACAGAAGGTAGCATGTAATGCTAGTTAAATAACTAAGTTATTTAGGAAGTCGATACTTGTAAAGTATCGTGCGTATTCTATGCATGTTATGCATCGAATGTATTCGTCATATATGAAGCATCGATGTTGAGCATTATGCCCTGCCTACTTCACGTGAGGGTTTGGAGGCTGCACTACCGAATATGTAGTTGATCAATAATCAAAGGGAAATTTATTTTTCATATTTCGTATACTTCATACTTCTTATACTTCAATGGGAAATTTATTATTTATCTCGCAGCATTCCACAGAAGGAAAAAGGTTTATATTTCTTATACTTCGAAAGGAGGACTTTTTATTCATAATCACAATCAGACAAAACTTCGTAAGATAAATTGAGAAGGATATTCTAATACTTCCAGCAAGAGTTGATCATCTGAAGAGCAATAATAAGGGGGAAAGGAATACTAAGCTAAGTCTTTAAGATATATTATTTCTCTCCACATGATCAAGTTATGCGAATAAGGGAAACAAATATCAAAGAAAGATTAATTCAAATTAAGCTTTGAAAAAGAAATTGTTGGATTAATTCAAAGTGCAATCAAGAAGAAAGTGTTATATTGAAAAGAAACAGAACAGACATACAAAAAAGAGTGAAGTTATTTTTCAGGCGATTTATCCCCGTCAAAATGATCTTCTTCTTCAACTTCACTATCATTTTCAACTTCACTTTCAGAGATTTCCGGATATGGAGTATCTTGAGGAATTTCTTGAAGAAAGGAGCGTATGGTACTTCTTGAGAGGAATTTCATTATCTTCGCAAATCTTGCGAGTCATCTTAGCTAGAAAACGCTTGACATATAAACTATGGTTATGCTGGGAAATTAGAAGCTGAGATCTCAAGTCATAAATTTTCTTATTACGATTAGCAAGGAGAATTTCCAAATCATTATTCATCTTCGCATAATTTTTAAAACAAGGAGAGAAATTAAGGAATTGGTTAGCAAATTACGAAGGAAAAGTAACCAAAATAATTACCATCGTAAAGAATTTACCTTCTAGTTGCTTCTTTTCATTACGAAGAGAAGAATTTTCAAGCTTTAATTGATTATTCTCCTCAAGAAGAGAAGAATTATCAATTGCGATGCTCGCAGATTGTGAATTATCTCCGTGATGAGATATTAATTCTGCGTTATCAATATTTAGATCTTCTATTTTCTGGCGGAGACTTGAATTTTCAACCTCTAACTTCTTACAACGATTCAAAGTTTTCTTCTCGGCAATAGAATGACGTCTTTCCCAATCAGAAGCAGCTGCACAACTAACTCTTCCAACCTAAACAAGAAAAAAAGGGGTTAGAAATCAACAAAATAAGGGAAATAATCAAGGAATAGAGAAGAAACTTACCATGCTACCTAAAGCATATAATGAAGCAGGAGAGACGAATCTTGAAATTCCTTTGAGGGAATTATTATCAATTACGGTAGGAACTTTACAAGCCTTCGCAATAAGTTTGCGAGCATTCGCTGTAGGAGAATTTCCTAATCCACGAGAAGAATGGAGGAAAGCTTCAGAGATGCTAACCATTGCTGAGGCAAAAGTTTCTAGGATACTATAATCTTCATTTCCACCTTCATCAACATCATTATCATCATCTCCTTTGTCAAAAAGGGTATCGGAATTAGAACTAAAGTCCTTCTCAGGAAATTTATCATCTTCATCACCAAGATCTTCCTCAATGTTCTCATTAGAAGAAATTACATTGGAATGAGATTTGGTTGAGAGTATCTTCTTTTTCCTCCTCTCGTAAACAACATCTTGAAGTTTTCTTTTCCTTTGCGAAGAGCATCATCTTGACTACGAGAAGCTTGGGAGACCTTCGCGAACGAAGAGTTTGTTGCCTCATGATAAGCCTTTTAGAAGAAGTAGAACTCTTATTTTCACTCGCATGCAATCTCGGAAGAAGTGGAACTGTAAATTCAAATAAGGATAAGAAACAGAGGCAACAATATATTGTTTAGAAAAATACAAGAGTGTTTCTTACCTCATTTGAAATTAAAGGGTAACAAAAAGATAAGGAGGTGGAAGTACATACATTTCTAAAAACCCAAGGTTGATAATAGCGGTTACGAAGGTTCGCAGGAAGTTCTACTATTCCAGTAATATAAGAACCTGATAACATTAAAGGGTACTTATACCAATCTTCATTATTAGAACGACGAGGTGTCTTATTATTTCCTGAAGCATAATCAATATCGTGCATGAGAAGATCATCTGCTGCGATATTAGCTTTACGATGAATACGAACACCCCAACGATTATCTTCTTTACTCGCATGAATTAGTGTGTAATTCTTGAAGAAACCCTCAACTGTATAATTCGCAGCAACAATTTCCATATTTTCAAATCCAGGTTTCCTAAGATCAACTGAATACAAAGATTTCCCAAAAGCGGCACGATTTGCGAATTCAACTAAGAGGCGAATAAAATCACCAGTCAATTTGTAAATATCACAAGAAAAATTGGGGTGGGAAATAATTTCGTAGAATAAAGGAAAGTTAACATCATAAAGAGGAAGAGGAAGACCTGCGAGGATTTGACCTCGTGAGATTAAAATTTTATGATCATCCCAAACATAGTTGGTAAAGAGCTTCACACAGAGAGAAGATTTATTATCATAACCTTTAATCTCAGAAAGAATAAGGTCTCTATCAGCAAGTTCCGCATTAATTTGTTCAATAGTCTTCTTCTTTGGTGCCATTGAATGTAAGAGGGAAAATAGAAAGGAAAATAGATTGCAGAGGCAGAAGTGGTGAAGAAGATAAATAAGAGAATAAAAAGCAAAAACAAAGGATAATATTTATAAGAGAGTTTGATGAAGAGAAAAACTCATTAATACGAGTAAGCGTGAATGGTTGAAAAGAACGGTTACGAAGAAACGTGTCAGAAAGATAAGGGAAAAGTAAAAAGACATGTTGCGAACCTGATGGGTGGTAATAACTACACTGAATTTACGAGAATAGGGATTCTCATGACATTTCTTCTTTGTAGAATTGACATGAGAAGAGGCAAGATGTAAGTACTGAATATCGCAAGATAATAGTTCGCGAGTATCGTAATAAATAAAGGAAAAAAGAGATATAAAATGATACGATGATAGAAGTAGCGCGGGGAAATATGAAGTTTTGCGAGGATGAAGTAATTTTGCGAGTATGAATTGCGATACTTCGCAATTCATATACAGCTGTATAAGTTTTACTATAAATAGGAGTTCAAATGTAAAATTCGAGAGGTTTTTTTAGTGAGTGTTAGAAAATATCTTAGGAAAGAGAATAGAGAAAGTTGTAACTATTCTAGTTCCATTTAGATACTTATTTGTAATCAATTGAGAACATTAATAATAAAATTGTTATTCATCATCAAGAACTTCTTGAGTTTTTACTAATTCTATTGAGGGTGTAGTTTTAGGTTATTCTGCAACTACAGAATCCTCTCTTGGCCGACCATATGGTGTGGCAGAGTGGTAGACGGTGATCACGGTGATAGTTCACTGGTCACCTAACTCCTATCCTAGGCTGTCCGTCCAAGGTGGCGAAGTTGGACGGACGAGATGACTTGCGACCCACATCTGCGACCATCGGATTAGGGTTTAGAAGATGCGCGAGTGTACTCTTTCAGATTGGTCGAATCCAAGCATGGGAGGCGTTTCATGGAGGACCGATCAAGCATGCGTGTAGACGACATGCTGATGTCCATGTCCATGTTTCACTTTCCCATGAAGGTTTGATCTGGGACACTCGAATTTACCGGTGAAGTTGAGTGGCTGAAAATGATTTGCGACAAAAATCCTATGCCGGCGCGGTATTCCATCTTCAAGGCATGCGTTTCGAGACAACCAAGCTTGGTCGGTCTCGGCCGTTTGGTCCGGCGTGTAGGTGGAAGGCTGGTATTCATGCATATACCTGACTTTCCCATGGAAACGTGATCAAATCCACTTAATTTATCTGGCGAAGTTGAGTGGTCGAGATCATTTTGTGATTTGGGAAGCGCGACCACACTAGTTTGGGCATGCGTTTTGGATGAGGAGATAGGTGGTTCCACGGTGATCATGTTCATGCTCACTGGACCTGCTCAGTTGTCTCCTAAGCCCTTCATTCGATCAGGAAAAAACAGACGCTCGTGATCGATACAAACCCTAATTAGGGTTTCGTCCGGCCATGCTTCATGCATTTTTTTGTGCGCACGAATTGGGACAACCAAACATGATTGGTCCTGACCATTTGTTCATGTGCGTAGGTGGGCCCACGGTGATTATGTTGACATGCTCTGGGCCCTTTGAATTTACATCTACTCCTTCCATCTATGCCTGCGAAGATGGATGGTTGAGATCGTTTTGCGACACATGTAATGTGCTGCAAACCCTAATTTAGGGTTTCTTGTCCATTCTGTTTGGTTTGGCAAGCTATGCCACCCCTTTTGGGAGGCCGGCCATACGGGGTCCGCGTTGGGTCGGCAGTGAATGTTCCAATACCTGCTTGGGGGTATTGGATTTGATCTGGACCACCCAATCATGCTGGTGAAGTTGGATGATCGTGATCGTTTCTAGACTGCTATGGAAAGTCTAGGCTCTCAATTGGGCTAGTATAACACACCGAGAGTTACATACTCAATCGGGCTAGTATAACACACCGAGAGTTACATGCACAATCGGGCTAGTATAACACACACAGAGTTTACAGCCTGTACGGGCATTTCGTGCATGCCTCACTGTTGGTACTTGGATATTCATGTTACTCTGCTGCGAGTAACAATCAGTCATCATGCCACACCAATAATGAACGTTCTGCTGGGAATAGCACAGAAAATACAAGGCTTTCTATGCATTAATCAATAATACTAAACTTCACAGAATATTCGGGGGATTGTTGCTACATGCTCCATTCTAGGTGAATTAATAAAGTCAAGAAGTATACATAACTTATAAAATAGTCTCATCCTCTGTCGGATGATTACACAAAAATTGGTTTTACAACTTTAGCCCTGAACTAAAATCCACCATCAACATTAAGTCCCCTTCCTAGCATATAATGGTTACACTATTGTGGGGTAGGCATGAGATGGTGACAAGTATACAGGAAAAAACGAGATAAATGGAGCTTACTCGGAAATCCTTGCTCGTCCGCTATTAATCGCCCATGTGAACACGTTATTGCAAGCATGGAATCCTGAATGGGACCGGTTTCTTTCCTTGAGTGTTTGAATTAAAAGAGGAATTCAATCAAAAGAGGAATCCTTTCCCTATTGGGATTCTTCCAATTTTTGTTTATAAAAAGGGACCGACCCCTTTTCTTTTCTCACGATTTTTTTTTGTGCTCGGCCTTGCTCCTCCTGCTCAAAATCCTCCATTTCTGGACGTCTTGCTGCCGGATGTGTTGTTGTAGCTGGTCGCGTTGCTGCCACTGTCGTACGTCGCCGGAATTCCGCCGCTATTGTTCGCTCGTCAGGTAAGTGCTCCGTCATCTCTTTTTTTTTTTTTTTTTTTTGACGCCAAACCTAGTTTTAGTTAAACCTCTTTTACTCCTTGAGGAAGTCATTCTTGGCTTGAATTTTGTAGACACGATTCTCATGAGTATAGAAAGATCGTGTTATGATGCGTGTGAATGAATACGGGATCGTTATGCATGTTTGATTAAACGTGGGTCCCATACTGCTCAAACATCGACCTTATATCCGTCTTGTGGCTTTGACCAATACCGGCTTCATGGTCTCGCTTGCTGACGCGGCCCAATGCCTGCATGACTGTCGCGATTTGGTGACGTGACTTAATATTGGCCTTGCTTGAATCTAATACCAGCCTTTACCGCTTTATTCGAATATGGGCCCGCTCATAGTCGGTCAGGATTAAGTCCCCATGATAGAATTTGGCTTGTTTCTTGGACTGGATGCGTTTCTTCTCATTGCATGACGATTGCCTTTAAATATCCGATAAATATCCACTGATTGTTATCCCGTGTTTGTAGACTTTACAGACGGTAGGTGAAGACTCTTCTTTTGTCCAGGATCTTGTTAACTCATGAAATATAAAGAAGACGCTGAGTCTTCTCTCATTGCAGAATTGTTTCTTTCTTTTTTCAGAATGGAGGTGGATGGCAAGGACTACTGTGGTATCTCTCCTGAAAGAAGCTTCGAAGTGAATAAAACCGAGACTGATGGTCCGTTCGAGGAGGTGATGACTAAAATTGATATTCTGCTTCTCGAAGCTGATCGCGCCATACGGGGCATGCCAATTCTGTACCTTTGTGTCGCTCGAAAACGCGTTCGTGATCTTCTGACTTTAATCGACAGGGAAGAAAAATGGAGGCTTGAGGAAGCGTCACAACCACTGGTAAGCGCAAGAGCTGAGAGATTTTCTGCAGGCTGAAAAGGCGAAGAGTTGAACATGAACGGCCTCCACGGGAAGACATGAGTGATTATCCGGTCCGCGACGGTGTGATCATTCTTAATTCTGATATGGACGAACCCGAGCTCCCGAAAGTCGTCAGCACGATATCCAATGTTGCAGCGGCTCTTGAGGAAGATATGGAAGATTTCCCTACTAGGGACATCGTGGAGAACGTGGTTGCAGAAATACCTGAAGTGGAAGCTGAGGCAGACCCGAAGGAAGAAGCAGTAGCGGCACGTGATGACATTAAGGAAGACTTCAATGGTGGAGAGGACACGGTTGACCTTCTTGATGACTGAATCTTCTTGTTAATTCTCTTTTCTTCTTAGTATTTTTCCGTGACCTTGTGAACACTTTTCTCCTTGTACTCAGTGGCGGCTGAGTTCAAGGTTTATCTCTTTTTTGTTTACTTGTTTGGACAAGTTTCTTATTTTTAAAATAAACTCTTCATTAAGACTGCATCATAGTGATTGTGCTTTCATATGATTGTACGTGATCCTTGTGAGAAGAGAAGTAATACCATAATGAAATACCACAGACCGGTCTGTACCCTTCTGGCGTAAGCTCGTCTGCACCCTTTTGACGTAGGCTGGGAAAAACTATTCAAGATGTTTTCCTTTTCCTTTGCATGCATTCTATTCCTCCAACTTTCTCGAAAGGTGTGAAGTGTTTTCCTTTTAGGGTTCTCTGGTTTAATCTGGTGGGTAATAATGGTTTAATCTGGTGGATAATGATGACTCAGGTCGAACCTGGGTTTTTGTGTCATGCCCAGGGGTAAAAAAATTTCTAAATAAAATAATACTTTAATTGAGAAATTGGAACCCTAATAATTATGAATGCAAGTATTGCAATCATTTTTTGAAGGAATTACAAAATAGCAAGGAAAAGGAAATTGTTGGAGGAACGCTGGAGGAATCATCACGAAGAATGCTGGAGAGGTGGAGCAGCACATCGTCTCTAGGTACTGTAGGGTTTAAGCCATCGTGAGTGGATCGTCATGCCCTAAAACTTATCAGCAATGATGATCTTGCAGTAGCCTCCTAGGATGACATCTGCTACCAAATATGGTTCGTCTTCCTTTGTCACCGACAAATCAGATTGGTTGGTCATTTTCACCGCCATATTTCCAACTTGAAACGTGGTTCTCTTTGCTACCATATCTCCAATTTGAAACGGATTTGGACTTGGCACATTATCTTGTTTCTGGGACACGTTGTCTTTGAATGCTTCCAAGCTCTTAGTAAAACGTTTGAAAGGACCAGCACCCCACTTACATCTCTTAGTGGCAGTTAGGTTGTTGATTGAAACAAGTTCCCGAGCCTCAGCAGGAAGAGGCTTTATTGTTTGTAAAAAAGGTTGTTCGATGAGACCTACATGGGCTCGGAACCTTTTAAGGTACGAATTCGGGATTTCTCCAAGAAGTTGCGTCACGTTTGCAAGGTGCCGATACGACAATAAACAATCTTCAGGGATTGAAGGTTTGTTGGAGATTCTTTCAGGTACTGAAACCGGCAAAGGACTCACTCCTAGTGCTTCTTTGTTGTGGTGTATCCATGGGTGCCCCAGGATCATGTCGTAATTCGGACACTCTTGCACTATGTAAAATTTAGCATGTGTTAGAGTATTACCGATTTTAACTTCGAGGGAAATGTACCCATAGGCATCTCTGAATTCTCCTTATGAGCTCCTAATAACGGTTGGGTTGCGAGTAGCTGCTTGTTTTGAAATCCTTGCGGTCCTTAGAGTTTTAACGGTGATGATGTTGAACTCGGAGGATGCATCAATCAATGTGATGTCGAACTCGACATCCTTCAAACAAGTGATGGTTAAGAGTCCCCAGTCCCCTTTGCTGGTCGTGTCTTCAAGAAGAGATTGTGGCTTCGAGACTACTTCCTTTTCTGGATACAAACGCCTGCCTGACATAACATGGTTGAGGGATGTGAACATGTCTTTACGTTTTCCCTTTGAGAGATACAAGATTTCACACAAACGTTCCATCATGGTCTGTACAGTCTTGCAGACAGAATCCCACTAGATCATGCAGCTTCTAATGGGAAGATGGTCTCTATGAACGCCCTCGTTTCCTTACTGGAGTTCTCCTGCTTCCACTTTTTATTTGAAAATTTGTCTCAACTTGTTGGAATCTTTGGTCGGGTGATGGACAAACCTATGGTAGTGGAAGTATTTGGGATTTTTCATCTTGTCCTCGGTCGGTGGGCGTCTGATAAGTGGTAGCATGATCTCGTCATCTTGAATCCATGCTTCCAGGAGTTCTATCACTTCATTCATGGGAAAGGGGAAGTTTGGAACCGTATCTCCGGACTCTTGTACATGAGCTTTGTCCACTTTCTTTTGAGACGGAGTCGTATGTGCTGATGCTGCATGCTTGGGCGGTTGTTCTATTGCCGACGCTTTCCCCTTTCTTCCTTCACTCACCACGCTCACAGAAGGACCTGTATTATATTGCTTGTTGATGAGGCGCCTGCTTCCTCGGTTTTCACGCGCATCTTCGTTCCGAACGATTTTTGTTCTTTCCAACAATGCTGGGGTTGTCTTAGCGGAGTGCTTAGCGGCTTCATGAAGCTCCGAAAATGTTTAGAAGCCCAGATTCTCTAACAAAGCACAATATATGGGAATCATCCCGTTGATGCATAACTCCACCAGCTGGCGTTCGGTGACATTCGAATCATGACAATCCAACGCTTGAGTCCTGAACCTTTTGACGAAATCATTCGGATGCTCATTACTCCGTTGCAAGTTTCTTCCCAAATCTGAAAAGGTGACCTACTCTGACACGAAAAAGTACTTCCTGTAGAAGGTGTCAACCATATGACTCCAATTGGATATACTGTTAGGTGCGAGACTGTTGTACCAAGTGTATGCTCTCCCGTTAAGTATCTTCGAGAACTCTTTCAGGCGGAGAACATGATTGTATTCGTGTTCTCCTAAAGATTCCAAAAATCGAGATACATGTTCACGAGCGTTACTAGTACCATCATAAATGGATAATTGAGGAGAGACATAGCCCCTTGGGACAGGAATTTGTTGTACATCTTGAGGGTGGTGCATGTCCGCCATATTTCCTTTGTCCCAGCTTCGGAGGAGTCGCTCCAGGTCCTCACGCGTAATGAAGTTGGATGGTTCGACTCTTTCTCTTTGGCTTTCATGAGTGTCACGAGTTTCCTTGTCCATGCAGGTATGCGCCGTTGAAGTGCCTGCCCCGGGTGCATCGAACACGTTCCTCATTGGCTCCAAGGGCTGTCATGGCCCCTGCGGCAATCGTTCGGTTAAGGTTTCGAGAAAAGTAAGTACCTCTTTCTGAGTCGCAACTATATCTGTTTGGTCTCTAGCAAGAACTTCATGTCTTTCCATCAAGTCCACCATGGTGATAGAGGGTTGTCCTCCTCTTGCTCCTCCAGCCCCTCGTCCTGATGAAGGAGTAGCGGTTGCCCTAGTGACGGCCGGAGGCGTTACACTTGAAGAAATATTGGGATTTTCGGCTGCTCTGGCTCTGGTGATAGGAGGTGTCACGCCTACTGGAATATCCACTGCTCCGCTGGTGTTAATGGTAGAGGAGACGGCTCCACAAGATGTATTGGTCACATTCTGCGCGGCAACTCCACTAACAGGGACAGTAATACCAAGAGTGTTGTCAGCGCTGGTTCCATCAGAATTAATTGTTGATCCTGACCTAAGTTCTACCATCTTGAAATTTGAAAAGATTGAAATGAAATTGAGAATTGGAAATTGATATTGCAACCGAGATATTAATCTCCCACTGTGGTCGCCAATTGTTTATGGGTAAAAACTACATCTGCTGGTTTTGGTAATTTGGGGGGTGTGTGGATGATAAGTGAATCTAAACCCTAAACAAATGCATTGCACGTGAGTGCTTTTGATTTGAGAGATCAATCTATACAATTCTGGCCTAAACCAAGAAATGGCCGTTTCAGACTTGTTTTGATTATAAAGTGAAGGAGATGGGGTTGATCTTAGGGAGGGAAGCGAAGAAGGTATTGAGATTGTGAAAGTGTAGGCTTGTTTATGACTTGTAACAGACAGGTAAGCAGGCTTACGAATAATGCAAGCAGTCTTTGGGTGTTTGAATACATCTCGTATTAACACTTGGTTTCTGTGTTGTCTTGTTTGTTTTGGAAATAGGGAGGATAACCTATTTATACAAGTCATTTGAGCCTTATTCACGTCTCTCATGGGAAGTGGAGGAAGTGGAGTGATGGAGTAGTGGAGTTGTATGTTAGTGTCACATGATCAATCTTGCCCACTTCTCCTATCATCACTAACCGTCCATATCTTCCTGACACATTCTTGTGAAGGCGCGTTGCACGCTGCACGCTGTAAACCTCCAGACCAATACCCCAGTATGTATCCCACAGTTTGTGACATGATTGATGTCTCGAGTGTGTGGATCGTGGGACCCACAGAAGGTAGCATGTAATGCTAGTTAAATAACTAAGTTATTTAGGAAGTCCATACTTGTAAAGTATCGTGCGTATTATATGCATGTTATGCATCGAATGTATTCGTCATATATGAAGCATCGATGTTGAGCATTATTCCCTGACTACTTCACGTGAGGGTTTGGAGGCTGCACTAGCAAATCCTATCTTGGACGACCATATGGTGTGGCAGAGTGGTAGACGGTGATCATGGTGATAGTTCATTGGTCTCCTAACTCGTATCCTAGGTTGTCCGTCCAAGATGGCGAAGTTGGACGGATGAGATGACTTGCGACCCACATTTGAGACCGTCGGATTAGGGTTTAGAAGATGCGCGAGTGCACTCTTTCAGCTTGGTCGAATCCAAGCATGCGAGGCATTTCATGGAGGACCGATCAAGCATGCGTGTAGATGGCATACTGATGTACATGTCCATGCTTCACTTTCCCACGAAGGTTTGATCTAGGCCGCTCGAATTTACCGGTGAAGTTGACTGCTGAGATCGATTTGTGACAGAAATCCTATGCCACAAAATATTCTTAAAGGGCGCGGTATGCCATCTTCAAGGCACGCATTTCGAGACAACCAAGCTTGGTCGGTCTCAGCCATTTGGTCCGGCGTGTAGGTAGCAAGCTGGTATTCACGCATATACCTGACTGTCCCATGGAAACGTGATCTAATCCACTCAATTTGTCTGGCGAAGTTGAGTGGTCGAGATCAGTTTGTGATTTGGGAAGCGCGACCACACTAGTTTGGGCATGCGTTTTGGAGAAACTAGGCATGATATGCCTTGGTCGGTCGGGTGAGGAGATAGGTGGTTCCACGGTGATCATGTTGATGCTCACTTGACCTGCTCAGTTGTCTCATAAGCCCTTCATTCGATTAGGAGAAAACGGATGCTCGTGATCGATACAAACCCTAATTAGGGTTTTGGCCGGCCATGCTTCATGCATTGTTTTGCGCGCATGAATTGGGACAACCAAACATGGTTGGTCCTGAACGTTTGTTCATGTGTATAGGTGGGCCCATGGTGATTTTGTTGACATGCTCTGGGCTCTTTGAATTTACATCTACACCTTCCATCTATGCCTGCGAAGATGGATGGTTGAGATCGTTTTGCGACACATGTAATGTGCCGCAAACCCTAATTTAGGGTTTCTTGTCCATTCTTCTTGGTTTGGACGGTTTGGAAATCTATGCCACCCTTTTTGGGAGGCCGGCCATGCAGGGTCCGCATTGGGTCGGCAGTGAATGTTCCAATACCTGCTTGGGGGTATTGGATTTGATCTGGACCACCCAATCATACTGGTGAAGTTGGATGATCGTGATCGTTTCTAGACTACTATGGACAGTCTAGGCGCTCAATCGGGATAGTATAACACACCGAGAGTTACATACTCAATCGGGCTAGTATAACATACCGAGAGTTACATGCTCAATTGGGCTAGTATAACACACCGAGAGTTTACAACCTGTACATGCATTTTGTGCATGCCTCACTGTTGGTACTTGGATATTCATGTTACTCTGCTGCGAGTAACAATCAGTCATCATGCCGCACCAATAATGAGAGTTCTGCTAGGAACAACACAGGAAATACAAGGCGTTCTATGCATTAATCAATAATGCTAAAATTCACAGAATATTCGGGGGATTGTTGCTACATGCTCCATTCTAGGTGAATTAACAAAGTGAAGAAGTATTCATCACTTATAAAATAGTCTCATCCTCTACAGGATGATTACACAAAAATTGGTTTTACAACTTTAGCCTGAACTAAAATCCACCATCAACAACACTGTATTTCACGTGATCAATTTATTCGTTTAACAAACTAGACACTGTGTAAAAGTCATAATTATGGTGCGACACCAGAAGGACGTTAGCGCGATTTGGGTGTGATGTACGTTTTTGTTATGACATTATATTTGAGAAACCTCTAAAACATATAGACCTTCTGGCGGATTTTTTCTTTGTCTGTTAAGACTTTTTGTAAAAATAAATACGAAGTATTTTTTCTTTATAGGCAACAAGTTATTAGGTTTAGACATAATTATTCTATATGTTCATGAGTACAAATATCTATAAATATTTAGATTTTATGTATAAATTTATAAATATATAGATTTTGTATAAAAAAATAAATGTTATGTTATAAGAAGTATCCCAGAGTATCCCCAACTCTTTCTGTAATTAAAAAAAGGTGACACATTAAATGGAGTATCTGATATGTATCCCCAGGTATCCTTAAGTATCCGATACTGATACGGCGCCAATACGGATACGTCACCAATTTTGAAGTATCGGTGCTTCATAGGTGGCTAGATTTTGAGCTGTTTTGTAATTGAATGGTTCTACAAATACCATGGAAACAGACAATTTTAAAACAACTCTTCACATAACCGTTGTAATTAGCCTATGTTTCTCTAATATATTTTCAGATTAGACACAAACTAAAGATAGGTGGAAAGGTGGTTTTGCCATTGTTTCCTTCCATCGGTTCGTTTAGAACCACTGTCATGATTATTGGAAGTCTAGGGACTGAAACGTCATTCTTCTAATCACGACGATTCGTTAAAGAATGTGCTGTCAGGCTTCTGAACTAATTAAATCTTAAACTAAATCCATTTCTTAATTTCATTAAACCTAAAATTAAAAAACTAAACAACTCTTAATCTTCTCTTCTTCTTCTTCTTCTTCTTCTTCTTCTTCTTCTTCTTCCATCAACCAAAGCCATATAAAAATCTTGAACTTTGATTTTCCAAAAAAATTGTTGACTCTACCAGCGAAAAGAAGACTACAAATGATGTTTAAACTCAAACCCATCATTGTGTTCTATGATTTGATTGTTATATTAGGTTAGAAATAAAAAATTATGATTTATGTGTTTTTGGTCGGCAAGGTCGTAACATGCATATCTTGCCGACTTTTCATAACAGCCATGGCGGCGACTGTAAATTTTTTTGAAAGCCGGCAAGGTATTTTTTGAAGACCTTGCCGGCCAAATATAGCCGGCGTGGTATTTTTCAATAGCCATCTCCTGTGTGTATTTTTTCAACAGCCGGAAGGGTATTTTTTGAAGACCTTGCCGGCCAAATATAGTCGGCAGGGTATTTTCAACAGCCGGCGTGGTATCTTTCAATAGCCATCTCCTGTGTAAAAAATTTCAACAGCCGGCATGGTATTTTTAGAAGACCTTGTCGGCCAAATACAACCAGCAAGGTATTTTCAACAGCCGGCGTGGTATTTTTCAACAACCGGCGGGGTTTATTTTGTAGACCTTGCCGACTAATATTTTTCAATAGCCATCTCCTGTGTGTCAAAAAAAAAGTCGGCATGTTCTTCATTTAAATACCTTGTCGGCCAAATACAGTCGGCATGTTCTTCATTCGTCGACCTTGCCGACTTTTCATACTTTCATAACTGAAAGTGTTGATTTCTTCTTTGATTTTGAGTATGATTTCATACAACAGATTTGCAATCCCCTTTTTACAACCCAGAACTCTGAACCCTGATCCCACAAAAGTTTAATCAAAAATAAAATTTCATAACTTAAATTCATAAGTTTTAATTTACTCAATCAATTTGAACTTAATTAATTAATCTAATCAAAATTTTAATTTTAATTTTGCTTAAACAAGGGTAATTTTGCCATTTTGAAAATATTTGGTTAAGGGGTGACTCTTTTTACTTCAAAATGACCCTATTTTGTCTCATTTGGTATACCCTAATTAATCTGGGTATACCCCAATCAAGCCAGGATTTTTATGGTGGATATAGTTGACAGTTGACACATAGGGGTGTAAAAGTGTCGGGGGGAAACCCGATAGATGGGTAGCATGTTCGTTCATCGAAAATGCCATCTGTGCGAACATTTCATGATGTCATATGGGTTCATTGTTCCAGTTATCCATTTCGGATAGATCACCCTTCATAACTGTAAAAATTAGAATAGACCTCTAGGGACAAGGCTCTTCTTTTGGTATGTACGGAGTGTGGAGAGAGAGACCGAAAGGTCTTATCAGTCTATTTTCGTTATTAACAATCCTTCTATATATCCCCAGAAAACCAAAACCAGGTAAAAACTGCCTCTCACGGTTTTTTTTTAATTAATTCTCTACGAACCAAGAAAACTGACCACGGGAAAACCGTCAGACTCAGTTTTTCTTGGCATGTCCCAGTGGGCCCCGCAGAGGATAGCAGGGGGGCCCGGTTATTGTGAGAGAGGTTGGGACGGTTTTCCTTTTCTCGGTTTTTTTCGTTGTTTGTTAATACTTTTTGTTTTTGTTTTTTTTAAATTTGGGGGTCCCAGTGGGCCCAGCCCTCGGTCTGTATAGAAGGATTGTAATCATGAATTCTAACAATTGATAAGTATGACCCAGGAAAGTCACCCATAGATCAATGACCCAAAATGAGTGAACTAGGAAACCGCTGACAAGGCCGAGTGACCAAGTCCAACAAAATAGAAAAATACAAGATGTAGTGGCGAACGAGCATCAGCTGCAAACAACTTTCCCGGATTATCTCGGGTAAAGAAACAATAGATCAGAAGACAATCGAATCACGAAGTTAATTGAAGTACTTTTTCATTATACTCCTAATTGTCTATTATAATCACGGCTGACACGGCAACTCCTAATAGATACTCTAGAGTTTTCCATAATAGAGAGTCGGAAGATAAAGATCCTGACACTATGGCTTGTCGTGTCTTGTCATTGTGTTGCTATCAGACAATTAAATACAGTATTACATTAACATTAATTTTGTAAGTATTCTTTTCGTATCTACTGGTTCCATACACCCATCAAAATACACCCCTATGTGTCGTGGATCAAAGCCGTAGATGGGAAATGGCGGGTCTGGGGGAGCTTTCGGGGGATCAATAGGGGGTGGGCACATAGGTATTGTTTTGGGGTATAAAACTAGTAAATGGGAAGCACGATGTGTATTATCCTATTCGTGGTTCTAGTCTCTTATATTCCCGAAAATGTTGATACGTGATGTCCACTCATTAATTAATGGAAAATCCATCAGAAGTGGGAAGCATGATGTGTATTCTCCTACTCGTGGGTCTAGTCTCTTGTATTCCCGAAAATGTTGATACTTCATTTCCACTCATTAATTAATGGAAAATCCATCAGAAACGTACCCTATTGATACGTGATGTCCACTCATTAATTAATGGAAAATCCATCAGAAACATACACCTTAACGTTATACATTCGAAAATGCTAAACGCATGCTTCAAACAAAAATGCTAAACGTTTCCCTTCTCCCTTCCCCCACTGCTTTCCCCCGCCTATATGTCAAGCTATAATATGTATCCCTTCTTCTATTTCCAGCGCTTATGAAACATTTACTTAAAAAACATTTATTAAAAACATTTACTAAAAAAACATCCAGCGCTCAAGGGTTCAGCAAAAAAAAAGTGATTTTTGATATTTGTTGCGATGAACCATTCAGCGCTACTATCTCGCTGCTAGTTCACTTGCGAACAAATGCTAGGAGAGAGAACTAGTGTCTACCAGCTGAATCTAGCTCATAGGACTTACCGTCAATCGGTTCGACTTAGGATCGTTTTGGGGTTCATGACTCTCCGATTGCCGACACCATTTTGTGGAAAAACGACCAATCGGCGTTCAATTTTTGCGATGAAAAAAAAAAAGCGTCGCATGCAATTCAATTTGAATCCCCCATAGTTAAAACATAGAATTCCTACGAAACCCAAAATATGGCTATTACTACCTATCCTAATCAAGGTACTAAATTACCAATATTCTACATTAAGTTGATCTTGATACTCGATAGAGAAGAAAATCAGCAATAACAATAACAATTAACTAGATAATTAACATCACAAGAAAGAAGGATAATATATTATTTATAATACATAGTAGCTCAGTACCTCAACATACACCCAGAAATTATAAGAAAACCACATTTATATATATAGATATAGAACACAATCACTGCAAGTTTTTGGTCGGAAAAACCAGTAAACACATGGTGGCCTTCATCAATTATCATCACCCTCTGAAGATTTCGTTGAGTACCATGATGAACAAGAATCATCAGTAACATCTTCTGAACTAGCCCTCAAGAGATTTAAAATCTCATCCAGTTCCGGATCATGATCAACATGATCCGCTGCTATTTCCTTCATCGCTTCACGTTTGTAGTAACGGTAGATCAATCGTTTGTTTTTGTCCTTCAACCGCTTCCTCTCTCCTGGGTCTTCTAAAAAAATTTTATCGAACATCTTTTCATAATCATCATCGTCATTAGAATAATCATCATGACCGGCTCTAGTTACAGGTTTCCGCAAAGCTCTCTGACGTTCATGTTGTTGGTCTTCTTTGATTTTTTGAATAGCAACTTGTTTCTTCAACTTTGTTGCTGCTTTCTTTATCTTCTTGGAGGGTATGTTAGTGATCTTCTTAACTGATTTATTCTTCTGTTTTCCACAAGTACTCGTGCCTTTTCCTTTAGCCATTTCTTTCTCTATCTTCTCTGATGATATTATATAATTTGTGATGATTTATAACTTTTCTTTCAAGACCCCCAGATTAATTATACAGCTATATGTATTTAAAAATATTGAATCGAGATCATATGATTCATACCAAACTAAACCCCTAGCTGAATCTGTGTGCTTCGAATTCAAATCGAAGTTAAATGCGTAGTATATAATAGGGATATTTAGAGTTTGGGTCTCAAGTCTCAACTTTGTGACCAACTTTGAGTTTGGGTCCTAGGAAAATTTTAATTAGAGTTTGGGTCTCAGGACCATAATTGACCGTCTTGACTGTTATAAATAGTGATAAACTCCACATTTTAATATTAATATTATATATAACTAGTTTCTTCCCCGTGTGTTGCACGGGGTCAAGTTAATTGAAGTATTACATGTGCTGAAAATGTAGCTGTAGCTAAAAATTGTGTTCCAGTTCATAATTCTTCACCACTGTTTTACACAACTTATTCACATCAATCTACTATTTTTTGAGTTTCAGTCATCAATTACTACTTTTTCTTTGCCGGCAGTTGGGTAGAAATAGGATAGTATAATTACTTTTTTGTTTACATAATCACTGAGATAGTCATGCTTACCCAAATTCTAAGAGCAAGTACTTGTACTAATTTTGTAGCTTCTAATATTGTGTTGATTCTGCTGCTCATGGGACACCATCTGTAGATAATCAAATTTAAAACTTAATATTATCCTCATTTGCAGTATACTTGATTTCGATAAAACTGGAATCCTAGTTAATAATGAACGAAAACTGGTCTCACTTGTGCTAGATGCATGACTTTCCTGCAATCACCAAAGAAAGTTAGCACTTGTGCAAGATACACAATCACAAAAACAACCGAATAGACATGGGAGTGTGCACCAAATAAAGCAAGAATAAAAATAATCAGGTACATATGAGTGCAAGAACTTAAAAACAATTTTGGTACACGAATTTTACAGATGGTCTTCTTAATGGGATTTACTAAATGTTAGTGGTGTTATCAATCCATCGAACTATATCTACCGAAAATTGTACATTTCTGGGTTGGAATTATATTCTTTGCATTTCATTATCAAAAAAGAGAATCTACAATGTTATTTGTGGTGCTACATAATGCAATACTAATGTTTTCAATGGTAGCATATAGAGATTCAATGCGCGCAAACTTCAATGCCATCCGTGGGAATCGAACCCACAATAACATGGTTGAGAACCATGTGCTCTTCCATTTGAGCTAAGATAGCAAGTAACATTTGCCGATGTAATTGAGAATTAATATAATGAACACTGTCTTGATGATTCATAAGCATATAGGGATATCAAGAAGAGATTTTTCCTGATCCTCGCTGGATGCACACATAAAACCCCAACAACATAATCCCATGTCTACCTTGTCTAAAAGAATTAAAACAAAAGTCGTACCCGATGCCACCATACATACTCGCAAAGGTTGCAAACAAAATGGATGCACACATATACTTTAAAACTATTTTTTGCATACTTTAAAACTATTTTTTGCATAGTTTAAAATGTCCTTTATTTGTACAAAACTACAGGTCGTTAAAAAAAAACCGAAGATCATTGCTACCTTGCATATGGAAACACCAAAATTTCCTTCAACTGCAAGTAAATTTATGTCATCTTGAAGCACAAACCATTGTCAAAAGAGAAAAATACTTTCAATCCTAGCCCATACTTAACTTTAATTACCATCATTATATCCAGGAAAAAGATCAAAATAAGCTCAAAATATTTGCAAGTACACCGAATGAACATTACCTAAAAATATCTTCTGACATTGATAAAGAGTAGCAAGAACCGTGGTCAATCTGTATAATGAAGATTGACTCATATCTTCATTGGCAGAAGCCAGAATTATACAATGAAGTTTTTCATTAGACATTAAGCAACAATACTTATAATCCAACTACAAAGTATTATCAGAGATATAATTACTGCGACCAAATGAGGGGGAGGAAACATGATAAGGCGCGAGCCTAGGATATGTATGCACAGATAATATAGGTATATATACAAACTACAATTGAAAAGGAATTTTAATCCCAGGAATAAAATAAAAGCGTGCTAACCTATCTCGCATGTCACTGCCTGCCGGTATATCGATGGAGGAGATAGTGAAATTGATACACAAAATAGAAATAAGAATTTTCATATAGGAATAGAGGAGCACTAAAATGGGAATTTCCATTTGAAAAACAAATTCAAAAGTATGGGAAGGTTGATAATAATTCTTCACAAAGGTGGAGAATGAACAATCGATCACTACAGGCCTTAGTTGGAGTCTCCAAGTGGATACCGTCTGATCAGTGTAAGAACCGAATAATGATACAGTAAACAACTTAACTTCAGCAATTATAAAATTACAAATATGGTATACCTCTAATGTAACGTCAAACATCGATACAATAGGATAGGAGGAGAGGACCCAATTCACTTCTTATTCTGAATTTTATAAATCTGAAACTTCGTTGGATCAACAATAAGAACTAAATGTTAAAGTTTCGTTTACAACAAAATCAAGAATAAGAAAAGGAGAAGAATCGTGGAAACAATTATAAGTTATCAAGTTATTTATCGTAAAAAGGGTGAAGTAAAATTATACTCCCTCATTCTTGCCTCATCCGAGTTCAGCAAACCCCTCTAAATCGCCTTCGTTTATTACTTTATCCTTCCTTGCAGAGACATAAGTGCTTTTTGATTCCCTGTACGTATAGTGTGGTGCATGATAAGGGTAATGTTTTACTTGAGATTAGATTCACAAAAGCAATAATGTCTGACACTTTTGGATTATGTTTTACTGAAATGACACCTATAGGTTATCAACTTAATGACACAACTCCAAAAGGTTTTTTGGGATTTTGGACTATACTGCTACCACACTACGTAACAACAGATCAACTGCAGGGAACATGAACAAAATAAAATCAAATCATGAACCAAACTCAAGTTTAGGTTTATAAACAAAGTAAGAAAACAAACTCAAGTTTGTATCCATAAACAACTTGACAGATAACTAATAGATGCCTTTGGAATACTCAAGTTTGGATTTATAACTGAAGCAAGAAACAAACCCATATGAATCTACCGTTTAGATTTATAAGCATAGTGAGAAAAGAAATCAGAGTTTGTAAACATAAATAAGGACCCTTCTTAGGAAAATACTATTATTAACCCTTATGAGAAGTGCAACTACAAACTGAATAGATTACTTACAGGAAGGTCTGTATTAGGGGAAGAAAATATGCATGGTTCTTCCAGTTTCTTCGATTGTAGGGTTTCGAGAAAGGCAAGGGTGACAGTAGAGTTTGAAAATCCAGTTAATTCCTTGAATACTATACGCCAAAGCTCCATGTGATTGAATAAGATAAAGCAATCATGAAGAAAGTAAAAATAGACTGCCGAAGGTGCAATTGAAACATAAAAAAGAGAGAAGGAGAATCGGGAGAGAAAAAGAGACGTTTGATTATGGCGTTTTATGCAGTGAAAATTAGATTTAGGGTTTTGTTAGGCGTTTTAGTCGTGGAGTTGTGAGTAATCTACACCTCAGGTGTTTAGCGTGCACAAATAATTACAAAACAGATTGAAAACCCTCTATTCCTATTGGTCGGGGCCAGGAGCTCTAAAATTCAAGCTTTTGGCCTAACTTTCAATGTGAGGCCAGCAATTTCTACTCAAATTATATATACAATAGAATTTTCTAGCAATTCGGTGTACGGGGAAATTTCGGAACGTCATATGTACGTGTATTATTCGTTTTTACAAATTATAAATTCGGCCCACTATTCGGTCAACGGTTCATAATTCGGGGATAGTTCGGAACGACATACGTACGTGTATAAATCGTTTTAGGGATATGAATTCGTCGCACTAAATTCGGCGTACATTAATAAGTATGGGAGGACCTTTTATCGCAGTTTAGTTGTCAATGTACTATATTCATAATATGTGCAAGATTAACAAAAGCCAAGTCCTGGCTTAGTGGTTAGCCAAGCAGATTTGGGAGTGACAGGTCACATGTTCGAAACTCTCCCCATTCATTTTCATTTTTTCCCTAAAATTTGTGGGAATTGTTGAAAATCGGTCAAACTGCGAGTGAACTCAGCTCAATTGACGGGAAAGCTGACCGATCGAATAAGACGTATTATTCGCGTATCCGAAAAGCCGCGTAAGAAGGTCGGGGTTGCAGTCATACACGAATAAAACGTGGCTCGGTTTGTTCCCGAATTATTCACCGAATTGCTAACTAGGCCTCCATATGTTAATACAAAAATTCTTTATGGACAACCAAAAAAACAACTCTAAAACAATCACTCACAAGTTTTCTTATTTGTTGGGTCCCATGGCATTTATCAAGGGACCCAGTGCTCCCAATGGGTTCATCATCACCCTCCATTGGGGTATATTGTTTTATGGTTGTTTTTTTGTGTTATATGTGTAGAACCATTGATCCCCAACAATAATAAGTACCTTCAGATCGATCAAAACAGGAGTTGTTCGTCAATTATTTTAACCTAAAAACCTTGAAAAAACAGTGGCCGAATCTAATTTGCCATTGTTCGTCAACTGGAGTCTCATATCTCTCAATTCCCTGGTTAGATTTCTTGTTTTGATCGATCTGAATGTGCTTATTTATTGTTGGCGATTATAACTATTCAGTTATCAACTCAATTCCGGAAGAACAAAAAAAGCAATACAATCAATAAAAAATAAATAAATAAATAAAAAGCGTTGCACCCCATTGTTGTGATCATCACATAGGAGGACACCCTTTTGGTTGTCCAATAATATATTTTAAAAGTTCCCCTTAAGCATTAATAAGTCCCAAATAATAATGCTACCAAAAACAAAATCAAAAAGTCTTGATGTACCGCATAAAAAACAATGTATAAACCGCACTCTCACATGATTTTTTTAATGGGTCCCATAGTATTCAGCCGGGACACACCATTACCCTATAAGGGTTCAACATGTGTACTTTGGGGGTTAGTTTGGAAAAACCGCGGTTTCTGTGTGGTTTTTTGAACGGTACGTGTAGAAGAGCTGAAACAAAATTCATTCTCAACATAATTTTTATTTGTTTTTCCTCCAAATTTATATTAGTTGTTTTCATCCCTTACAACCCGTTCGGTTGGGAGAATTAGAATCCTAGGAATTCAATTATGGGGTAATCAGTAATCCAATTCTTGGAATTGGATTCCAAGGAATTTGATTCCAATTCAAAAAAATTATGTTCGGTTGAGGTAATTCAATTACCTTTGTTTTTACCCCGGAATCCAATTCCATTGCATCATCAGACCAATGCAATGGAAAACTATCATTTTGGAGGGAATTGGATTCCTAGGAATTAAAATGCCTAATTACATAAAATTTATTTGCCCCGTTCGGTTCAAGGAATTGGGCGCATTCTGGAAAGTCAAAACTCATCAGCTGATAGTTCATACTGTATTCAAAACGCATTTTGGGCGAACAGGCTGTTAGTTCGTACTGTAGTCACTAAAGTCAAAACTTATCTGAAATCTACTCCTGAAGCAGAAACTGTAGGTTAAGAGACTCGCAGACGAAGAAAATTTCCTATAGCAAACATGATCTAGCAGCATTTGGCTTCGGACCAATCACAGGTGAGAAAACGAAACTTTAAAAACAAAAAATGTGGAATAAGAAATTTTTGCGAAGAAAAAAGGGTGAAACCAAATTTCCGCTTCGGACAAATCTTCCCTCTAAACATAGGTGCAAAAAGAAATTTGCACAGTAAAACATGTGAAAAAAGAAATTGATATGAAATTTACGAATATACCCTGTTCCAATACAAACTTGATATCTCATGTGAAAATCCATATTATCACCTAGTCCCATGTGAAAATTCAGATTATCACTTGTTTACAAGGTGAAAGATTATTTTTTTTCACCTTTTTGGTCTCGCACTAAAACTGAAATAAAATTTTAAATTTTAAATAGTGATTCAGTTAAAAAAAGGACTTCGTTATGGTTTATACAGATTTTCTTCTGGCAGCTTAAAAACTCTCTCTATATTCTCAGTATCAAGGTCCAATACCATCCTCGGAAAATCTGTATTTCAAATTATTAAGAACCTGTAGTTTCACTGCTAATTCATCTTGTTCCATTACTGGCAATTTCACAGTTTTATCAGGATGCCACTCGGCCGATATTTTTCTCACTAGGTGTTCAACCTGCATGTCAAAATATATCATTAGAAAAAAAAAACAATGCACCAACGTTATCTCTTATGGTAAATATTTTGGAAACGACTTACTTGTTTTATATTGAGCCCTGGTGGTACACTCGCCCCCAATCACCGAAGTATAGTGGTTAAACTTTTACATGTAGCCAGCGTTTCGAGGTTATACCGCCCCCAATCTCTTATGGTAAAGATTCGGCCAGTGTTTTTTCAAGGTTTTTATGTTAAAATAATTAACGAACAACTCAAGTTTTGATAGATCTGATGGTGCTTAAGTTTTGATGGGGATTATAACCATTGGTAGGATAGTAAAGATACCTACGACTATGTCTAACTGCAAGTGAATAGCGTCTATTGGAGACAGAGCAAATACATGTCGATTCCACAGAGACAAGGAGGGTATAGAATTGTTTTGGGTGTCGAAACGACAAAGATATTTGATAGTAACATAAACAGTAGGGCAAGATGCAAAGCAAATAAATAGAACAAATGATGAGAAGAGTACTAGGGCCTTTGAGTCCACCACTAACTTACACGATTTATTCTGTTCATAACGCTAACCTTGTCCTTACAACTGATAACAAAAGGGATGTCAATCCTCTGTATATCTAAGGTCACTTTGATATGATTGATTCAATCACAACTAAGGTATTTCTCCTAAGCATTAACTGTCATTTCAGGGCACAGCTAATCAAAAGATCAATATATAGGATTAAGCATGAGTTGTAGTTCTTCAACACAGTATTATTCTAACTACAATAGATCTGGGTTGCACCGACGCGGACGCATAGATGCAGACATGACACGACGCGAACGCGGACACTACAAAACTCTCAAAAAATTAGGACGCGGACACGTATATACATATTTTATTTATATATTATTTTATATATATAATCATGTATTTACACAGTAAAGTTAAGTGTTTTGATCCTAAAAATTAGAAAATGATGCTACATGTGTATGAATTTTAAAATAAAAAAAAGAGATCATTTGTTTATACACACCGAAGGTCAAGCAATCAATCACTCTTAGACACATGGCACAATCAAAATGCATTCTTAAAACAACACATGCCCAACAAACAGTATACGTGATGTCATTTCCAATTACAAAATCTTAATAAAGACCTAAATGATTGATCTAAATGTTCGTCTTTATTCATTTAGTTAATAATAGTAAAAATTATGGAAGAAGTTTAAATAAAAATGGAAAAAAAAAAACTTCAAATCCGAGTCATCAGTACGTCCAAACAAGACGCGCGCAGGACGCGTAAATTGGTGCGTCGGACACGCGTTGTGTCAGAGTCAAACGCGCGTCGGACGCGGACACGACACAAAAAATGGAGCGTCCGTGCAACCCAACAATGGATTTAGAAAGATTGAATTTTATTCTAAGATAATTAAGCACAACAAGGTTACCGCCATTAACATGAATAACAAGTAGCAAACTAGGGCTTCATCTAAACCCTAGCAGGTGAATTTAGAACATAATAAAGATGATTAAAACACAAATTCTATTAAGCTAGTATTGATCCAACTAAACTCCGATCATTTTTTACACAACAACATCCCAATTTATACATCAATTTCCTTTCAAAATACTAAAATTTGATAATTAGAAAGCAACCCCTCACTCTAAACTCGTTTTCCCGACAAACCCCTTCTGCAATTTAACTTTCTAGCTCTTTGATTTGATGTTTTCTTTTGAAGATAACCCTAGCCTTATCTCTCTCAATTATAGCTTCTAGGGTTACTATTTTGTGGAGAAGAAGCTATGATGGAGATCGATAGAAGCTAGGAAGTTGATTGATGGCATAGGGTGGATGAAAGGCTAGTTGTTCTCTAGAGTTGGTCAGAAATGGACGTGATAGAGGGATGAGGTGAACTGATGTTTTGCAGAGGAAGGAAACGATGAGTACAATAAGAGAGGAGTGTTTGGTTCTGCTTGTTTAGGGAAGGAGATAGGTGGCTACGGTGTTAGGCGGGTGTAGCAATTGTTGATGCACGGTGAGGGGATGACGTTGGATGTTCAACAGCTGGATTGAGTCTAACGACTCACATTAGAAACAGTTTTAGATCTTGGGTTTTATCTCTTCTGGGCTTATATCTTCTTCAAAGCTAATATCTCAAGCCCACTTCTAGTTTTGAGTCATCAAATTAGCATTCTTCACTTGCGGATGAGGTGCAAACAATATTCTGCACTCACGGATGTGGTGCAAAAGACATTCTTCACTCTCCTTCTAGCGGAAGCCTTTGTTGACTCTCCTTCATTGTTACCAATTCTCGGCTCTTTTGGCTTCTCCATTCATCCAAGCTTTATTTAGTACCTAAAAACACAAAATTAATTATTACAAGTATTTATTCTTGAAAACAAAGAAAATACGGAATCTGGGATAATATATGATTTTAAAGCGCAAAAGATGAATTAATTGCCAATAAAAAGGTGTAGAAATATGCAATATTTGGCACTCATCAACTATTCAATTATCAACTCAATTCTAGAAAGAAAAAAAACAATCGAATCAATCAAAAAATAAATAACTAAAAAGCGATGCACCCAATTAGATTTTTAGCCCCCATTGTTATGATAGTCACATAGGAGGACACCCATTTGGTTGTCCAATAATACATTTTAAAAGTTCCCCTTAAGCATTGACAAGTCAAAAATAATAATTCATTCTCAACATATTATTTAATTTTTAAGTTTCTCTAAATCCACCTAGTAAAAGTGGCTTTGTTCCCCAAAGATGATACACACACCGTGTTTTGAGTACCATGTGTGCACCGAGAGAGATCCAATGGCAGAAATGTCACCCTCTCTGCATTGGGATAGGGAGTGAGGAAGAGTGGGCCCCACCCCATCACTCACACACTACTTCACGGTGCAGCTCGTGGTGTAAAATTTCGGTGGGTTAAACATTTTTGTATTAGTTATCGCCAAATACCATTTCTCTATCATATTTTTGAATAATAAAAAGCACAACTATAGATAAATTTTCCAATCTTTTTAGGGTTTTGAATAATCTCTATTTCACCAAAGGCACGAGTATAAAAAACACGTAAAATTATTCTGGATCAGAGATATACGGATATCAGGAATATAGTTTTAGGGATTCCAAATAGACTTTTGAACTTGAACGACTCCAGGTCGATTTTTATTTTCATTCGGCGCTCGGCAGAGAGGGAACCGATGGGGGCAGATTGTGTGGCGACACCTTCTGGATGATATCGTCAAATGCCTTGACATAAATTTCATTCACAGCGTAGGAGATTCGTCTCAGTGCGCTGGACCTGTTTTTGTATAGAGATGTGTAGTTGATATCGTTCGGAGAATCAGACTTTTGGTTAATGGAATCTGAATGATATTTCCTGTTAGAGAAAATAATGGAGGTATTGGAGATTCGATGCAGTTGAGGCAGCTAACAGCTTCTTGAAATATTAGTGATAGTGCAATAACGTCTATATCAAACAGACCCGAAACAACGTTGGGGAATCCGACCTCTTCTAATCATATTCAGAAAGCACTAGCTTTCATGCTGAGCAGTATGTCATAGCATAAGTCGACGACTAGTCGTTCGTATAAACAGCAGAGTGAAGATTGTACTGGGATCAAATTCATGGTTTTAATTGTATAATATAAGTCTAGACAAACCAATTTTTTTTCTGATGCCTTGAAACTTGAAAGTGAAACCTAACAAGGTATATATAATGCTTGCTACACACTTTGAAATTTTACATATACCAATCTTAGCCCTACACCACAATCCATGTTATTATACTCCCTCCGTCCTAGTTTACTTGTCAAAATTAGGGATTTTTTTTTTGTCCTAAATTACTTGCCAAGTTTCATATTTTTTCACTTTTTATCCTAATTTACCCCTCTGTTGGAATCAGGTCATATTATTGAGAAATGTGTAACTCCATTTCTTATACACAATTTTAAATTCTCCTCTCTCTATATATCCTTTATTTCTTTTTGTTTTGAATTCTTCAAGTAAAGACCAGAAAACTAGATATGTAAAAACTATGTATCATAAATACTATCTTGGGGTAATTTTGGAAAAAAATCTACTCTCTCTACATTTTTTAATCTGTGTGCAAAAACCAATTTTGGCAAGTAAAATAGAACGGAGGGAGTATTGTATTTATTATCATCATATGTATAGTTCGTTCGTTTGATTCAAAAATATATCGAAAAGTATTAACAGACCGAGAAAAAAACTAAGGGAACAAATCGCCACACACAGCCGACCCCCCCCGCACGTCTCCCGAGGGGTGGGTCCCTCAAATAAAAAAAATGTGTGACAAAAAGAGGATTCGGCTTTTACGTGGTTCCAATTCTCGGTCTTCTAAGAATTACTCAAAATATATATAAAACCGGCGGTGCTATTTGGCTCCCTAATCTCCACCTCCATATTCTCCTCCCTACAATCTAAACCCCATATTAGGCGAATGGTGAACCCCACCTGAACATGAATGCGGATCTCGATATGGATGTGAGGCTTATATTATAGGGAGTTGAATAGGGAGGTGGAGAATAGAACTTTGCTACATCCACTCTCTTGTCCAAATCTGGGACAGGAGGTGGCATAATCTTAATGGTTGAGAGGGGAATGATTCTAGCATCGAGATTAGTAATGGGGTAAAGAGGGAAATGATTAAAGGTCCAGATTTATTGTCCCATATCTGTACAATAACAGTTGTCCCGTGTATAGAGTTTTCCCATCAACTTCTACCCATCTACCGCTTCTATACATACACCACCTTCTTACACCCCTATGTTCCATCTCCATCTGCCAAAGATTTTTTAAAAATGTTTGGTGTACCGCACGGTGCAGTACCGTGATTTTGGTGTGAGAGGAAAAAGCAGTGATGGGCTCACCCCCTGCTAATTACCCCAGGGATTCCCTAAGCCTTTGGATCATTTCGTTGTGCAGATACACACCCCGTGATTTAAGCACCGTGTGTGCACCGAGAGGAAATGAACGTTAGAGATGCAAGCGTTCTAAACATCGAGATGGTGAATGGGCAGAAATTTAAAAAGTGGGTTCCACCCTCTAGACACACGGTGTAGACTGCGGTTCTTCCGCACGGTGTGTTTATCATTTTCGCGAAATCTGACCATAGATTTTCGTAAACTTTTTATCATTGGAAATCATTTCAAAACACCTACGATACGAATATCGCAAGAAACAAACCTATTTTTTAAAAAGGGAGGGAGTAGTATAAAAACGAAGCCATAACCACAGGTCCATAACAGCATGAGTGGCGGAGCCAGCGATTAAAATTACGGTGGGCTAAAAAATATTCTACAGCTATATATGGACTATAATGGACTAAATACAAAGTATTAGGTGGGCTAAATTGAAAATATAGGATAAACATTAGGGTATTTTAACGATTTTGCTGATTTTAGGGGGGGGCTAGAGCCAGGGTTTGTCAACCCTTGCCTCCGCCCGCATCCCAATCCAATTGTCTCAACTTTTTCGTAAAGTAATTTCTTAAAGCCATAACCACAACAACATCTAATTATCTAGCCATGTGGTTGCAGCACGGTTACATTCTAGTATCCAACATAAGTTCCAAAACCGAATTGTAGATTTCTAGTATCCAACATAAGATCCTAAAAATAAACAAAAATTATTAACGTACAGAGCCAAAAAAATCCCCCAAAACCGGGGTGAAAAAAAAATATGGCCCCCACACACCTTTTAAGGGACTCCCTGCAAGTTCCCAGCGGGCGGGGCCCAACCACCCCACTCACATGACAGTTTTGGGGTTTTTTTTTTTGGCTCGGTACGTGTAGAATCTTGTATACTTGCAGACTCTATAGTCTTCTCTAGTCTCTAGATGACAGTAGAACCATGACAAATCAATGTGGGTTAGAAATCCATCATCACACGTCAAGGATAGGGTCTCTTGTTTATTCTATATTCTCTACTCTTTAGATGACAAGGCAAGACCCTTCCTTCCAAAACATTTTCGTGGTCTTATTCTCCCCCCTGTAATCATCAGAAAAGACGTTTGGTTTTTCCCATCTTTGTTTCGACCTTGCTACAGCTAGTCCAACAGGGGCTAGTCCAAAATTTGTACAATACGTGTCACAATCTTAACGGTGAAGAGGGGAATGATTCTAGCATCGGTATTGGTAGTGGAGTGAATATGAATGTTCTCTACTTCCTATGAAGCAACTTATGATTTTTTTTAATTGTTAAACGAAACAAAAATGATTAACAAACCGAAAAATAAGTACCGTAAATACACCGTGAGAGAAGGATATGAGAGGGAAGGGGGTCGACTTCTGCCCTTCCCATTTTCGATGCTAACCGCGCTAAAATACTGGCCATTTGATCCTCTGCGGGACACAACGAAGTGTAAAACTTCGGTATGTCTATCATCTCTCTAAACGAAATCGCTAAACGTATAATGGTAGTACTTGCTTATGGATTGCTGCGATTGCAAGTGTTTTTCACCTCTATTTCGAGTTGGGTGAAGAGTTCGACTATAAAATTGAACTTCTCTCTCACAAGTGAGTGAAACATTTTGTTGTCACCTTGGCTTATCAAATCTAATCCGGGAGACTTCTATTAGTCTATTATAATTAAGGGCGATGATACACACACCGAAGACTGAGTGGGGATCGGATGGCCTCAATGTCACCCTCTATGCATTGGGATAGGGGTGGGGCATGAGTGGGCCCCACAACCACTAACAGTGTCGAAACTGCTACACTTCCCCCACCCCCTTCCCCCTCTATCTTCCTCCATTAGGTGGTGACATCCGGACCTTTGCTTTCATCAACTTTGATCTCTATGGAGGAGCAGGGGGGTCCCATTATATTTGGCTGTGTACAATAGGTGCATAACACGTAGGTCGAGACTCGAGAGTAGAAAATAGGGGAAAGCAAACATCATTTCCCATTTTCGAGTAGGCCTGGGGTTTTGGGCAGAGAGAGACCGAAAATGCTTCCCATCTACCGGATTTATACCCCAAAAACATACCCCGCCTATGTGCCCACCCCCTATTAGTCCCCAAAAGCTTTCCTAGACCCACCATTTCCCATCTGCGGCTGTGATCCATGACACATAGGGGTGTAATGCGAAAATTCTTGGAAAAGCAGACGTCTCGTCTAGTCCCGTTCTCGCCTTGTCTAGTCCTATAATAAGTAGAGTAAATGAGACGTAACCACTAAACTATGATCTCTAGTACCTAAATGCCTGGAATCACTGGAGTCCGCCATTAGCTTTTTCCCTAATTTACTACTCCGTATTCGAATTTATCAGAATAAATAGTCTCGGCAGACCAAGATCAAAATGGGTTTTCATTTTTCCCTTATAGACAATTGGCAGAGAGAGTCAAATGGGTGCCCCTAGTGTTGGGTGCAATAACAAAAACAAGGAAAAATCAAATAAGCAAAAGTTATTGATACTTAGCTCCTTTATAATGAAGTGATAGATTTGATGAATCGGACGAGCTCCCCAGATCTCCGGAATAGCAACAAGGAAAAACTTTGAAAACAGAGTGAGTCACGTGTTCAACACGTTTCCCTTAATACATTAGTGCCCGGCTACACTCAAGAGTGATGCTACACAACTACAGCCCTCACATAACGGATATCTCCAGGATAAAACACCCTAATACACCTACTACTAGCATATGTAGTAGATGCTCAACTTGAGCTTGGCAACTCCGAAAAACCCTTAGGGAAAATCGCGAACGCATAAGAAAACATATAAAATATCTTCCCTTGGGGATCCCTCTAAAATATAGAGCAACCCCTTTCCCATTGATTTTACAAAAGTAGTGAATTTGTTTATATAATGAAACAAAACAACTTAAGAAGAGGAACTCCCTGATGTGGGACTAAAAAGCTTATATAGTCTCTTAAAATAACTAAAAAGTGGAAACTCCGCAATGTAGGACTAATAAGTTTTTCATTCACAAAAGAAAAAAATAAATTATAATTTTATTAAAACCTTAAAAATCATTTTTTACTAATTGTTTTCCAACAATCCCCACATGAATGAAAACTCAATAAAACACGAAAACACAGATAGATCTTGGTAAATCAACAACCCAATCTCACTACCCGAACTGACTAAACAGACAGACAAATCGTGCATGTTGAAGTCATACTAGCCATTCCAACGTCATCTCCCTCACTCAACAATGTGTTGACCCCAGGGTTATACTATGGATTGCAAAAAATCATATAGTATAGAGAGCTTTCATCTTTAGTTCCTCACAAGTGAGACTAAAGTTTCCTTTCACCAAAGTGAATAAGCATGAACTAGTGAACCCTTAGTGACCCTTAGGTCCTAAGTTCCAGTAATACCAAAACCATCAAAACGAAAATAACATATAAAGCGCAGGAAATACCATTTTAGGCAGAGGTGTCCATGAGGTCTTGAACCTTTGCTTAGTGAGATATTACCGGAATTACTTGCTAGAGACAGTGAACTATGTCTTAAACTACTAGCGTTTGATGTAATTCACGATAACAACCACGGATGATATCTCCAAGGTTGCTTCCAAGCTCGTGTCGTTTTGTCCAATTTGGCCCTTGATATTTCATGTTTCTCAGAATGCTCTAGATAATCAAAGCTCATATTCTCATAGGAATCATTCCCACTTCCTCATTCAGATAGGTGAGTTTCCATAAAGAGTGTTGCTGCTTCACCCCACTTCAATCTTAAATTGAAACTATAGAACTCATTAAGACTTCTTTAAAGTCATCCTTCACATGCAGTCACACTATCACGTCTACACCATAGGGAAGGGACAGATAATGGAATTCTCTGATAGTGTTTACCTTTACCCACCACAAATTAGTTGTCTCATTCGAAACCTTGATCTTGGAATCTCCAGTCAGCAAGATTGAGTATCATTCATGGCAAGTTTAATTTATGAGCTTAAGCCCAATCCCCCTCAATGCATTTTTAACTATCTCTTTGTACACACCTTTCGTCAAAGGTTATGTGATATTCTCCTTGGACTTTATCCAATCAATGAAAATAACGCCGATTGAGATTAGTTATTTTTATCTTTAGCTATTATAGCTTGGCTAACATAATGTATAGATATAGCTGGCACAAGCCTATTCCAGTGAGGAATGTCTTCTAAAAAGCATCTTAGGCACTCGGCCCCCTCTCGTGATTTATCTAACGCAATACTCTCAGATTCCATAATGAATTGAGCAGCATATGTCTGTTTGGAAATCTTCCAAAAAAAATCCCTCATGCTAGAGTGAAACCATATCCACTCGTAGACTTAGACTCCTCTGAGTCAACTATCCAGTTTGCATCATAAAGCCCTTCAAGGACAGCAAGATACCTTTCATAAATCAAATAAAAGGTAATAGATTATTTTAGGTACCATAATACTCTACTCAGTGCATCTGAATGCTCTTTCTATGGACTACAATTATATCCACTTAACTTACTCACAATATAGGCAATGTCTAGACTCTTACAATTCGTAAAATTCATCAGACATCCTATAACTCTTGAGTATGCAAGTTAAGATACTGCACTACCCTTATTTTTCTTGAGTCTAAAATAATGAGAATGACTAAGAAAAAATCCTATGGGTAGTGTCACTCTTTCAAATGAAGGAGTGCACTACCAATTAGACCAAATTAGAGGCTTTTATGGGAAGTGTTTAGTCCCCTTTTCAACCAAAAACGTTCATGCACTTGTTCATCCGAGCGAGTGGTTGGGAGTGAAACACTAGACGGGGGACAGTCCCCCATCAAAAAAATTTGCTCTTTTTAGTAGTAAACGGGGGGCAATCCCCCGTTTTAATTTTTTTTTTTTGCTTTTTCTTCTTTGGACGGGGGACTATCCCCCGTCTAAAAAAAAATTTGCGTTTTTTTTTTGTTTTTTATTCTTTGGACGGGGGACTATCCCTCGTCTAAATTTTATTTTGCGTTTTTTTTTTTGAATTATTTTTTTTGCTTATCTTTCTTTGGACGGGGGACTGTCCCCCGTCTACTTCGATTTTTTTTTTGTTTTACGGGAGATCGTCTCCCTTGTAGTGTCATTTTTTTATTTGCCCATAGTGGGTGCACTCGTTCATATGAGAGAGGGGTCCTTCATATGGGCGAGTTAGTCTCCATTTGGGGACTACCCTTCTAATCCTCATCCCTAAGATTATATCAAAAGGGCCTAAGTCTTTCAAGTCAACGTTCTCATTCAGTGCATGTTATAGTGGAATTAATCACATCTATGTTTGTATCAAGTATAAGCATATCATCAACATACAAGCATACAATCACACAAGAATGTTTAACAAGTTACTTGTAAATATACTTGTAAGATTCATTAACTTAAATCCACTACACATTATTACATAATCAAATTTTCCATGTCACTATTTACGTGCTTATTTGGAACCATACAAATATGAACCCGATGGCCAATATATATAGCCCATCCTCTTTCCTATGTTCTCCATCATTCTTTTCCTCTTTTCTTCGTGGGGGGGAAATCCTAGCAGACAGTTTCAAGTTTGTAGACCGCATAATTATTTCTTATTAACTAGATATTCATTGTAACTTCCGTGGAAACTCTGAGTTACGGCGAAACGTAAAATAGAAATCTTTGGATTTCTTTACTCTTTCAATATATTCTCCTTTTTGATCAAAAAATCAATAAATAAAAACCTTTGGATTTCTTCGAGGATTGCTCTTGTTTTTTCACACTATAACCGCTCTGTATAGTCTAAACGGTCGTACAAATATCTAGTGCTTGAAATAAGGCACACACATATGTCATCATCATTTTATTGGCATCCTTCTCAGTGCAGAGCTTTTTAAGGTGAAGAAATATGCTGAAAGTAAAGAGATGGGTGAGATAGTCATTCTATTAAGAGAAACTTTTTATGTCGTGCACACCATCAATGGTCAGAAAGATAAGAAACAAATAGGAGTAAGTGTGTACATTGGTAAATGACTTTTCTGGATAACAACTTTCCGATGCAGGGATCCAGTCAACATCTTATGTCTATGTACCCCCTTTTTTGCTTCTTATTCCTTTCTACTTGAAAATTCTCTCATAATGGTCTGAGTATGACTGTATATTTTATTTTATTTTATTTTGACTAAAAAGGGCAAATATTACTTTCAAAAAAATTCTTCATCTGAACAAGATTATTCACAATAACAATAAAGACCGAGGAGAAAACTATACTTCTCAATATCACTCCAGTAATTGCGTATCGAACCCCATTTGAATATGAGCCTCTTAACTTCATTTATGATTTCATCTTTGTATTTCTTCCTTTTATTCTTCATAACTCTACCTTTTCTTTCCATCCAAATTGCCACAGAATAGCAGCCGGGATAAGAGGCCATATTTTCCTTCCTCTTTGCTTCCCTTTGACGTCTAGCCACTCTTCCAAATATTCTCCCACAATGAGTTTGTAGCTTCTTCTGATCACCTATTGTGCCAAGAAATAATGGTTTACGTTGATTGGTGTGACTTCACGGGAAAGCAAAGAGGGGACATCACATAATTCTGATTCTGCTGTCCCGGTTATATCTCATTACTCTACTAACTCTAGATGTCCAAACGATTAGAAAAACGATACAGGACTAATGTCCTGCCTTAGTCTAGTCTACTCGTTGTAGGTGTCCAAACGATTAGACGAGACATGACTAGACCCTTCGAAGCAAGATTTTGAAAGCTTGAAGTATTTGGACAGTGGTTCTAAACGAACCGATGGGGGAAAACTAAAACAAAACTGCCTCTCACAGATTCATTTTTTTTGTGGGTCCCAGTGGGTCCCGCCCAATCGGAAGACGTGTAGGGGGTGAGTGTGTGAGAGGCGGTTTTTTTGTGTGGTGTAATTCTCGGTTTGTTGAGAATTTTTGTTTTCATTTATAGGAAGCGATGCGTATGTTGAAGCGTCGCTTCCTGGTTGATGTTTGAAGCGGATGTTTTCTTATGAAAAAATAAGTCGTAACTAATAGTATAAATTTATTAGGAAGATAATATATAAGTCTATTTTTTATCAAAAACAAAGCGCGACTATAAGAAACTTAATATATTGCAGCACCCAATGGTTATGGCATAAACCCCTACTAGTGTCGCGATAACCTATGTAGCAAGAAGTCTATTGTTGCACCTAATTTGTATTGTTGCAACAAGAAGTGTCTTTTTCATGGCCGTCAGCTGTCGCTTGACAAAAGTCCAAGGAGCTACAGAATGACAATGATGTGTGCCCTAACCCGATTATTGTGCGATGCTTGAGAGAATGGTGTGCGGTCACTGTGAAACTAATAAATTATTTCACTTTAAAAAATAAACCCACAAAGTATGAGGTTTAATGGTTTATGATTACATAATCGATATGATAAAGATTATATCCACTGCCAACAAAGAGTATTATTAGTTTTCTTTTGAAACATCCATTCACATAAGTGGTTTACGTCACTCTAAAATGCATGTACCAATCAAGATATATCCCCCACAAAGTATGAGGTTGATGATAACTTCATCGCGCTCTCTGCCTAGTATATGAATCAGGTATATCTATGTTATTATTCATGTTAGTTTAAGTTACTATACGTCTATACCTAATAATATATAAGGTGAAATTGTATTTTGCACCGCATTTCACATGATCAATTGTTTGTGCTCCATATTATAAAGTACAAAAATTCTTGATGTACCGCATAAAAAACAATGTATAAACCGCACTCTCACATGATTTTTTTAATGGGTCCCATAGTATTCAGCCGGGACCCACCATTACCCTATAAGGGTTTAACATGTGTACTTTTGGGGTTATTTTGGGAAAACCACGGTTTCTGTGTGGTTTTTTGAACGGTACGTGTAGAAGAGCTGTTTTATGTAACAAACTAAGTTTGTGTGTGTTTTTTATAGCACGAAGCCGTGAAAGCGCGTTACTTACAGGAAAAGGGGGAAGCATTCATGTTTGTTGAAAACGTGAGCTACATGGTAACCAAAGTCACGGAGTACCACCAGTTGGGTGAATCGGAGACCGATTCATCGTAAGAAGATTGATAGATTTAGTGGCTTTTGGTTAGGTTTTTAGGGTAGTTTTTGGTAAGGTTTTGTGGGTAGATCTCTATGTAAACCCTCACGGAACTATAACCCTCACATGCTTGATGCACGTGCTAAGTGCATCCGTGCTTCCTACGACAAGGATTACATTTGATGCTTCCGACAAACTATGCTAATTGGTTTGGTACTTCCTCCGTCCCACTATTAGATGACCCAGTTGAAGTTTGCACCATTCTTAAGGCAAGGAATAAAATGAGTATTTTTTGGGCCGACCGAGCGAAGCGAGGGAGGACCTTTATATGGCCACTTTTTTGTAAAATGTAAGTGATTAATTGACACAAAAAGATTGGAAATGGTTAGGGCCGAAAAACTAAAAATGTCCCTCCCTTTTAGTCCAATTACTATAACTCCTTGTGTATCCTATCTTTTCAGGGGTATAATTGGACAATAAATTTTAATATAACATATCTAAAAATCCGCACCTTGGAATTTTACAAATTTTATCTCGTTGGAAAGCTAATAAAAAACCTATCCAATGAGAACTAACAACAATATCAAAGAAATTTTTCAAAGAAGTTTCTACTGAAATCTTTCAAAGAAAGGTGACAAGTGAAACACCATTTTTCACACAAAAAAAAGTTTTGTCATAACTCAATTGTAACAGTTAAAAGTGTTATTAATGTAACATACGCTTATGACAATTATAATTGTTACAAACTGTTTTGTGAGAACTATAAGTATTAGATAAGTACTCCCTCCGTCTCAAATTAACAGTGCTAATTGATTTTGTCAAAATATTAAGGAAATACTATAAAATGTCGTGACTAACCCTTGAGTAGCCCTATTTATTGTTATGTTGTTACCAAAATTAAAATTAACAGTATTAAAAACAAACTTATACTGCTTTTATTATGGAGTCCATAATTAGAACGGGATGTAAGAATAATTAGAAGTTTTATTAAGAATTTTATAACTATCCATAAATGTTTTTATTGAAAAAAGGAATAACAATTAATACAATTGATTTATTCCTTATATATGATGATGATAATATTTAAGATTTTAATTAAGTTTAAATATTATTTTTTTAAATTTTATTAGAATATTAAATATTATTACATGAGACTAGTTGGAAGCCTAACAAGCTAAGCTCCATCGACATACTACTACATTAATTGAACAGGTTGTTGTGCTAACCTACCAGCGAGCCTCATGGGTAACCCAGCCAAGGGAACCGAAACGAGGGGGGGGGCTGAGATTGTGTCACAAGGGGGCAAACTAACACTACCTTCCATGTTAATTCCTACAATATTACGCCATTGGGGACTCGAACCTGGGACCTCCTGAAGCGCATTAAAATTTGGAGAACGGAGATGACCATTTGAGCTAGGGGCCCGTTCTAAAAATAAAGGGCATATTAAAAATGATTTTATGATTATAAAAAATAAAGGGTATATTTGATATTTTAAGGAAAATATATGTTTTTAAACCAAAAGTGCTACACTTCCACCAGCCGTTTCCACCATTATTTTCCCCTGCTAGGTGGCTTCTTCCACACCCTAGATTCTACCCATTTTGGTCCCCATTATTATTGAAATCCACCAATATCTGAACGACACATAAGCGGTGTACAAGAGTTTTCACAGAAAAAAACGGGAGTTGCTACACATGGGATAACAGGCATGGTCCGGATATGGGACAAGAGGTGGCATCTCCTGGGATCATAGATTAGCAGGGGTGTGCAGCCACGGATGGGCGCCATGTCGCTTACCCTCTCCTTTTATTCTTGTCTCATATCTGGACTATCTTTTTACCTTTGGTTTTGTCCCATGTCTAGCATTTTCGGAAAAAAAAAAAGCGGGGACAAATAAAAAAAGACAGAACAAAATAGAAACTAGGACAAAGAAAGAAAAAAAAAGACAATGGGAGTATCTATAAGATGTGGATGTTTTAATATTAATGCCAATTTGAAAGTTTACAACCGAGAATCTAACCTAAAAAGCTGGATAAAAATGCCTAAAAAGTTGTTCTTGATAAGAAAAGAAGACAAGATTGAGAGAGATAGAGATTAGGAGTTTGATTGATGGCCAGTTGAAGGTGGCTGTGATGAGAGATGGTCGGGGATGGATTTGATGGAAGGAGGTGAAATAAAGTTTTTGCAGAGGTTTGGCCGTTGGAGAGAAGCTGATATGAAGGTGGCTAGGGTAATGGACGGATGCTTCAGATGTTGATGTGACGTATGGAGATGTCGTTGGATGTTGATGAGCTTTTTTGTGTGTTGATTGTTGAACGGTTGTAGATCTTGGGTCCTCTAGGAAAGTCTTCTTTCAGGTCCATATCTTCTTCAAGCCCACTTCTAGTTTTAGGTCGTTCCAGTGACATTCTTCACTTGTGGATGACAGGATGAGTTCCAATTGCATAGATATTGCCCTAACACATGAGGTACAGTTACACGTTTTTCATGCTTGTTAAGTTGAAACTGGGAGGGGAAAAAATTGTTCATTCCATAGGAATCAAATTGCGGTTACACAGACGGTACATTTACACAGGTGATAATACTCCAAAATATAGTCGACATTGAGACTTTTGTACGCATATTTAATTTGTGGAGGTACGTGCAAGCGCTGGACAAACTGAATAAGAATATATTGATATCCCCTATTAGTATCCTTAATATCCTTAAACCTATCTTATCCCCAAATCCTTTGAGTGCTATTTCTCCAGACAATTTGCAGCTTGCTATTATTCCTTCAAATTCTTCTCCTCTTCCTTAGGAAATTCGAGATGAAATTTATTCAACTTTCCGAATGTTATCTGAGGTTTTGACCAATACTGCGAAGTCTACTAATGTTCGTTCGCAATATGAGTTTTGCGAAGTTCTAAATAATTTCGTCAATCCAGACATTTATTCTTCACATCAATCCTTGGAAAAATAAATTGAATTACTTCGCCAATCTTTGAAATCTTCTCAAGTAGAATGCGAGGATCTCCGTAAAGAAAATTATCATCTTCAAAATAATTCCCTCGACTGTGCGATTCTTCGCAAAAGAAATGATGAATTGAAAGGTATGATTACTATCTTCATATTTTCCCTTTTATTTACTTATATTCTTCATATGCTTGAAACATCCATTAAAACCCATTCCCCTTTATAGAATCCATCCAGAAATGTAGAAGATTGGTACTTCTCCATGAATCAGATGCAACAGAATATCGAACCAAGCATGAAAGCCTCTCAAACCAATTCTCCCATTTATCTAATCTTTATTCGTGTGCTCTTGACAACTCTGACGCTCTTTTTCAAGAGAATACTCAACTAATATATGATCGAAAAATTTTGAATGATCATATATCTCAACTTTTTTCTTCCTTAACTAAAGCTAATTTGAGAATAGAAACCTTATTAGAAGAGAACAAAACCTTATCAGAAGAGAAATGTTCGTTTTTGAATACAATGATTGTTTCTTCGCAAGAATTAAAAACTCTTCAGAATAAATGTTGCGATCAAGAAAATCTTCTTTCTCTGTTAAAAGGTGAACTTGAGGAATTAAAGAAGTCTTCGAGATCTTTGAAAGAAATTCTTTTGTTATTGAGAAGAATTCCCTTATTAATAAGAATATAGTCTTGAGTACTAAGAAGAATCAACTTGAAGAAGATTATTCGTCATTAAAAAGTCTTAATGCCAAACTTGCGAAGGATAAAAATTTTCTTCTTTCTAAAGATCAAAAGCTTCGATCTCGACTTAAAGGATTAGTTGGTGATGGTTTTGATAATGCGATGAATCAGATGAAGAATTGTTGTCTATCTTTAGCTCAATCTCTTACTTCGCAAAGAGAAGGTAGTCATTAAAATTTGACTGCCTCTGGTATATCTTTTAAATTTCGTTATACTCGCAAATTTTATCCTTTGAATTTTGTTTTATTTGCAGAATCTGAGAACAACCTTCGTAATGCGAAAGCTGGATTAGAAGCCTCCTGTTCCGAGCTTTGTAATAAAAATTCTTTGCTTTCTACCCGCTTAATCAACTCTCGTGACCGTGCTACTCAGAGATTCAACTAACTTGCTTATTCCAAAGATATCGAAGATACCAACCATCAAAAAGCTATACTTCGTGAAAGTCATCTGAAAGCTCAAGTCTTTACGAATAACATTCTCTTATCAAGAGCCTTGCCTCCTGTGAAAATTACTCCTCGAAAATATCCGACGATGAAGTTGCTTGTGAGCTCGATAGTGATTTCGATTATGAGAGTGATGATGAAGATCTTGATGACGAGAAAGAATCTATTCCTCAAGGAGATGTTCATGTTGCATATTCTTCAAAGGATGATATCTCACAAAAGTCGAAGGCTGCTAATGACCCTACTCATCTTAAAGATCCAGCACAGAGTGTTGATGAAGCATGATAACATTCTTTTTTCAATTTATCATTGACTCTCTGTTCTCCTTTCTTTTGAATTCCTTCCTTAGTTCTTGTTGGTTTTCTTTTTTGCGAACAATTTCATTTTTTAAAAAGTACATCTGATATTTTGCGAAGATGATTTATCCTTTCTTAAGAAGTATATCTGATATTTTGCGAAGATAATTTAACCTTTCTTTAATTAAATTTGCCCCATCTGATCATATGAAGAGAAATAATATATAACTCACAGATAAAGCTTAGTATCTCCTTTTCCCCCTATTATTTCTCTTTAAATGATTAAAAATTGTTTGAAGTATTAGAATATCTGCCTCAATTTATCTTACGAAGTTTCAACTTGTTACGATTGTAAATAAGAAATCCTCCCTTTTAAGTATAAGAAATAAAATATATGAAATATCCTTAATAACCTACAACTACACCCTATCTTGTCCCCAAATCTATATATTCTTATTCAGTTTGTCCAGCGCAATACTCTGTCAAATTGACAGAGTATTGACAGTAGTAATTCTATAAATCATAACCTTATTACTAACTAATAATGGCAAATTGATAGTAGTAATTATATAAATCAGTTACTGGGTTAGATCGATATTGTCACCACACGTCTCCGATACTCCTCCGAAATCTTCTAAGGAGACGCTGATCTTCATGTGCGGAACTATGTTAATACATGTTCCAAATGGTATCATTCCCCATATTTCCCGCAATGTTCCTGTAGATGTATCATAACGCGATATGCATCGATTGTCCCATAACAGGACGTCGTTGTTATTACCCAAAGCAATCGGGATATAAGTTGGCCAATCATTCTTTTACTTTGGTAAGTTAATGCTAAACCGGCGTCTCTAAAGAAAATGTCTGGGTTCATCGAAATGTGAGGCGAAATCATTGTTATTCTCGTCTAGCGTCCAGAAATCTATACGGTTCTCTTGCTGATAATGCATGTTGTATACGCACAGAGTAACCCCAAACAGCATCAGCCCAACGGCTAGGAATTGATCCATAGGGAAATTACACCCAGGTATATGATTGGGCGGTAATGAATGTGTGATGAATGTATCAATCCTCAAAATGAAATACAATAATATCTTAATTACGTCCTTGTAGACCAACCAAAAAATGCACCTGTAAGGACCCTCAAGCTCGTCAACGTTATTAGATCGGTCAAGTGACGAATTAGCCAATAATAACTCGATTAGTTTAACACGAACATTAATTAATAGGAATTAATCTAACAATGATCTATCTACAAAACTAGTACCGTTGAATAGCTCTCGAAAAGTTATACGAAATAGACTGCTCGCACGCGTTATTCGGACACTAGATGAAGAAGATTTATCAATTTGTTTTCAAAGGGTAAAATAGTCATTTTGGATTTAGTCCTTGTGGATGCATGTGTCAAAGAGAGTGGGTGACTCAGCTGTTTGGTTCGGCCTTATCCCCAGACCGCTCGAGAAGAATTTATTTCTTCTTCTTTTTTCTTCTTTCTCTTCTCTTTTCTTCTTTTGTTTCTCGCCTCCGGCGATTCTGAGAGATTCAAGTAACGAAATTAAATGATGAGATTAGGTTATGAGATCATAGAGTAGTTTTGGTGATGGTGCGATTATCATTAACTCAATCAGACTCAAAAGAAAAGGTGAATTATAGAAAGAAAGAAACTAGAGTTCTGAGAAATGAGTTTCAGTTGAGGATTTAGGTTGTTTTGAGGATGAAGTCAAGTTATTAGTGATGGGTATGGTGAGTTGAGAGCAAAGAAGAATATTAATGATTTAATTTCAGTTCTCGGTGAAGAATCAAGGAATTAGGGTTTCTGTAATTGAATTCGAGAGTTCAATTGAGGACGAATAAGAGGAGTTAGAAGTTGGGTTTGTTCTTAATTGATGTTTTATTGAAGTTGTAGGGTGATTTGAGGATTGAATATGATATTAGGGTTTCCTGAGTTGGATTAGATTTGATTTGCTGATGAACATGAAAAATTAAGGACCGGGTTCGATTAATTGAGGAAAGGGTTGAAGTTAATTAAGATATTGAGGAGATGTTCTGAGGAAGAAGAAGACTTCCAGAATTGTATTTGAGGTAATTGATCTTATTATTAAATTAGTTCGAGTTTATTATTGAGTTTGTGTTGTTGTTGAATAAGAATTGAGATTGGTTAAAGTAGGGGAATCTCATGTGAAGAATTATAGCTAAAAGTGGTGGTGGTGTCTGTGTTTATGTTGATTGTAGGGGTTGTGAATTTGTGTGGGTGATGATGCATGTGATATAGGGATTTTGTGTGTTGCAGTTATAGATGGTGATGAATGTAAAATGAATTAGACATCCAGTTTAACTGGCATAAAAGAAGATAATGAGATGAGCTGCAACTGAGGTGGAACTACAGGATGGGAGAATGTGGTTGATTTGGTTGGGGTTATTTACAATCATAGAAGTGATTTATGGGATATAAGCATGAACTGAGTTATGGTGTGCAGGGGTTTGAGGTGAGTTCTAGGTGTAAGGTGTGTATGTTTTACTGAATTGATGCAGTGGTGGCTAAAGTGATGTTGCTAAAGTGGTGTTGCTATTGTGGTTTGGATGAACTATGGTTGTGTATTAAGTTTATAATTGAGGTACAAGATTTGGGTATGTGCTAATGTGTAAATTGGAGTTGGAATTGCAGAATGTATATGAGTGAATGGTGGTGGTGTAGTGATGAATTGATCTCAGTGAATGAGATATTACAGGGAGTTTGTGTCTGAGTTGAGAATTATGGACTTAACCGACCCGATAAAAACACTAATTACCCGTTGATCCGGGTATTTATCGGGTCCTCAAAAATCAACAATTTTTTTTTTGATATTTCACTTTTATTTGTTATATTAGCTTGAATTTAATAATTTTTTATATAAAATTATTATTTATATCTATATGAATGTTCTAATTATGATTAAACATAAGAAAATAAAGGATAAGTGAAAAAAATTTAAGAGAAATTACATTTAATCTTTCTATTTTAAGTAAAATTTAGAAATAAAAGACAAATATTGGTGCACCCGATTTCGGCTGGTGTACTGGTAGGAATACCCAAGTTAGACCCGAAAGTTATCGGTTCTAACTGTCTACCCGTCGGGTAGTAATTTTGCTAACGGGTCCAATATTTGGGACCGAACCGACTTCGACACACAGATTAAAGGTGGTCCGGTAATCGGTAACAGTATTGCTAAGGTGCCTCTAGTTGAGAACTAGTCTGAGCTGCAGGTGTAGATGTCATGGCTAGTTAAATGGAATGACAATGGCTATGGTGCTACTAATATGAATGGTGTATATGTAATAGAAGAACTGTTTATGAGTTCTGTTGAGTGTGGAGATGAGGTTGGCTGTGGTGTTGAAGTTCAGATTGAGTTACATGAGTCAGGCAAACTTCATTTCTTGTTGTTTCTGGTGGATCCGTCTAATCGAAGAAGAAAGTATCCTAATTAGGTGAAATCTCTTATGACCGCTCAATTAAAGACTTATTGATAGGTGTGATAAACACCTAATTTTATATCTAGTATTTATGCTTTCTTTGCGAGTTTTCGTGTGAATTATGTATCTTATGTTTACTTTTGAGTTTATTATGTGTTTTGGAGCCATTTGGAGCGAAAGAAGAAGAATCCGTGTATTTTGAGCAAAAAGGGCAGAATTGTCATTTCAGGGTCAAATACTATCTGGAGTCCAGTCAAGGTTAAGGGGAAACTCTTTTGGAGGAATACTAAATACAGCCCAGCTGAGGTTAAGAGGTGACCAACTGTTATAGAGCACCCACTGGGGTATCTAATGAGTGGGGTGTCTGAATCCTTACCTATGTATAACTAAAACCCTAAATTGAGAAGCATTTTCTTTCTCTCCCAAATTATTTGCTTCTCTGAAATTAAGGAAAGAGGCAGAGCTGCTGCAATATTACCGAGACCAGATTGGGTTTCTAGTGACATTCAGAACAAATAAGAGGAGAGCTTGGTGCTGTTGATGAAGGAATTTAGGGCAGAAAAGAAGAAATTAAACCAAGTATGGGATTGTGGCCAAGATAGGTGGAATTGACTCAAGAGATGAAGAAGAACAATGGGTTTTGAGGTGAAAATTAAGGGTTTGTATTTCGATTGATTAATGGGGTTTCTGGAATGGAATTACAGGGAGAGAATGAAGCTACTGTTGATATGGCTTCGATTTAGGTTGTAGCTGATGAGAATTGGAGACAGAGATAGGTATGAAGGTTGAATTAATGGTGATGATTCAAGAAAGGATTTTCTGGTGATTATCATGGGTAATTTAATGGTGGTTGAATTAGGGCTTGTGGCTGTCAAATTGGGATTTGTTGTTGATTTTGTGATAATGGATATGTGTTGGTGGATGGTTTACATGGTATGGACATTGTTTCCATGGATGATTAACAAGAAGATCTGAAGCTATTGATTCATGGGTTTTCACTGAATTGTTGGTGTTGCTCTCAAATTAAGAAGAAGTTGCAGAAGTGGAGATTGGAAGTTAGGGTATGAAATTATAGAGAAAGAGGTGGTTGTCTGTGATGTTGCTTCAACTAATTATGCTGCTATTGGCTAAAGATGTGAAATGCATTGCAGGGATTATGCAGTGGAATTGGTGGTGGTATGTACTTATGAGGTGACAGTTACAGTTGAAATGGAAGCAAGAATGGGTGAACTGAGCTACAACTTATAGGTGAATTGGTGGAGTTGGAGCTGTGTTGCTGGGGTATTTGCTTTGTGTTTGAGATTGTGCGCTGCTGCAGGACAACAAATGGAGTTGCAGGTCAGCAAAGCAGGATGGTGTTGGTGCAGAGAAGCACAATGGAACTGGAGTTACAAGAAATACATGGGAATGTGTTGCAATGCGTTGAGGACTGGATATGTTGTATGAGTCTGTGGTGATTGAACTAGATGAACTAGCGGTACTGGTGCTGTTGGTTTTCCTAAGATGGAAAGCTACAGCTTGAACTAATTGGTGATAGTGATGTTGCAAAGTAGAGATGAACTGTTAGTGATGGGTTGAAGCAATGTAATGCAGTGGATTGGCGGTTTGGGACTGGTTTAGATGAATGCTTAGGGTATTGAGGCTGCAGATGGATGAAGTGAAAGAAGAGAAGCAGCAACTGTGAAGAAGGTATGGCCATCATGGCTGGGAATGAGGCAATGAAGCAGGGCCATCATGGATGGATGGTGCAGCATTAGTTTTTGGCTATGTAAAAGTGTTCTGGATAGAACTAGTCAGACAACTCAGTGACTTAGGAAACCCAATTCAGTAATCAGACCATTCAGCTGAGTTACCGACTGACTGGGGAGCTGACTCAATGGTTCACTCTCCTGCTTTGACCCGTTTGACTAACGATGACCGTTAAGTCAATGGTTAACTTTAACGGAATCTGACAGAATATTCCTTCAACGGTGAAGAGCATCTCAGTTTGCCGGCGACAACTTTTCGGCGCCGGATTCCGACGAATTTCCGGCCAAAAACCTAGTTTTCCGGCGAGAGTTTTTGGAACATAATTTCTACACGGGTTTCTCTCACTTGTGGGCTTGGTGGATTTCTATCTAATGGACTTTGAAGAAAAGACCTAATTTTGGAAGGAGTATCCTTTATGGAAATTGAGAAACATATAAAAGAGAAGACTTTAACCTAATCTGAGGATTTTTTTTATCAATCTTATATCTTATTATATCTACTTTTGTTTCTAGGGTTTACAACATGATATGCTTTCTCTTTCTTCTTGTTATGAACTCCATGAACATGAGCTAGAGTTTTTATTATTGGTTATGGAATAGTTGGATTTCATAAAGCATGATTCTTTGATATGATAAATTAGTTTTATCTCGTATTTATCGTTTACGATTCTCTGAAAATATAGTTACATGATTTGATTGATTGTTTTGTCAAGTTGCAAATTGTTAGAACTTCTAATCACATTTATTGCTAGTTTAGGGTTTATTATACGTAAAAGTGATAATCCTTGAATACAAGTAGCATAAATATGATTATAGTTTGTAGTGATATATTCTTATGATCATATGTGAATCGTAACCTTTATTAAATTGAATTAGTGCGCTTTCCACGTTCAATTGCTTTGATTGGCCTGATTTCATAGAACTTAATGCATCTAGGGAATTAAACTTGATTAGTGCTTTTACACGTTAGGTTGTTCTTTTAGATAGAACTCATACTCGCATCTTTTAATGTGTTTGTTGATGACAAAAGGAGATTAGCGGGATATTCTTGCGATCAAGATATTCTAGGGCTTTTGATAAAAGTTGAGATTAAAATATCAATTCTAGTTATTGTGTAGGAAACATATTTGTGAATGAAGATGAATCCTTAACCAATATTCTCACTACCTTGATTTGCGTGTTACTTTTTATTGTTTTGCTTTTATTTTATTTTAGTATATAAAAATCAGAAAAATACCCGGTGTTTTATATAAGGAACCGAAAATATATTGACAACCAAGACCTCTCTGTGGGATCGATCCTTTCTTGCCCTTGCTATATTTATATTTTGAGTAGTAAGAAAGTGTAAATTATTTTTGACGCATACGACAACGATCAAATTTTGGCGCCGTTGCCGGGGAGGCAACGGTTGTCACTTGTTTTTGGTTTCTTATTTTTGTTTTTTGTTTTGTTTTTTTAGTTTTTCTTATTTTCTGGTTTTTAACATCGTTGTGGGAATTCTTGTTTTAGGTACCAATGGACGGCGCATATTGGAACAATGAGTACGGTTATCAACCTCAACAACACTATGACAACTATCACCCTTATGGGGAATACAATCAAAACCAATCCTTTGGTTATGGTCAATATTCCACGTACCCTTTTGGTTACTCTCATACATTCCAACCTTCTTATGGTGGGTATGTAAGTGAGCAAGCACAAGGAGTGGAGAATAGTTGTGCTTCTCTAAATATTTCCTCTAGTTTGGTAGATGAGATGCAACGATTTATGGTCAGCATGGAGTCAGTTTGTAGACAACCAAGTGTGGAACCAATTTCATTGACCGAAAGTACTCATAGTATGTTTGGCCAAATTTCTGATCGTAGTTATGATCCTTCACCCATTCAAAGGGAATATAATTGGCCTAGCAATACTGAAGTAAGTAATTCTACTTTGTCTTTGTCGAATGAGCTTTACCAACAAATGGAATGCTATTTTCAAAATTTGAATGGATCACTCCAAGAGCTTCAAAAAAGTGTTTCCAATTTAAGAGAAGGCATTGAAGAATACAAAGAGGACATGCAAAATTCTGCGAAAGACCAATCTTTGGGAAGTGGTAGCCAATCTTATGATAACTATGATAGTGACGATGATTATGAAAATACATCGCTTGAACCAATTTATGGTGACATCCCCGAGGAATGTATGGAGTCTTATGGCGATCAAGGTGAAATTGAAAAGGAATATGATGACACTAGTGTAACTTACTCAAGCATTGATCTTTATAACGATCAAGAACCTATTCAAAAGGTAGAGCTTGAGGATGATCAATGAGTGTTCTAAAGAAATTCCTTATGGACAGACTTGAATCCGCAGTGGAGTATGTGCCTTACAACAAAGAGGAGTATGTTGAGAATGTCACCGTTATGACCAATATTGTGGAAGACCCAATTGAGCTTGCATATGATTGTAATGATGATGTTTATGTCGAGATTTTGGTTAAGGCAGAAACAGATGAAGAATGGTTGCAAGGTTTAATAGAGGGCCATGATATACAAGAGGTGAATAATTCACTTGAGTTTTTCAAGGATGAAGAGGATTCCGTAATACAAGAGATTGTGCGAGGTTTGTCTAACCCTTTGCATATTGATTCTTCTCCTTTACCTCTTATTGGTTTGAAAATATGTGCTTCGAGAACATTGTTGAATGATTTTGTTTCTCGATATCCGCCGTTAGAGAAACTTGATTCTCATACTATGCAGGTTTTGGAACATGACACCGTGGAAGTACCAGACTTCTATATTCTTTACCCACTTTCAAGTGTGGACAAGAATAGGTGTGGGGGAAGCTTTTATCGGTTAATAGCTTCGTTTCTGTTTTATATTACTAATATTTGTGCGAAGCTAGTGTTTGCAAAACAGGTGCTATGGGTGGATCCCCAACTTTTCCGATTATTGGTGTATGGGGAATTCAACTTGCATGTCGGGCCGACGACTTTAAACCAAGCGCTAATGGGAGGCAACCTACTGGTTTTGTGTATCTATCTCTATCTTTTTATTATTTTTTTTAAGTCTTTTGTCTTTATTTTCTTATTTCGGATATTTGCATATCAAAACTCTAACTTTTAGAGATTTTTGAACAATCTAGAATAAACACTAGCCTTTCTAAGTAGATGGAATTTTTTATTGGCGGTGAGGTGTATATAGGCTGAGTTGAGATTAGATGCCAACTAAATAGCTTGTTTAGTGTTTATCCTCTATTGTTCCGAAATAGCTATGAGTTGGAGTAATGAGTTTTTATCATGCATTTTATTTTCATATTGTATATATATATCATGTTATGGATTTCCCACCTTGACTTTCTTTGGACGATTCAATTTTACATTGAAGACAATGTAGAGTTTAAGTGTGGGGGAGCATTTATATGTTTGTATAGTTTGTTTTAGTTTATTTTATGCCTTTAGTAAAAAAAAAAAAAATCAGAAAAATAGAAAAACCAAGAAAAATTTGTGCTTTTTGAACTCCGAAATCTAGAAACATGTGCCTTTAGGATGACACAATTAGTGGATGGAACCATTTTGATTGCAGGAGTTGAGGAACCAACTAACTATAAAGGGGACGAACATAGCTCAGAAATCACAATTAATATGATAAGTTGTTACCATATCTCGGAATATCACCATATCACATTCTATTTTTATTTTTCCATATTTATCTATTGTTCTCTAAGTGCTTTGGTGGGTCACTAAACATCGACTTTTTATTACTGCTAGGATGAAATAGAGTGATTGAGTTGCAAAGAAAAAGAAAAAAAAACCCGACCATTTAGACCAAACGGAATAAAAAAGACACTTGGATAACAGTATGTGTGAAACGTAGTCCCTGTCTCCGTCGCCTAAACAAGCGTGGAATGCAGGATCCAAGGAAACTATCACATACTTGCTGACAAGAAGCATGCGCTTTGATCCAAAAGATTGAATCATGCTGTCACAAAAAAAAAGTATTATATTGGTTGAATAAAGTCACTCCTGGTTCCCTTGTATATGCCAGTGAGTTGATGTAGAATTCCGCCAAGTAGCTCAATCCAATAGGATGCATAGGTTCATCTTGGCAGTGACCTTCAGATAGATATGGGAAACACCAATCACTTGTGAACATTCGCCAACATCTACATCTATATCCATCTTCTTAATCTTTTCATTGTGATTGTGGTTTGTTAGTTTCCGAGTATTGTGGCTTGTTCAACTATCTAATTAAAGCTTTATTTACTAATATATGAATTAAATTTGTGCAAGGTACCTCCTCTTGTAGTCATTTTGGATTCGTTCATTGATTTGTCACAAATAGACGGAGTTGGAAATATAGGTTTTGTAGGCAGACCTCTTGTAAACCTTCACGAGACTATAACTCGTCCACTAGGGACACCTAGGGGTTTAAAGGCTTGTTATTTATGGTAAAAGTGACCGTAGCCTCGACGAGACGGAGTTGTATGTATGTTTTTAGAATTTGTTTTGTTTGATTTGCTCGAGGACTAGCAAAGTCTAAGTGTGGGGGAATTTGATAGGTGTGATAAACATCTAATTTTATATCTAGTATTTATGCTTTCTTTGCGAGTTTTCGTGTGAATTATGTATTTTATGTTTACTTTCGAGTTTATTATGTGCTTTGGAGCCATTTGGAGCGAAAGAAGAAGAATCCGTGTATTTTGAGCAAAAAGGGAAGAATTGTCATTTCAGGGTCAAATACTATCTGGAGTCCAGTCAAGGTTAAGGGGAAACTCTTTTGGAGGAATACTAAATACATCCCAGCTGAGGTTAAGAGGTGACCAACTGTTATAGAGCACCCACTGGGGTATCTAATGAGTGGGGTGTCTGAATCCTTACCTATGTATAACTAAAACCCTAAATTGAGAAGCATTTTCTTTCTCTCCCAAATTATTTGCTTCTCTGAAATTAAGGAAAGAGGCAGAGCTGCTGCAGTATTACCGAGACCAGATTGGGTTTCTAGTGACATTCAGAACAAATAAGAGGAGAGCTTGGTGCTGTTGATGAAGGAATTTAGGGCAGAAAAGAAGAAATTAAACCAAGTATGGGATTGTGGCCAAGATAGGTGGAATTGACTCAGGAGATGAAGAAGAACAGTGGGTTTTGAGGTGAAAATTAAGGGTTTGTATTTCGATTGATTAATGGGGTTTCTGGAATGGAATTACAGGGAGAGAATGAAGCTACTGTTGATATGCCTTCGAGTTAGGTTGTAGCTGATGAGAATTGGAGACAGAGATGGGTATGAAGGTTGAATTAATGGTGATGATTCAAGAAAGGATTTGCTGGTGATTATCATGGGTAATTTAATGGTGGTTGAATTAGGGCTTGTGGCTGTCAAATTGGGGTTTGTTGTTGATTTTGTGATAATGGATATGTGTTGGTGGATGGTTTACATGGTATGGACATTGTTTCCATGGATGATTAACAAGAAGATCTGAAGCTATTGATTCATGGGTTTTCACTGAATTGTTGGTGTTGCTCTCAAATTAAGAAGAAGTTGTAGAAGTGGAGATTGGAAGTTAGGGTATGAAATTATAGAGAAGGAGATAGTTGTCTGTGATGTTGCTTCAACTAATTATGCTGCTATTGGCTAAAGATGTGAAATGCATTGCAGGGATTATGCAGTGGAATTGGTGGTGGTATGTACTTATGAGGTGACAGTTATAGTTGAAATGGAAGCAAGAATGGGTGAACTGAGCTACAGCTTATGGGTGAATTGGTGGACTTGGAGCTGTGTAGCTGGGGTATTTGCTTTGTGTTTGAGATTGTGCGCTGCTGCAGGACAACAAATGGAGTTGCAGGTCAGCAAAGCAGGAAGGTGCTGGTGCAGAGAAGCACAATGGAATTGGAGTTACAAGAAATACATGGGAATGTGTTGCAATGCGTTGAGGACTGGATATGTTGTATGAGTCTGTGGTGATTGAACTAGATGAACTAGCGGTACTGGTGCTGTTGGTTTTCCTAAGATGGAAAGCTACAGCTTGAACTAATTGGTGATAGTGATGTTGCAAAGTAGAGATGAACTGTTAGTGATGGGTTGAAGCAATGTAATGCAGTGGATTGGCGGTTTGGGACTGGTTTAGATGAATGCTTAGGGTATTGAGGCTGCAGATGGATGAAGTGAAAGAAGAGAAGCAGCAACTGTGAAGAAGGTATGGCCATCATGGCTGGGAATGAGGCAATGAAGCAGGGCCATCATGGATGGATGGTGCAGCATTAGTTTTTGGCTATGTGCAAGTGTTCTGGATAGAACTAGTCAGACAACTCAGTGACTCAGGAAACCCAATTCAGTAATCAGACCATTCAGCTGAGTTACCGACTGACTGGGGAGCTGACTCAATGGTTCACTCTCCTGCTTTGACCCGTTTGACTAACGATGACCGTTAAGTCAATGGTTAACTTTAACGGAATCTGACAGAATATTCCTTCGACGGTGAAGAGCATCTCAGTTTGCCGGCGGCAACCTTTCGGAGCCGGATTCCGGAGAATTTCCGGCCAAAAACCAAGTTTTCCGGCGAGCGTTTTTGGAACATAATTTCTACACGGGTTTCTCTCACTTGTGGGCTTGATGGATTTCTATCTAATGGACTTTGAAGAGAAGACCTAATTTTGGAAGGAGTATCCTTTATGGAAATTGAGAAACATATAAAAGAGAAGACTTTAACCTAATCTGAGGATTTTTTTTATCAATCTTATATCTTATTATATCTACTTTTGTTTCTAGGGTTTACAACATGATATGCTTTCTCTTTCTTCTTGTTATGAACTCCATGAACATGAGCTAGAGTTTTTATTATTGGTTATGGAATAGTTGGATTTCACAAAGCATGATTCTTTGATATGATAAATTAGTTTTATCTCGTATTTATCGTTTACGATTCTCTGAAAATATAGTTACATGATTTGATTGATTGTTTTGTCAAGTTGCAAATTGTTAGAACTTCTAATCACATTTATTGCTAGTTTAGGGTTTATTATACGTAAAAGTGATAATCCTTGAATACAAGTAGCATAAATATGATTATAGTTTGTAGTGATATATTCTTATGATCATATGTGAATCGTAACCTTTATTAAATTGAATTAGTGCGCTTTCCACGTTCAATTGCTTTGATTGGCCTGATTTCATAAAACTTAATGCATCTAGGGAATTAAACTTGATTAGTGCTTTTACACGTTAGGTTGTTCTTTTAGATAGAACTCATACTCGCATCTTTTAATGTGTTTGTTGATGACAAAAGGAGATTAGCGGGATATTCTTGCGATCAAGATATTCTAGGGCTTTTGATAAAAGTTGAGATTAAAATATCAATTCTAGTTATTGTGTAGGAAACATATTTGTGAATGAAGATGAATCCTTAACCAATATTCTCACTACCTTGATTTGCGTGTTACTTTTTATTGTTTTGCTTTTATTTTATTTTAGTATATAAAAATAAGAAAAATACCCGGTGTTTTATATAAGGAACCGAAAATATATTGACAACCAAGACCTCTCTGTGGGATCGATCCTTTCTTGCCCTTGCTATATTTATATTTTGAGTAGTAAGAAACTGTAAATTATTTTTGACGCATACGACAGCGATCACTTATGTGGGATCAAGAAGCTCTACGAGTATTGTTGGTGGGAAACTAGATAATTGCAGTGTTATTAGTTTTCGATTGATTTGATTGACTAACGATTGTTGAAACTTTGATTACACCTAGTTTGTTTATTCTTGAGAATCTTCTCTTCTGATATAAGATTCACTCAAACTAGATCGAATATCAACGGGTGATAAATGCATTTATGTGTCTATTTTGTTCTCAATTATGTGTATTGTCAGTGCTCGATTTTGTATTTATTTGATTATTTTATGTTTTTGTAGGTGTTTTTGGAGAAATAAGCTTTTGCGGAGAAATTGGCTCGAAAAGTGGTATTTGGACCCCTGTGAGAAAATTACTGAAAGCACCCAGAAGATGTGTTAAATGCACCCCAGGAATATGTTCGAGGCAATCCATAAAAGTTATATTTACACCCCAGAAAAGTCACTAAAGGCACCTAAGAGGAATTGCTAAAGGCACCCCTCAGTTGGATAAGGGGAATCCCATTTCTGGGGAAACTTCTATTGGCAGATGGGGATTGGACAGGGGGAGGTCATCTTCTCCAATTCAAATATTGATTTTGTCTGGAAAATTTGTGCAGCAAAGTTCCAAATTAGAGTTTGATTTCCGAGCGACTTCCGGGGAGATTCAATCGTTGGATTGTGTTGGATTGCACTCTAATAGATTAAACAGGCCAAGTATGGTGTTGTGATTCAACTGATTTGGGTTGGATAATCGGGAACTCGATGAAACAATGGCAGAAACCTTTCTCGGGTTTGTTTGGATTCTTGGGACGAGATTTAACCGGAGAATTTCATGGGAAAGGATTGGTTTGGGCATGTGATGATGATACACGATACTCCATGGTTTTAAACTTGAAAAATAAAGAAAAGATGGTTCAATAAAACATGGAATAAATTTTCTCGGAATTTTGGTGTCATTTTAAATAAGGGACTTGCGTGACAGAAAGGAGAAGATAAACTCTGACATGATCCGTATCTACTAAATATGGAATTTGGAGCTAAACAGTGAACACATAAAGATTAAAGAGGAAAGAAAAGAAAATATTTTGTGCCTTTACTTGGAAGCGAGGAAAAAGAAGATTTGGGAGCAAGATACTCGGACTATGGTGTATATAAAGGCTTGGAGGAGTCTCAAGAGGGATTATCGAGAGTTTTGGAAAGAATAGAGAGGTTGCAGAGCAGAAATCACGAGTTGCAGTGTAACTTCTACTGTTGCTGAAGAAGAACAAGGTGAAGAACAAATACCTGCCAGAGTATGTCGCATAAGCAGTCTTATATTCAACAACAAAAGGGATTTATCGTTTATCATCTTTACTTGAAAAAGACTTCCAACAACTGGATGGCTACCTTTAGTAACTGTATTTGCGATTGTTTTACTACTTTTCTCTCTTTTCACCTTTGTAAACACCTTTTGAGCAATGGAAAAATCTTTTGAGTGTGCTTTTACCATGTGGAGCTAAACCCTATCACTGGGATGACGGAGGAAGCAATTCTCATAACTGTGATAACTTTATTTAATTCTTTTTATGACTTTTGCATTAATATAAATTGAATTATGATTTTAAATTAATTAGTTGTCATTTAGTTTGATGGGTTATGCTTAGCTTTAGTGTTTTGATAACCCACGCTTACCATTTACAATTAATGTTTTATAAAATATACCTTGGAAAAGATTAAGAGTCAATAATTGTTGATTTATGAGCTATAATTGTCTAAGAATTAATATTGAACCATAGAATAAGAGTTTGGTGAGATCCTGATTCCCAGTAATCTCTCAATATTGTCATTCTCTTTTATTTTGTTTGCTAGATTAATCTTATAATTTAAGTCTAAAATCAACTACACAAGTTCGAGAATCAAACCCTTATTTAGCACTGTAAAAACTACATCAACGGGATCTTTAGAACGGTTTGTAGATCTAAAGATATCTTGTGATAATCCATTGTTAACAGACTTCGTTCTGTGTATGATTGATCACAAGAGATTCAAGTGGTGTTGTGCAGGTTTTTATTGAGGATTAAAGAAGATTTGAAGACGAAGAAGATTTCTTATTAGTTCTCATATATTTGTGTGTGCATAAACCTTGATTGGCTGGGATCCAGCTAGAATCAGATTTATTCGATTGATTAGTTGCGTGAGATCGACATCGCTTTATAGATTCTCGTTGAGATATATACTGATTGATTGTGAATCTAAACTTAACTATTTTTGCAGTTATTGGATATATTGATCTAACCAGTCAAAGGAGTTTATAAGATTAAACGGAAGAGCCTTTGCATATGACTTGAGATATCTTTATATTGAAAGAATCAAAAGAGTTGCTACCAAACAGATTTATTATTCCTTTACTGTTTGGAATACGACCCAAAGGAATTGTACCAGTGCGTGACCTACAAAGTCGGAAGCGCATGGATACCGAGGAAACTATGTGCACTTGGGGTAGTTGCTTGGTCTCTACTATACGAAGTTTGTGTAGACTTTGTATAGCGGCATAATTCTGAGAGTATCCAATTCTGGACTAGGTCCTGGGGTTTTTCTACATTTGCAGTTTCCTTGTTAACAAAATCTTGCAGTGTATTTTACTTTTATATTTCTGCAATTATAATTTTTTATTATAATTAAAAGTAAAATACACAAACGTTAACTCTGATATACTTGATAATGATTCTATAGAGTTTGGTTAAGTCCGAACCTATTACCAAGTATCATACTTTGGTTGTCATATTGTCTCGATCTCTTATCCATAGACCATCACACAATGTATGAATACCAATTTATTGTATTGTCTCGACTCCATCCTTAGACGATCACTTTCGGTAAGAGGACTTATAAGTTGAAACAAAAATATCGTGGTGTATTTGGGTACCCTCGTATTTTCACACTTAAATACCCGATTGATGGAAGGAGTAGCTACCTTCTAACAGTGAATCGACCGGTAATTTGTGTAGCGACCACTACATCAACCACTCTTTCTATACCAAGTATCACTTTTCTATTATTTAATTACTTTAAACATGATTTTTTACTACAAAATTTGTTTACTCGGTGTATGATTTAGCGATCGGATTTAATTGTTTTGATTGTCAACTGGGATAGTTTTCTCTCCATTAGATTTGAAATTCCTAGGTCGCTTTCCACTTATTATAAAACCCTTGACACATTAGATTTTAAGGTAATTATGCTTCCCTTATTGGACATGCCCTCGGTATACATTATGTAAGACCCCATATTAAGTCCACTAAGCATATTATTCTTGACTATCCTTTTGCAAAATTTATCAGGTTCAATGTGTTGGATTACAAATACAATTCAGACACCCAATCTTCAACTCATATGTGAATGCAAAGTTGGTTCAATGATCGTGATGAAAATAGTACGGTAGAAATGGCTAGTGTAGCTTGGTATATTTATATGGAGAGGTGCAATATAGTCTTCAACAAAAAGTTTATAACTCCCTTTCAAACCACTCAACCTATAAATTTCCACTTGAAAAACTATGTTACTATTGCTATAGATCCTCATAGTATTAGTGTGGTTGTTTCAATTCCAAAATGGCATTCACCTAATACAAACTTTGTCAAGATTTATTGTGATGCTTCATTTTGTCATTTAACTAATGATAAAGGTTATGGTCTAATTCATAATTATTTAGGTACACACATTGCCTCAAGGTGTACAAGCTTTCTCGGAGCAGTAAGTTCTGAGCGGCTGAAATGTTGGATGGTGCCGGATGTTGCTTTCCGGGGTATATAAATATCACTTTGGAGACTGACTATTAGAGCTTAATCAGGCATATGAAGGCAAAATCTTGTATATTCCATGAGACTTTAAGGAGATCATTGAGGATCTTGGAATTCTTTTAAGTTCTTTTTGATAGGTGGAATTATTTACACACAAATAAGCTTGTTGATAAATGTCACGCTAGGAAGTATGGGTCTTCGGCCATTTTGGCTTAGAAGTTATTTTTGGTTTTCTCTTGTCAAACATTAATAGACAATTCTCAATGAAATTTTCTTTGCAGAAGAAAAGAAAAAAAATAACCTTAACGTTCCATACGAATGTTGATTCCAAACTTAGAAAAGGGTGGTTATATCTTAGCAAGTGGAGAATATTATTGAAAAGACTATTTCAACTCCAAACAGAGGCCACAATACAACATCGAACTCAGTACCAAAGGAATCCAGGATTAGATAAACAAGAAATTGTAAACCTACAACAACGAGTTCAAAAATAAATCTAGTATAACTTCTAATGTTTTTGTTAATAAGAAATTAATAACTAGTTGTATTATAATAATAATTATTATTATGTAATATATTATATCAGAACTAGTAGTAAAACACCAAGGTGACCAAATTTAAAGTACAAAAACTCCGTCTGGGATCCATTAAAACTCCATATTAAACAAAATTGATACAAAAACGCCAATTTTTAAAAAATTGATACAAAAACTCCAAACAAAATTGTTTTCATCAAATTCTATGATGAAACCAAAATTGGTTTCATCAAATTTTATGATGAAACCAGATTTAGTTTTAACTTATTTTTGCCTATTTTTATCATGAAACCAAAGTTTTTAATGATGAAACAATAAGTTTATGATGAAACCAAATTTTTGGTGATAATGTTTCTGGTTAGTGGTGGTGTTGGTTGGTGGTGGTGCTTTCTATGATGATGGTAGTGCTAGTATTTATTGGCGGATGTGGTGTTGGTTGCTAGTAGTGGTAGTTGTGGTGGAAATGATGGTTATGAAGCTGATGATGATGGGTGGTGCTGGTTGGTGGAGATGGTGATGCTGGTATATATTGATGGTGAATATGGTGGTGGTGTTTGATGACGGCAGTGGTGGCGGCGATGACGGTGTTGAAGGTTGGTGATGGTAGGATGGTGGCAGTGATGTTGTTTGTCATGTTACCGTTAATTAGTAATGGTGTTACTGGTTGGTGGTGATTGGTGATGTATTGTGACACCTTTGGGGTTTTTGTGTTACTTTTATTTTGATAGGTTTTTTGTGGATGGATAGTGACATTTTTAGGGTTATAACTCACGACCCGATATTGTATTAATAATTGGAGTCGAGGTACAAAGAGTTAGTCGGTAGCCAAACAACAAACTGGACACCAACTCCTTTTTAAATGATAAGTCCTATTATATGAAACAAATAATTGCCCATTTTAAAATTAAAATCATGACGTGCAATACAATTCTTTAGTCTCCTCGAAAATTCACCGAGAGTGGAGAAGGCTAGAGCGTTGAATTTGTAGCCGTGGCTGCAGGCATTTATCCGTTGCGTTTACGAGAAACTTGCATTAATTAATATTAACCTTTCCATTGGGAAAAAAAAACGATTTTAAGTATCGATTCAAACCGCTAGCCAAACCTCTTACTTGTGTTTGGGATTTAGGGTTTTTGAGTGAGTCATTTATTTTATACACACCGTGGTTGTTTTTAAAGTATTGGACCTGAGCCCCATCTTCACCCCTCCATTAAAGAAAAACAAATGAATCATCTTCTCATGAGAAGGATAATCCATTCATCATTTACTAAGATAAATTACTGACTTTTGGTCAAATGTATTTGACCTTGACTAATTAGGGTGCAAATATAAATTACTGCCAAAACTCATCCCGACCTTAATTCTTCCTCTTAGTTTTTTTATCGCTGCCATTGCGTCATCATTACCACTGAAAGCTTATTCTATAACTGTATATATTCCATTAAAAGAAAATTTTAACTTGTTATACCAGCGGAATCCATAGGGATAGGGTATTAAGATCAATAAACTAGCAACGTTGATAGAGATTAAGTGATGCATGTCGGATGTACAAAATATCATGCTCTATCTCAAATCCAATTATTTGGTCGAAATAAGGTGTGTGATTCATATATATAGTGGTACGCATGAAAAAAGATCATGGTGATCACCTATGTCATCAGAATATTAGCACTATTGTTTGATGGAAATGTTAGCTAGGAGGTTCAATCCAGCCAAAATCCTCTTCAAAATAAAATATACAACCATAGTAGATTAGAGTAGCTAGTTACACAGTATACAACTTAATCTCATAGTCTATTTTTAAGAACCGAAGAAAAATGGTCCCAAATTAAACAACCATGAATCCATGATAATAGGTTGAGTAGAAACAAAAGCAACATTAACATTCCACAAACAGTCTTAACAATAATATGTATAGACGCATGTCCGGTCTTCGTTTTCTATGCATCCTGCATAGGCATAGTTGTCTCCATGTTTAGTCTCAAAAGGGATTTCACAACAGGTTCTTGCCCCGACGCCGCATATGTCAATAACTTGACTGGTGCATTCAAACATCTCATTGCAAATATTTCCTGCCATTGCACCTGCAATTATGCTTAATCAAATTTGGTTAGTAAAAATTAAATGAAATTATACATCTATAGCAACGTAGAATAAAAATTCAATAGGAAGCTATTAATTACCAGAGATGAAAAAGATGATCATTAAGAAAAAATAGCAACACACAACAGCTGGAGAAACAAGCTTAGCCATCTCTTTTCGGAACTGATTTCCAAGGTCAGGGACGAGTAATTTATATTTGCACCCTACCGAGTCCAGGTCAAATGTATTTTACTAAAAGTCAGCTTTCCCCCTAAATGTTTTGGATTTCCCTTTAACAAAAATCTTTACTAAACCTCCATTTCTTCAGCACAACAGTAATGTTAATAACCTTTATTTGTTGTCAGTCCATTCTCCTCCTTTGATTCTAATCACAACCAGAAGCAGAAGAAGAAGTTATGTTTCACGATCAGGTAGTCAAAAAACTCAAATTCAATTTATCAAAAAAAGAAAAAAGAAAACTCAATTTGAAATACAAGTACTTGATCAGTGCATATCTGGTCAAATTAAGAAACTTGATGATTCATTAGTATACTTTGATAAATTGATTTCGTTAAAGCCCTTACCAGCTATTGAAACATTTAATCATCTATTCATTTCAATCTCAAAACTTAGATGTCATTCTTCTGTTTTTCCACTGTATAACAAGATTAAATGGATTGGCATTCAACCTAATATATTCACATTTAATATTTTAATTAATAAACTGTTGTTGCCAGTTAACTGGATTTGATTATGGGTTCTGTTTGTTTGGAGAAATTCTAAAGAGCGGATATGATCCTAATATTATAACATTCAATACTTTGATTAAAGGGGTATGTGTGCAAGGAATGAATTCTTCTGCCCTTCAGTTGTTTGATAAAATGACTGGAACTGGGGTTTCACCCACAGTATTTACCTATAATATACTGATAAATTCTCTGTGCAAAGAAGGGGAGACGAAGACAGCAAACCAGATATTTGAGGAAATGATCAAGTTAGACAAGGAGCCTGATGTGATTACTTATAACTGATAGATGGTTTGTGCTTGACAGGTAAGATCGAGGAAGCCCGGAAATTGTTTGATTCAATGGTTGATAAGGGTCTTGAGCATGATTTATACAGTTTCAGTGTGTTGATTAATGGGTATTGCAAGAAGTTTAAGTTGGATGATGCTCTGCTGCTCTTCGAGAAAATGAAGCAAAAGGGAATAAAGCCAACACAAGTTTCCTACACTACTCTTCTGAATGGACTATGCAGGGCCAAAAAAGTTACAATTGCACGAAGCCTGCTACTCCAGATGCAATCAACTGGTGCATCTCCAAACATAGTTACATATAACACCATGTTGGATGGCCTCTGCAAGAATGATCATATTGATGAGGCGAAAGAGTTATTCCAGTCTATGAAACTTAAGGGGTATAAAGCTGATATTCAGACTTATGGTTTAGTTATTGATGGGTTGTGCAAGGCTGGAAAATTTCAAGATGCAAAGAAATTGTTCCATGATATCCCAAATCAAGGATTAGTTCCCAATGTTAGAACATATACCATAATGATCAGTGGCATGTGCAGAGAAGGTATTTTATTTGAGGCCGAGAAATTGATATTTGAAATGGAAAAGCATGGTTGCGTGCCAAATGCTGCAACCTATGAAACCATTATTAAGGGTTTTCTTGAAAGAAAGGAAGTTGAGAAAGCCAACGAGTTTCTTCAAAAAATGCGACAAAGAAAATTTTCACCAAGCAATGCCCTTATTTAATTGTTAATTATTTTTCTGTGGAGCAGCTCAAAAACTTACTTTGGCTAAATCTGTATGTGACTGATGTAGAGGAATTTAATAGTTACCAAACATTTGCGGAATGTCTTATTAGATAAGTGCGTGCTTATCTGGGTGGTGTTTCCCTGTTGGTCGTATAGGACTGAGGTATGTATTTCCAATACCAGAGCCTATTTGATACGAGGCAAGTACAAAAGTTCCTGAAATTATTGAATTTGTTGTCCGCTTAATCTCTTTATAACTTGAGTTTCATAACAATGAAATATCAAAGAAGGGTACCTTACCCACTTTTTTTTTACAAGGTCCAGGGGTTGAGGTAAAAAACACAAGGTCAATATGGTAATGCAAATTGCTTTCGAAATACCTGGTCACCAAGTGTTTATGTTATTTCAGGTAAGAAACTTAGAAATGGTTAACTTATAAATATTTAATGTAGATGCATTTAATCGTAACTTGATGTTATAATGATAATTATTACATGCATATCACAAATTTGTTCACATCTTGTTTTTGGGTGTTGTTGTTTCCATTAATAAAATCACCAAGCCACCAAATTCTATTAGAATGCCCAAAATAACTGCAGTGCCATCATTCTGAGATTATCATATTTATCTTTGTCTGACTTTGGTTTGGGGAATAGTGAATTTCTCCAGTTTTCTGTATATCACTTCCCAGAGATAAATCCATCAAGATCTTGTATACAGAAGGTAATAATGAAAGTTGATCTTGATTAAGTGCTCTTAAATTGGACCAAAATTTCTCAGCTGGGGATGGCTTTTTCAGCCTTCTTTGACTTTGGTCAAAAGTATGACATGCCACTTATGTGGCAACTGTAGGACCACAAATAGAAAACTGTCAATTTCCTGTAAAGTTGGAGATAAAAATTAGCTGTGTTGCTAATAAGCAAAAGAGCTGTATTTGGAAAATGGGATGAAAACATGTCCAACACTCAATATTTCAAGGTTTTCATTTCCTAGCCCACATTGTCTATCTTATGATCATGAATTTGCCGGTCGGTTTTTCTTCACGGGAAATATAGTACACAGAGAATTCCGGCCGGCTTTCTTCAGGTTCTCCCATTATATTGTGATTGTAAATGTGTACATTGTTGTTTACTCTTTTTATCTAATTGATGGCTTTAATTGATCTTGAATGTTGTTGTGGCAACAGAGGAATTTCAAGATGAATGGTTCAGGAGGTTTCTATGGGAAGAATTTTGGATCAAGTAATTACTCTTCATCTTCTCTTACGAGGAGGAAAAGTATGGATATCGGAGGCATTGATAATCTTGGACGAAGATCGACTTCGTCTTCCCGTTACATGTATGTTTTATAAAACACAAATGTTTTGGTTTCTTTCTGTACCACTGAAACTTGATAATGTCTGTTATTAATAACCCTTTGGTTACAAGATAGCAGATTTGCAAATGGGTATAAACTTTGTAAACTAATCAAATCTTAAAAGTGTTTGTAACATACTAATATGATGAACCCATTTGAGTAAAACTGCCTGAAAACCAATCCAACGAACATAAACAATTTGTGCATATTATAGAAGCTGAATGCTGTTATGATACATGGAACGGCGGAATCGGATATAGGATGTTGCATGCACTTTTACGGTAACGCGGAGTATTAACTGTTATATCCTTGTTTTGTATTTAGGGGAGCAGCTGGTGAGCATACGGTTAAGCGTTTACGGCTTTCAAGGGCTTTGACAGTACCTGAAACTACGAGCATTTTTGAGGCATGCCATCGAATGGTTTCTCGTAAAGCTGATGCTTTGTTGCTAACTGACTCAAATGCTTTACTTTGTGGGATATTGACAGACAAGGTTTATCTTTGTTTGGAGTATTAATCATTTAGTTCTTCTTTTTAATCATGTACTCTTCAATATATTTTTTTTTTCGTTTCTTTTCTTTTATCATATGAAGGACATAGCAACTAGAGTCATTGCTCGTGAGCTAAATCTTAAAGATACACCTGTATCCAAAGTGATGACGAGGAATCCAGCTTTTGTTCTCTCTAATACCCCGGCTGTGGAAGCCTTGCAGAAAATGGTGCAAGGTTTTTAACACTCTTTAGGCACCCGTTTGTCACCATTGCCATGGTTTGTTTTTTATTTTCTAACACTCGTACATTTATCAGGAAAATTTCGGCATCTTCCTGTAGTGGAAAATGGGAAGGTTATTGCATTACTTGATATTGCAAAGTGTCTATATGATGCTATTGCACGCATGGAAAGGGTGGCTGAGAAGGGAAAAGCCATAGCAGCTGCTGTTGAGGGAGTAGAGAAACAATGGGGAACCTCGGCATCTGGTTGGTGCATATTTTATTATCAAATAACTCGTACATCTTGATCGTTGTTCTCTTTTCAGCAAGGTTAACGTTTTTCCGTTGTTTACAGGACCGAATACATTCATTGAAACTATTAGGGAGCGCATGTTTAAGCCCTCTTTATCTACCATCGTTGATGAGAATTCAAAGTAGGTAATGTCCTCATTAGTCATCGAATTTATAGAATTTTTCCAGCTATTTTTCATGGGGATTTTCTTTTATAAATTGACTCATCAAAAAGGAGTGTTTTAGGGTGGTAACTGTCTCACGAACAGACACAGTGTTGACGGCAACAAAGAAAATGCTGGAGTGTAAGTTAAATTCAGCGATTGTGACAGTAGACAACAACCCATGTGGAATCTTAACGTGAGTACTTCTCAACCATTGCCTTAGCTCCTGTATCTTTATTTTGTTCGTCACCCACTAAAGAAACTATATCTTTTTGACATCCTATATAAGTTCGAAGGATATTTTAATGCGAGTCATTGGACAAAATCTACCTCCAGAGTCAACTTATGCAGAGACGGTACCCCTTTTTTACTTTAACTTGTGCAAAGTTTATCTTCTTTCCATAAACTGCAATAATTTCCACATATAGCCTGTCTACTCTCTACATATTCATCCGCAAGGGATGAATTACTAACTTTGAAACTTCTAAGCATCAAATGTGGTATATGATATCCAGGTCATGACACCCGATCCAGAAGGTGCATCAATAGATACACCAATTGTTGTAGCTCTACAAAAGATGCACGACGGAAAATTTTTGCACCTTCCTGTCATTGATCGAGGTATTTTACTCTTCTGCAATAATATAGAAATGAAAATCAGTTTTCATTAAACTCACCACTGATTTGGCCTACATCATTTGCAGATGGAAGTGTTGTTACTGTCCTTGATGTAATTCACATCACCCATGCTGCTGTAGCCACAGTAAGTCAACTCTGCATCCTCTGATGTCATCTAAGGCTCCAATTTGGTAATTTGACCAATGTCTCGTATATCTATTAGGTGGAAAATAGTGGAGTTGGAAATGAACCTGCAAGCGCTATAATGCAAAACTTTTGGGATTCTACCATGGCATCAGGGCCTTTGGAAGATGAAGATTCACGAAGGTTGTCAAGTTATGTACTTGCGGTTGTACCTTTTTAATTTTCTATAACCTTCTACTTACATTTTCTTAAACACCTTTCAGTGAGGGATCCATGAAACTAACTTCTGAAGAAACAGATCCGGATAGTAGATATTCTGGATCCAACCTACCAAACTCCTTTGGCTTCAAGCTTGAAGATAAAAAGGGTCTGCTTCATAGGTTCACCTCTGGTACTATTCCTTCTTAAATCAGAGCATTCAGTTACACATACACCTCTAGTGTTACTGTAGTAGTTTGTGATTGTGGTAAGCTAAGTTGGAACTCATGTTAACGGTTGTTCTCGGTGATTCAGATACAAGAAGTTTAACGGATCTTACGACATGCATTCTGCAGAGAGTGGGTGATGACATCGATCCGAACCACCTGCCACAAATTCTGGTATCTCAAAATTGTTCAGATTTTGCTTTTGCTTGAGATAGTAGTTCAGTGCATATGTTGCTTATCACACATCAACTTCCAACCATGTTGGTGTTCTTATTGACTTGTCCTATGCAGTATGAAGATGAAGACCGCGACAAAGTCATTATTGCATCAGATAGCGACCTTACAACAGCCGTGGAACATGCTAAAGAAGTTGGTTTGAAGGTATGACAGGCAGCTCTGAAACTTTATTTTACAATGCATCATTCTCATTGTTCTGGCAAACTTTTTTTGATTTTGGTATGATAAATTATGGCTGTAACAGGGTTTAAGGTTGCATTTAGATTATTCAGAATCAAGTATGGGAAAATCTCAAAGTATGGAGTTCGCAAATAGTAATGCATGGGCTGGCGCATATAGCGCAGTAGCAGCCGGAACTGCCCTAGTTGCCAGCATTGGTATATTTGCTTTCTTGAAGAGATACAGTTCTTGATCAGTATCTAATGTTCTCAGCATTGCAGATTAGAAGAAAAGAACTTGGGTCATGGAAGAAGCAATACTGGCCCTTGTAAACACTGGGGAATATTTCTTTTTCCATTTTCTATATTCAATTTTAATTTTTTCTATTTTCTCTGTTGTTTTTCAATATTTACATTTATACTGGTTCTAACACTATACAACCCGGTCCACAGTAGACAAAAATGCTTCATGACCAACTCCTTTACCGACATAGCCACAGGCAGCTGTTATTAGTAATGCAATTTTTACCCTGTTTGCTCAGTGCCAATGACTTGTTCATTGGTTTTCTTCTCCTCCCTTTGGATTTTAGCACAAGAAGATGGTAGGTGAATGGGATGCATCAAGGACTTGGGGGTAGACAGCAAACAGCTGTGTGGAGTCCCAAATTAATACAAGGGTGTTTTACGGAATGGTCACACTCTCTTAATTGGTTTTACAAAATGATCACAACTTTAATTAGTGATTACAAAGTGGTATTTTATCATCCGACTTAACAGTTTTGAGAAAAACAGTCTGAATTTTGTCTCAAATACCCCTCTAGAATTCTTGAACTGATGATAGTGGTGGTGGTGGCGGCGGCGGTTGCGCTATACCCAAGAGAGGAGGCGGTGAACCCTTCTGGGGACTGTGATGGAAGGATCCTGAATGCGGGCTGAAGTTCGTTGCTATGTAAAGATCCTGATCTATTTCACCAACAACAGCAGCAATAAGCAGTAGCACCACCACCACCTGCAAGCAGCACCACCACCAACACCAAGAAGCACCACCGAAAGGTTATACTAACAGCTCCATCAAAACCATCAAAGCCATTCTTAACAACGAATCTTTTCAACTTCAATCCCTATTCCACTTCACTGATAAAACATACATGCACCATCCTGTAACAATCCAAACTAGGGTTTCAGAAATAATACCCAATTTCAGAAATTTAGGTTTATAAGAAAAATATCCAAAACTAGAGTTTCTGAATCGAAATTGGGATAACATATAATCTTGTGAAAAATCAACAAATTACAGAAAGAAAAAAAATCCCCAACAAATTCTTTCACAAATTTAGGATCTATGACAAAAAAAAAAAATATTAAAAATTAAAAAACTACACTTTCTGTGAGCATCATCGTGAATATCTTGAATACGAAAACTAACGGTGATCATCATCTTCAACATCTTGATTAACTGGTGATGAGAAAAACTCTTTTAACTCGTGATGAAGAAGACAACCCTTAATCCGCGATGAAGAAGAAATCTCAGTTCGACGAAGTATGAATATTAACTACATAAACGGTAAGTTCACCACACCATTCTCTCCATTGCTGCAGAGAAGAAAAATCAGAACACAAGCGGCGGGTTAATGAGGTAGGAGATAGAACTGGTGAGTTATATGTTAGGTTTTCACACAGTTTGATCGAACGGCGCACAATTCTTAAAGATTTGCACACCCGATGGCATAATCGTAATTGACTTTTGTCCAGGGATAACTAGGTAATTTCAGCACCTGACATAACTCTGACGAGCGACATAACCATACCGTTAGTTGTCTAGTGATCATTTTGTTAAAATTTTGTAACAGTGGGACTAATCTGTGAACCGGATTAAGAAACTGTGACTGTTTTTGTAAATACTCTTAATACAAACTAGGTACTTTATCGGCTTAGATGAAGACAAAAGTCTATTGCTTAACAGAAACGCACCCATCAGAGAGGACCTTACGTGGAGATTAGATGTTCAGATAATCTATTTTTTATATTTAATAAACAGATCCAATTTTTATAAAAGGTTTTTTTGACATCCACTTAAAAAACGGTGATTCTTTACCGACCGAGAAAACTGACTATGCCAAAACCGATGGACTCATATTTTTTGTGTGGGTTTCATTGGGCCCCGTGGAAGTCAGCAGGGCCGGTATATGTGAGATGAGAGAAAAGGGGAGCGGTTTTTTTTAATCGGTTGTTTTCGTTGTCCGTAAAGAATTTTTGCTTAAAAAATTCAAATCGCCAACTTGCCTGTAAGGATTTTTTAAGCAATCCGCCAGTAGCAGTGACGTGACGTAGAACTAAGACCCCCATGTTCAAATGGGCTGACATCACTGTTGCAATTTAGTAATATACAGGAGCAGAAGGACAAAATTAAGTCCAATATGGAAGAATGCATCAAATAGTTGAGAATCTTTGGACGGACCAGGAGGAACAAATTTACTAATTCCAGAAGTGCTGCTATCAGCGGAGCTGGAAAATCTATTATGGGGAGGGAAAGTTTGTTCAGTGTAGGTAAAAAGGTAGAAAAAAACTTAGGCAGGGAAAAAATAACCTTGGTATAGCCAAAAATGGGCTTGACAGCCAGCTCAACAGGGTAGATTGCCTATCGTTGCCATGGGCTGGCTCCGCCACTGCTATTAGAAAAGCAAAAAAGAATGTCCAACACTAGCATGACATACAAGAGAAATTCAGGAAAACAAAGAATAGAAATCAATTAATAAGGTTTGGGGATAAAAACACTGAATTTTCTCATGACTCTACTAAGAAAAGACAGAGAAGAAACAAAATTGATCCCATCAAGAATATCAAAGGAGAACGGCTTACTGGCATCAAAGAAATCTCTGAATGCTTTACAACTCACTTTGAACCAGAAAATGCTAGATGTTTTGGAAATAAAAATGTCATATTCAGTATGGTTGTATCACCATATCCAAACTTCTTGCTCAAAGACTCGAGCCCATCCTACCTGAACTATTTTTCCCATTTCAGTATGCTCTTTATTCATGGAAGACAAATATCTGACAACATTGCCATCACTCATGAACTAATCCATCACATGAAGACCAGAAATGGAAAGAAATTGGACAAAGGAATTATGGGAGTCAAAATTGATATGGCCAAAGCATTTGATAGAGTTGAATGGAGTTTTATTATGGCTATCGTGACTCAAATGAGACTTAGTAACGAATGGTGCAACCTTATTCAACGTTATACTTCTACCACCAATCTGGTTTTCCTAGTCAATGGCTCTCCTAGGAAATTCTTCAAACCATCAAGGAGGCTAAGACAAGGAAACCCTCTATCTCTATATCTAGTCCTTATTTGCATGGATGCTCTTTCTAGAAGTCTAATTAACGCTGAGCAATTGGGTCTAATTCATGGGACTAAGCTGTGTCCAGAAGCTCCTCCACACCTCCTATTTGCTAATGGTTGCATGGTTTTCTATAAAGTTAACATGGAAGAATGTAAGAATCTGGTTCAAGTGTTCAATGAATTCATTAACTCCTCTGGGCAAATGATAAATTTATCCAAATCTGGTATACTCTTAAAAAAAAAATACTACCCCAGATGTGGATGCCTGCATCAATAACTTCATGCAAGTCCATAAAATTGACATCAAGGATAAATATTTAGGTTCTCCTCTCTTTAACAACAAAACCAAAATTCAAGTGAAATGACGAGGGTACGAAGTACACCATAATCTTTCTGAAATCAACCTATAAGTCCCACCTTGTGTAATCTAATTTAGACAGAGACTGTCAAGAAGATGATGATAACAATGCATACACTTGGTATTGTATAAGTCCGAAACCGAACCTTAAACTATATGGATCAACCCAAGTGATTGGATTAACGTATAATATACTTAATTTTAATTATAACCAAAACAATAATTATAATTGTGGAAAGTAAAAGTAAAGACACAACAAAATTTTGTTAACGAGGAAACCGTAAATGCAGAAAACCCCGGGACCTAGTCCAATTTTGAATAATCTCAGAACTAAGCCTCTATACAAAGAACACTACCAACTTCGTATAATTGAGACCAAGTAAAGTACCCCTAATTACCTAGTTTCCTCAGTATGCCTATGCCTACAACCAATCTGGACAACGCATGTGAATCCTAAGATAGAGTTCACTATCTTAAGTTGGTTCAGCCGCTGTGAAGGCTTCAAGCACTCAATTCCTTTGGATCATCTTCCGAAACAAAAAAAGGGCTAATATGTTTAGTAACCAGTCTTCAAATCTCAAGAAGTAAATTAGAGATGATATTGTTGAGTTCAACAAAGGCTCATTCGTGTAATATAATCCTTTGTTGAGTAAGATCTACCAAGATCTAGATTATCAAGAGAATCACATCCAGGTATAATACTGAATAATACCATCAACTAATAACTTGCCGATTTACTACGACTAGTCAATCAATTTTGTATGAATGATAAACAAGATCTAGTCGGATCTTATTCGATCAAGTTTGTACACAAAGTTAAATCATAAAGATACGAAACCAATAACAAATATTTTTGTTTTCAAATCTTCAATGTCTACTTCTGTACTTGCACATCCAAACCTGATTTCAACTTATAATCGATCACACAAAAATAGAGTCTGTTAACGATGGATGATCACAAGTCATCGTCGGATCTAAAAACAGATCTGAACAACCGTTAATCCCTTGATCTAGTTTGAGTGACCTTATGTCAGAAGAGGAGGCTCTCAAGAATAATCAAACTAGGTGCAATCAGGGTTTAACAACCATTAGTCAACCAAATAAATAATTGAAAAGTAAAATAACAATGCAGATTCTAGTTTCACACCAACGATACCATCTAGAGGCTTCTTGATCCCACATAAGACTTTAAACTAGCAGACGTAAGAGATCTCGCCTAATTAGGTTACTCTCCTCTCCAAGATAGTATTGCAAATAATAATATTATTCGGCTACATCAGTCACTACAAAATGAAGTTCCTGCCTCAGGATAAGTTTGTAAGAAGAACAAACATCACTTTTTATAGATGAAGGTAGTTTGGACATTAAGGAATTTCCATAGCCAAAATATTTTCAAGATTTGTACTAAACGCATATTTCGGTTTTGTATAGTTCCAACCAATATCCAAATATAATATCGAAATGCCTCTTGGATTACAACTCAATATTAGCTAGCATACAAGATAACTAATATATCTTCCAGAGATATGTTTTTCCTGCTGGAAAAACAAAACATATATATTCGAAAATCTAAACAAACAGATTCTCAAACATTTTGGCTTAGGATCTTACCTTGAGTACGAATGAATATATTTGAACAATAAAATATAGATTTGTACACATGTTCAAATTACTCATAATGTCTACATCTTGAACTTTTCTACTTTGCAAACCCAACTTCCAAACCCTAAAGTGTACGTGAGTTCGAAAATAGGTTTTTCCATGGGGACCAGTTCATCTAGAGATCCCCAATAGATATGGATTGGTTCTGTTAGAAATCCCCAATAGGGATCGCTCCTTCTAGAGATACCTAATGCATAAGGATCGATCCTGCTGTAGATCCCCAAAAGGAACCAGACCACCAATCCATTGATTTTTTTCAACTACGACACAAGTTTTGTAAGTCTGCTTTCTTAAACTCATGTAATTTAACATAGTTTTGTAGGCATAAATCAATCCTAAGTTCATTACGCAATCTAGTAACAAGTTACAAAGATTATGTCTAGTAGCAATTACGAAGTTCAAAAGTTAGACGTTATACTTCGTAATTCATTATACCACAGTTGTAAACAACTTGTATATTCTTCCTTAACATTTTGATCACAATAAGATGATCAATTCTCTAATACTAGAGTTTCATGCATATAACTTTGCATGTTAACCAACTTGAAAGTAACAATAGAAATGAAAACAAGTCAAGTATTGTATTACTAACCTCAAGTATAAGGATGACGTATTCGTTGTTATAGGTACGTATTTGGATTCTTCAGGTTCGGAGTAATACTTGTATGTCTTAACATTTATAGGCTTCCTAGTCTAACCTAATGAAGTTGACTCTAGTAATATAATCAAGCGACTTTTGAGTTTTGATACTAAAATATGACAACCAACCTTGACATACCAACGCTTGGCGGGTTCATCCGATTAATGCTCTAACATTAAGCCTTCAAACCTTGCATTAAAAGGTTAAAGTTTAGACTTGCTGGTTGGAAAAGTGAAACCCTATCTACTATATGAAAAGCTAATATGAAAAATTATGTATCAGATGAACTGTTTGATTTCAAGCTCCCAAAACCCACTTGTAGAGACATGAATAAAACTTAAAGAGGTTTGTTCTGGAGTAACTACCCTGAAAAACCTAAGGGGCTATACTACATCGCTTGGGACTCTGTTTGCAAACCCAAAGAACTGGGTGGTTTGGGGTTTAGAAATTTGGGCTTCTTTAATAATGCAATGATCACTAAAATAACATAGAGGCTCACCTCTGATCCAGAGTCCTTATGGTCATCAACCATGAGAGCTACCCACTTTGAGGGTCAAGAGGTAATTAAATTACGTACTACACCAAAAACTACTGACTCTTGGATTTGGAAAGGTATCTTAGAAGGAGTGGCCAATATTCAGAATTATTACAAATGAAAGGTTGGAATGGTTCAAGAATTTTCATCCGGGAAGATAGATGGATAAACAACTAAGATAACATTCTTATTAAACCTATTTAATGCCCAAATGACCTCATCACTGTCAATCAGTTCATGAATGACAGAGGTGAATGAGATACCACATCCCTTGCTCTTTGGTCATCCCAGGAAGATTAAACAACTATTAAAGATACAAAATTCAACAATAAGGAAGAATAAATCATTACTTGGAGCTTAAATGACAAAGGGGAATTTACAGTGAAATTTCTCTATGACAAGCAAATATATGAAAAGTATAAAGGGGACACCAGCAACCCTATTTGGCCAAAAATCTGAAGTTGGATACTTCACCAGTTATACATCTTTTTGTCTGGAAATATGCTCATGGGATTCTCCATACTAATGCCAAGACTACAAGTATTCTCAGTTATATTGATCATATATGCAACCTCGGAAAATCTGCAAAGGAGGACATAACCCATATACTGATATCCTGTCTTTTTGCTTCCTCTATTTGGGATCAGTTATCTGGTCCCCAACATCAGGTGTGTGGGGATGATACTTCCTTTCCAGATTGGCTCAACAGATGGTTCACCCCTTAATTACAACCCTCAAAGTAGCTGGAACTCTGCCTATGCTACCACCTACTAGTTCATTTGGAAATCCAGACGTGCCTGCTTCTTTAGAAGGATTTTTCCAGTAGATGACACTAATATCCAGTAGTAGTAGACAACACCTTTGCTCCTTTTACATAGTTATGCACAATTAGAATCACATTCTCAACAATCTCCATTATCAAAGACATGATCAGGACATCAGAGAAAAAATTGTCTGACACCACAAGGAAAATTTTGGGATCACTATTAACATAAGCACAATGGATGTCTATTCTACTAGTGCTAATTCTAACAATTACCGCTTTACTAGCTTGCTCTTGTTGTTATATCCTTCTTAGGGAACTGTGTGGGATCAAGAAACTTCAAAGAAGCTATCACTAAAGACTGCAGAGTAAGGAAGGAGAAGACCTAGCTCTAATCTGGGGCAAGGAGTTATAGAAGGCCAGCATACACTTCAAAGCTCAGTATGAAGCAACTTTGGAAAAAATAAAGGATGCCTATAACAAAGAAGTTCAAGGAAGATTCAACCGAGCACCAAATGCAAGGTGGAAAATCTTAGATTATTGATTTTTTTTCCTTGGTAATCTGATCAAGGTGGGCCATGATCATAAAAAAATCGATAGTAAATTTAGCTAAGTTAGTGGTCAAGTCTATGTCCCTAGGAAATTTCAATTGGAAGGGTCCACATTCGTTGCAATTACTTAAATCTTTAGATTCAGTAGAAAATAATGACATTAGAAATATTTTGTATGTCAATTCAGGGATTCTGTACAGTGCTATCCTTAGCCCTGTAGACCCAACTTATATTATTGAGTAGTTGTTCCTCTGGAACAGTCCTCTCTGTTTTATTATGGAAAAATAATAATTTAGTAATATAAATCAATAATTCTATGTTGATGCTCATTTTTTTCGTGATTTATTCCGAGAGGAGATCCAATGTCAGGTGGGACATCCCTTTATCACTGGGATAGAGGATGAACAAATATCATCCCTTCGCTCATTGTGATTTTTCTTCAAGAGAAATCTTAGGGACATTTAGCATTTTCGAATATAAAACGACAATTTTGGGAGCTCTTTTATTTTTCTTGACAAAATATAATTATAATGAAGTAAAATATAATGTCATATCCATGAAAAGTTTTCTTTTTTCATTTCAGTTGTTACTAATTTGTAAAAGGTAAGGGTGTATTACAATAATTATGACTCATTAAGTATGTTCAAGAAAATTACATTCAAGCTAAAGGATCTTTGTTCTCTTAGCTTTTGGAAGTACTGGTGGTCAGATTTTTCAGAATCAGTCTAACAGAAGATGCATGGTAAGTCATATGAAAATTGGTGGAGAATGGTATTTTCATTTTCCCGGCAACTAAATTTAGTAGAGAGTATCGACTTTCCAGAAATTCATCATGATTTCAGAAACACTATGTTGAGAACTGAAGGGGAGGATGCTCTAGATGAAATAAAACTGGGTACTTGTAAACAGTTCATGTCTTGAAGATATAGTGAAGGACACTTTTTTTTCTTATATCGTTCCCTGTTTTGGCGTTAGTATGTTCCGCCCAGGGTTCCTTTTTCGTATGGAAAACTAAACAACAATCACTGTCGTTGATCGTGGTTTCCTCCTATGAACGTAAATTATAAATTTACCTCTGGTTTGGCGCCAAAAATTAATATATAGTTTTATGCACAATGTCTTAGTTTCACATGGAAAGTAATATTAAAAATTATTTTAATATTTATGATAAGGCGCGTCTCCAGTGAACCCTATAGCTCCTCTGGATGGACCCTCAGTATTTATATAATCAATATGCTAGAGCTCATTCTGCCGAACCTTCGTATAGAGTTATCAACTTGAATATTACTAGATATTTACTAGTACTAAGTCTTTTAAACCTGTTCTTGTGCCCATTCATCCCTTGAACTTGTTCTACTCACTGAACCCTTACCAAATATTTATTAGTACATAACATTCTGAACTTGTTCTTGTGATGTATGTTCCACAGCTAAATTCCTTCACTGAACTTATTCTTTATATCTATCAATATATATGTTCCCACTTGAACAATATTGATTCATTAATGTATGTACAATATTGAACATGTTCATAATTACTATTACTTGAGTTATATAACTTATTATCATGTTTTCTCTAACTTTGGGACTTAATAAACAATAATTTACATGTTTGCCTCATTAAGAGGATTCTAGTGCCAATTGATGCCAATATCAAAGACGACAACATAATAAAAAGGTAACATCCATGACGCTAATACCATTAACTAATGTCATCGATCCCTAATTGATGGCAGCAACATTGGAAGTTGATGGCACTAGAAAATAACAAAAGATCATGACTGACTGGTGCCATAGGTTTACTATGCAGGTGTCAACTAAAGATACCATAATCAATAACGTGTTTTTCACTTTCATCCCAACGCTAGTAAAAGTTGCTTCTTTATCTTTATTTAATGCTGACGGCACCAGTTCAGCATCCCCAGTTCACGAAGTTAAGGTCAATGGCATTCCATCTCTTGTACGCTCATATACTTTTTGAACTTGAGCTTAATTTACTTTTGGTGACCAAGGTTTAACGTATTTCTAGATAGACAAACTACTTATGAATCCATTTGGGTAGGTATTTGGTACCGGGATCTTTGAATTCATTAAGCCTTTACTGAACTCATTAGTCTCATTAGGTTTGACAATCGTCAATATAGTTAATTATAATGTTATCTGAATCTTGGCTCAACTACCTGACCACAAAATATTTATTTCAGTTAACTAGACTGTGACAACACTTTGCTCTACAATTAATATTTCTACGATAATCAACTAAGTCATATTGGTTACAAGTAGTCTCTTGATTACTTAGATTGGTTACTAAACCTACAAGTAGTCTCTTGATTACTTTCTAACCAAGAAATTATTTTTGAAATGACTCTCCTTCCAAGGGTTTCCCAAACCTAAGAAAGAAGCCTTTATATATATATATATATATGTACACTTTTGAGACTAGGTTTCAAGGTGCATATTTTCCATACACAAATTTTTTTGTCTCTTGAAACTCAAAATACATGGATGGTTCTTGCATTAAAATTTGTGTTAAGGAAGAAAAGAAAAACGAGAAGATGGTTATGAAGAAATTGTTAAATTTTCTGATTTTTTTTTTCACCATATCATGCTACTTTTCTCACGAACATAAAGACTCTAAGCCTGTTCAGATGTCTGCTGATCATGTTGGAAATCTTATGAGAGATTTTGAAGTTGTGTTTGATCAACTTTCCGCTTTTAAAAAGAATATTGATCTTGTGAATTCAGATTTGAATAAGGCCTCTGAAGATGTTGCTTCCCTGAAAGCTTTGGTAAAAGATTATATCTAATTTGATGCTTCTTTTTTTATTACAAGTTAACTCCTTGTAGGAATTTTATTTTTATTGTTTAAAGGAGGAATAATAGTTTTTGGAGTAGTTCTTATGTGTTACATTAGCGATTCCAAATACTATCATCTTACATGTTTAAAATTTATATAATTAAATTTTATTTTGGATGATGACTTGCAATACCTAATCTTCATGGATTATATATATGTATTGATTATTTTTGTGAGAGTTGTTCTTTGCTATCATGTTATGGTGATTAGAACATATACCTCATATTTTATCATAGGTTAAGCTCTTAACTCTTGCAAAAGAGGAGTAAACTATTTTGAGAATGGCAGTTTTGATCTCTCCACGATTACACTTTTGTGAATAAATTACTACAGGATTTTGTAAGATATTATCTGGGGATCGACTTACTTCCTTGATTGCGTCACCGCAAGGGAATAAGTGGTGAACTTTAATCTCTGGGTTCATACATGACCAGAGAAGTTATAATTCTTATGTTAAGTCACATCGCTCTAATTGTTCTCTTGTTCATAACTGGCTTAGAGAATAGTTATTAGTGATGATTATTTTTCACAGAAAAATCTTGTATCTTAGTTCCTCTAACATTAAGTTCGCTATTTTTAACTTCTTTGTTCGTAACTGGCGAGAAGAGAGAAAAATATTGGGATAGTTGTTTACTTTGTTCGTAATTGGCGGGTAAATTTGTATGTACAAGGAAAATCCTTCTCTTGTAATTATCTTACTCGAATACAATATATCTATATAACAAGAGTGGGGACTAAGAATTCATCCAGGTCATTTGACATCATGAAAGTGTAAAGGCGGGGACTTCGGGGTGAGATTCTATTACTTGAGGATTCTTCCTAGGGTTCCATCTCATTTATCTTATTTTGAGTGGACTGAATCTGTGCTTTCGAATTCATCCTTCCCTTGGAATGATCCATGGCTTGAACCTTTGAGTCCTACTGAATCCTGTAAAAATAAGTAACCTTGCCCATTAGCAAAGACAATTCCTCAATCACTGAGAGTTCGCTTGACTTCCTTTGAGCGCTTGGACCAACTCCTTGTTTTCGAAGTCCTCTTTTATTTCCCCGATTGGAAGAACTCTATCACCCTACTCATGAGTTTCGATCCTCATACGCAAGTACCCGAACCTATTCTAAAGGAATTTGGTCTCCTTTTCTATTATATTCCACCGATCAATCAAAAGTTCTGCTAGGTTCTTAGTAGCACTACCTTCTTATTTACTTCGAATTCCTATGAAGTTTCACACACTCTTCCCATATTTGATATACTAATGCTCTAATTAAGACCCAAGGCAAGTAAGGTAAAGTACAAATAAATTGCCGAGCTTGCCAAGCTCTATGCCATTGGGGAACTCTGCTAAGCTTTTACCACCTTCTTGACTGACTATACTTGAGTATTTGGAGTACTTTTTTAGGATTATATTCTAGTTAAGATCGCTCATGTTATTTTTTCGGAAATGACATCTAATGGGGGAGAGCTCTTTTGAACTTGTTCTTAATGGTAATATCTTTGTGGGGATAACAGATGTGGAATTGTAGGAGATTCTTGTACCTTTATATCTCCTTGTCCCGAACCGAATTTACTCGGTAAAATCGTCTAAACTAAATGTCGGTATGTGTTCTCTAGTCTTGATTACTATTTTCATTAATTCATCTTGATCCCGATTTTTCGCCTTTGCCAATTTTGTTGCAAAAAGGGGGAGAATTATTCAGTAGTATCTTACTATATTACATATGGATTTTCGGAGCATCATGTAAGGGGTAGTAGATTATTATCTATAGGTTTTACATATGTTACAAAATGAGTAAATATTGACTTAGAGGGAAAACATATCACTGAAGTATTATTACTTTGAAGTTATGGTGCAATTGAACTTTGAGGAAGGTAACAATACTGTGTTTCTGTATAACAACCGATGAGTAGAGTGTGATTACCGCATTCTAACAAAGCTTTTTTTGAGTATTCATATAAGTTGTTATTGCTACGGATCTTTAACAACAAAGGTGCTGAATGAACGCATGCATAACCATAAAATAACTTGAAGTACGAAGAATTCAAGACGTTTGTTGAAGAACCAAGGAAATAAAGCATAGTGGATTGATCCGAAAAGTTTATTTATTTGAATCCGTATATATTGAATAGTTTTTTCACTAAAATTAACAAAGGGGGAGATTTTTAGAGCACTGCTCGGTTGAACCCATAAGTTTTGCTATCTCAAGCTTGTTGTCAATGTTATATGATTAAAACTATATCTTGATTTCTAGTCTACGAAGTCAAGTCTTAGACTAGGTTATAATTTGGTAGTTGAGTATCAGACTTTAGCCTTGAATAATGAAGATCGACAAAGACATTTGGAGAACTTCTGTATCAGGTATGTGAAGACTGGACCATTCTATTTTACTTACTATCTTATCATTTTATTATTTTGAGACAATGTCGTATGAATTCTAGCAGATTTACAAAGAAGAAGTTTCGAGTCAAGCTTGTCTTGTTAAAAATCTCTAAATATGATTCTAAGCAAAGATGTTCAACGATCCTTAACAATATTAGTTCTAAACAATTTATTGTATGAATTAATTTATGGATCTTTCTAGCTTTGATCTGTTGATATCTCATGGTTGTTTTATGTCATGTAGTGTTCTCCATTAGTGTGACTTCCTATAGCCTTCGTGTGTTTCAATTATGATACGATGATATATTCAAGTATATCTTCAAAGATAATCAATTTTGGTGTGATGATGATCAAGATTCAATCAAACAAGATCAATATATACTGGAAATAGTTATGATAATGATGTTTAGTGAAAATTAACCTTTTATATAGGATTTTCTCTTAATGACGAAGAAGAATTTTCCAAATGGTGGATGCATAATCAAAACACGATCCCACCAGTTACATCAATTACTTCTATGATCAACAATTATGTACTTTTGTTATATTAAAATTCTTATGTTGTTATAATATTTTTCTTTTGTACTTTTATGTTGATATATCCGATGTACCTAAATTAGCATGTTCATGGCTTCCAATCTTACTAATATATAGAATAATATAAAGAAAAGAGGTATATTGGTTGGTCACAGAAGGACAAAATAGCTTAGTGACATTACTAATATGACATTCAATATCAACTATCACTTCACATATATTCAAGGGTAAAAACGTACATTAAATCAATATTTACATATTCAACCTCACATATTTACATATTAATAGAAATTTTATTGTTTTAAAAATAAACTTAATATGTTTCAAAATACATGCCGTGTTTTTGTAAAATTAACATATTTAGAAAACTCTTTGAATTACCTACATAATGAGTACAAACAAGAACATTAAATTTATTTTATGAAAAAATACCATTGTAATCAAGTATGATGCTATTAAAAGAGTAAAATTCAAGTATGTGCATCGCACATGTGGTTTGACTAGTTTAATCTAAAGAGGTTTTTCCTCTTAACAGTAAAGACTGGGTGTTTGGGTACATCTTGAGAAGTTACTTTTTGAAATAATTAAGTAGAAAAGTTAGAAATTAGCTTGATGACATAATTTTGAATGACTTACAAAAGAAAAAAGGTTAAAGGTATACGTCCGAAAATATTCAAATATTTGAGAAACAAGACATTTGAATACTTTTAACATAGATGGCCTTTAGAGGATGTTTGGATACCAGAAGCCAAAATACTTTTACTTCTCCAGAAGCATAAATACTAGAAGCCAAAATTCCTTTACTTCTCCAGAAGCAAAAATACTTCTAGAAGATGTTTTTGTACAAACTAATTTCTTGATTTTCGACTTAATTAGGTTCTGTTATGATATCCGACCACTGTATAACTTTCTATGAATTATTTTTTCCCTTTCTAACTTCGATTGAAAGTTATATGTATTTCCGGTATCCAAACAATCCAACTTGAAAGTCAAACCACATGTGTTATGGGATGAGAACTCTCATTGACTAGATATGATGAAATCAGGTGCTACTATAGGTAGTGGAGAGGTCCACTTTCACCCAAACTCGTTCACATACTCATTCAATCGAAAAAGTGTCCAACCAGTCGAGACTAAAATGCAGATGATCAGCCGCTTGGGAAAGAACTTGTACTGGGCGGCATAAGATAAGCTTCCTAATAATAAATACAAATATATATATATATATATATAACTAAAAATGAATTGGGAAGGCACATGATCAGCCGTTTAGGTGAATTTTTCATTCCAGGAAGCACATGATCAGCATTTTGTGTAAAAAAAATACTCCTTCACTCTGTCTTTCCCATGGTACAAAAAACACTCTTTCACTTAGTTCCTCACTCGATTTGGCAGCTAATGAGTACTAAAAACACTCATTCCGTAGCCCTGCTCTTATCCAGTGTAGCAAAACTAAAGAATCATATTATTGGGGCTTTAAATGGATGTTTTTCTTTTTGGGCTTATGAGGTAATGATATAGTAATTCATAGAGCCCCTTATCCTGGTATTTTATGTAATACCTAATCTACCCTTAATATGATTAGTGCTAATTAAATTATTTAAGATAACTAATCAGTATTAGTGAATGAACTAGACTAATTAAATGATTAGTCTTTTAGAAATCAAAACTTGACTTTCCTTGATTTGATTTGATTTTGAAGAAGAAAAAATGTTAATTTGGTGAATTTTTTTTGAAAAAAATTGAAGAAAAATGATGAAACCTTTCGTTACAAAACTCGGGATAACCTTATAATCAACTCCCAACATCAATTTTATAGATTCAAATCCATTAAAAATCATAGCAAAATCTGAATATTTTACCTATTACGTCTGGGAAAATGTGTCGAACCAGTTGTAAATACGTAATTACAGTTGGGAATTGAGGAACTCCCAGCCAATAACAGAAAAAAATGGATGGGAAGTGAAGAACTTCTAGCAGTTATTCTTCCCAGAATCGTCTGAGTCTGTATTACGGCTGGGATAACATATTTTTCCCGTCCGTAAATGAATATGTAAGTTGAGAAATTTTGATTTTCAACATGAGTACATACTATGATTGAAAATTAGTAATACTTTCATTAATTAGACCACAATAAAACCAATTACATACTTAATAGATCCCCATTACAAAGTTGGTTTTAATAGCATCCCTTTCGATATATCAAAAAGTCTTTGATAATGGAGAATTGTGCTTCGAAGTTGAAATTATAACCTTTCCATTTTTTCCATTCCTTCTTAGCTTGAGATATGACTTCTCCATCAGTCTCACCTCTAAGTCGAAGTTTCTTGCACATACGAAGTAAAGCCATATATTCTTCTATTTTTTTGCGTATGTCTGATACAATTCAACCCCAATGCGGTTGTTAGTATTACCTGTTTCACTAAAAAAAATAATCAAAAATCTTACTACAATACGATTGACTCGGTAAACCACCTTTCCTTAGTTATTCTCCCCTCTTTGGATAACATAGTACGATTTTTTTGCAAAGAGATAAGTCTTCCAAAGTAAAGTTGGGTTTATATTTTGTGTACATTGCATTGAGTTTGTAGGAGTTTTGTTGGAGATTATTGATGTAGAAGGTGTGATTTTGATTTGGAATGGGTGGTTATATGGAGGTGGAGTTATTCAAGTTTAAATAAGTGGTTGAACAGCTAGAACCTTCTATAGATCAGTTTTCAAACAGATTTTATTTTTCAAAATTCAAAAAACTAGCCGATATGATGTGGTACAATAGGAAATTATTGGTGTTTACGGCTAGAAAATCGAAAGGTAAACTCATCCGTAATTCAGTATAAACCTGCAAGTATAATATTTCTGACCGTAAATAAGAGTTGTTACTTTTGAAAAAGCGGGGGTCTAACAACCACACCCAATATTTCTATTAGCAATCTGTATGGACAACTCTGAGTTACTTTTTAGAGAATCAACTAGACAGTCAGTCTCAATCAATAGAAAATATCTCAACGAGTTATTATCTCAATCTCTCAATTTGATATTTACTCAAGCAAGAACAATCTGCGAGTCTTTATCAAAGAGAGATAACTTGGATGGTACCAAAGATCAATATCCAAGTGTCAATCAATTTAAATCAACAACCAAGAGGTCGGATATTCTAATTGATTGAACAACGCACAACCTATATTATTTCAATTATATAACGAAATATAATGCAGAAAATAAATAACACAGACACCAGAATTTTGTTAACGAGGAAACCGCAAATGCAGAAAAACCTCGGGACCTAGTCCAGATTAAACATACACTGTATTAGGCCGTTAAAGACACTATCCTACTCCAAGCTAACTTCGGCCTGGACTGTAGTTGAACCCCAATCAATCTCACACTGATCCAAGGTACAGTTATGCTCCTACGCCTCTGATCCCAGCGGGATACTACATACTTGATTCCCTTAGCTAATCTCACCCACAACCAAGAGTTACCACGACCCAAAGTCGAAGACTTTAATAAACAAATTTGTATCACACATAAAAGTCTACAGTAATAGATAAATCCGTCTCCCACGAATAAACCTACGAGTTTTGTTCCGTATTTTGATAAATCAAGGTGAACATGAACCAATTAATAAAATCAGACTTATATTTCCGAAGAACAAATTAGTTTTATCAATCACCTCACAATAGTCTTAATTGACGCAGCGAAAAAAGATATTGTGGAATCAAAAACGATAAGACGAAGTGTTTGTGACTATTTTTATATCTTGCCTATCGGAGATAGAAATCTCAAGTTAATTATTACAATTTTACTCGTACGATAGAAACAACAAGATCAGATCACGCAACTACAAGAAAAGTGGTATCGGTCTGGCTTCACAATCCCAATGAAGTCTTTAAGTCGTTAACCTGGTTTTAGAAGAAGAAAACCAAAGGTTAAAGGAGAATCGACTCTAGCTTAGCACAACTAGTATCATACAGAATGTGTGGGGATTAGGTTTCCCAGTTGCTAGAGTTCTCCCTTATATAGTCTCTCAAATTAGGGTTTGCAATCAATGTTAGCTTAGTAATAAAGCATTCAATATTCACCATTAGATGAAAACCTGATTAGATTCAAGCTAATATTTATCAACCGTTAGATCGAAAACATAGCTTGTTACACACACATGTAATGCACGTTTCTAGGCTTATGTAACCATCCCCAAACTTGTACATTAGTTGGTTCAACAATAGTTAACTAAAAGGTTAACCGTATGATAACTTTCATATCAACCATATTCTTCTTCACCATGACTAGTCCAAATGACTCAAATGAACTAGTTAGAGAGCTATTCAATTGCAAGGAAATCTCATGTACTATACAAGACACAGTTGAAGCAAAAACGACGTGATTCACTCGAATCAATTTATCAACTATAAAGCCACGGTTTGCAATAGCATTCTTTAGTTTATTAAGATAAGTTCACAAACATCGTTTTTATACATAACCTACTCAAGTTAGTGTACTTAAGTTCCCAGACGGAGTTCACAAACTCCAGCAGAAATTTTCGGTTTCGAGAACTACGCCAGTTCGTGGACTGAAGTTCACGTGCTGCTCCGGTTTCACTTGATCAACAAAGTTCGCAAACTTCGGTTCAAGCAATAAGGACTTACAAATATATGTGTTTCCACAACAATGCGTATATCCTCTAATGTCTATATAGTCTAAACTCTCATTTCAATCATTGAAACATTCTCAGATGGCGTTATATAGTTGTTATTCACAAACTATTTTTCACAGAGCAATTTCCAAAATGATTGAAACATAACATGACTTTCGTCACTAGGTAAATATGAACTTGGCTAAAGCGAAAGCTTTACCAACACATATTTCGAGAAATAGATAAGTGAGATATACTCAGCTTGAAATACCACATGTGTCTAATCTTAGTTTATATAGTAATACGACTTTTGTCTCAAGATAGGAGATAAAGTAGATAGACTTTTGAGTGATAGATAAGTTCAAGTCTCCACATCCCTTTTAGTCGATGAAGATCCACCAGTTCCTTGAGTAGTCCTTCGTCTTGTATGATAATTTCCATGGAGTTCTTGAGCTCAACTACACTTTTTATCCTAGTCCGAGACCTTAGCTATAGTAGACTAGAAATCAAAACTTATTATTTTGATCACTAACATTGACAAACATGCTTGAGATAGCAACGCATGCGAGTTCGATCGAGCAATGCTCTAACAACTTTCTATCAGAATTACGGCCTGGATATGTAGCCGTAACCAGGACCCATTTTCTTTTTGGGTTATCAGAGTAATATACGGCTAGGAAATTTCCAACCGTAAACTAATTACGGATGAATTTCCTAGTGGTTCTGGCATTACGGTCAGGCACTAGAAAGGTCGACCAAGTCGTAACTAGAGTTGTAAATTTATGGCAGAATTATGGTTTGGAGTTCTAACCGCAAAAATGATACACGGCCTGGATATATAGCCATAACCAAGAGTCATTCTATTTTTGGGTGACCAGAGTAATATACGGTGAAAAGATGAGGGTACCCAAATATACCTCAATCTAAAACTTTTCCACCTATAAGTCCTTTCTCTGAAAGTGACTATCTATGAACTTAGTCGAGACAATATAAATAATCGGTTCATACTTCGTGTGATCGTCTATGGATACGAGATTGAGAAAATACGACAACAAGATAACTTGCGTGATTGAATATGGATACAAGATCGAGATAATATAACAAGGAAGTATTATTACTTGATAATAGGTTCGGACTTAACCAAACACTATAGGATTGTTATCAAGTAACTAGGAATTAATGTTTGTGCATCTCACTTCTAATTATAATAAAAACAATTATAATTACAGAAATAGAAAAGTAAAATACACAACAAGATTTTGTTAACGAGGAAACCGCAAATGCAGAAAAACCTCAGGACCTTGTCCAGAATTGAATACTCTCATAATTAAGCCGCTGTAAAAAATCTAAACCAATTTCGTATAGTTGAGACCAAGCAACTAAACCTATAGTTCACTTAGTTCCCTCAGTATACATGTGCCTCCAACTTTTAATAAGTCATGCAATTGGAAAAATTCCTTTGGTTTGTATTCCAAATAGTAAAGGAATAACAAATATGTTCGGTAACAACTCTTTTTAAACAAGTGATATAAGTTTGACAAAAGGTTCTTTCGTTTATCCCAATAAACTCTTTTGTCAGGTTCTTAGATCAATCTTTCAATAACTACCCAAGTAATTGCTTAGACTATGCAATCAATACTTTTAATCGCAAAGAATTGTATTGATGCCGATCTACTCAACTAATCAATCCAATATATCAAAAGATAAACCGATTACAAGTTTTGTGCACACTAAATATTATGAAGACAAATAAGAAATCTTCTTTGTCTTCAAATCTTCTTAGATCTTCAATAAACACCTGCACACAAACAACTTGAATCTCTTGTGATCAATCACATACAGAATGTATTATGTTAACAATGGATTGTCACAAGACATCTTTAGATCTACAAACAGTTCTAATGATCCCCGTCGATACTTCGATCTAGTTTGAGTGAATCTTATATCAGAAGAGAAGATTTTCAAGCATAAACAAACTAGGTGCAATCAAATTTCAACAACCGTTAGTCAATCAAATCAATCAAAAACTAATAATAAACTGTAATTATCTAGTTTCCCACTAACGGTACTCGTAGAGCCTCTCAATCCCAAAGAAGTCCTTAAAACCAACGGTCGTTAGAGATTTCGCCTAATTAGGGTACTTTCCTCTCTGAATAGACGGCTCCACCAGTAACAACACAACTAGGTAGTTTTGTTGGCTCTGAGGATTAGTTTTCTCGAAATGCAAACTTCAATATTTATAGACCAAGGAAGTTTGGACACCAAGGAATTTCCAAAACCGAATATTCACAAAGATATGCAATAAATGCCCAAATCGGTTTTCATAATTCCTGCTCTTTCCAAATATTAACCAAAATCTCAGTAGAAAATCTCCAATTAGTAAATGCAAATTACCAATTTTTATTTTCTAAAGATATACATTTAATTGCTGGAAATTAAAAGCATATAAAACTAAAAACCTTAATTAAAAGACTCTCAGTTTATTTCGATCCGGGATTCTCCTTTAGTTATTAAGGAATATCTTTGAACAATAATAGGTAAGAATTACTGCACATGTTCAAAGTATGTCGACATCTTTACTTTGTAAATCCTTTTTCATATTTACAATCTTGGAACCGATTTTCCACACTTCCAAACGAGTTTAGAATTGGTTCATATGATATCCAAGAACTATGTGATTGACCAAAAACATTCAATCACCATTCAAGGGTTTAACGGTTCTACTAAACACAAGTTCGGTTATACCTCCATGTGTCTACTAGGATCGGTCACACTAATTTCCATAAAATGGCTAACTAAGTACTAGGATCGATTACCACTTATTTATGGTACTTACTTGTGATCGGTTGCACAAGTTATAGGATCGGTTATATCAATAACTAAAACTTGTTAACCTACTACAAGGATCATTTATACATCTTGTGATTAGTCCTAACCAAGTTCTAGGATCGGTTACCCAATGACTAGGAATGGTCACACCAATTACAAATATCGATCATGCCATCTCAAGTGATTACTTAAGATTAATTGGTTTCACTAATAAAAGTCATATCGGTACATAAGTCAGGCATTATGAATAGTTTACCAAGATACATAAACAAGTTATGACCGGTTATACTAAACACACATATTGGTAATCCAAAGATTTGCAATATATAACAATACCAATAAGCCTAGCGATTTCCTTTTCGATTCACAAAACAAGTTTATAAATTGTACTTCCTTTAAACGAATGCAAAACATTGTTTCCTAGGACGAAATCTTCACCCATATCCATACACATAATCACAATAGCATTCATACGATTATGTCGATGTCTTATATACGAAGTTCAAAAGATAGGCGTTATACTTCGTATTATAATTCCTTAGTACTATGTCTAACTAGAGTATAATCATTCACAGCTTCGCAGTTATGCTTTCAATATGCACGACTTGAAAGATACGTTAGGAATGAAACAATTCAAGTCAAAATATTGCTAACCTCAAGAGGAAGGATGATGTCGTCGTTGTAGTTATTTACTTCTTCACATTATTCAAGTCTTCGAGTAATACTTGTATGTCTCATATCCTAATAACTTTCTAGCTAACATATACGAAGTTGAATCTAGTAAATAATCATGTGACTCTTTAAATGAGTTTTGGTTCACTAAAATATGACAACCAAACTTGACATACCAACGCTTGTTGGATTCAACCGAGCTATGCTCTAACATACGGCTAGGTATTTCCTAACCGTAAAATTATTACGGATATCTTTCCTAACCGTTTTCCTGTTAACGGCCGGGAGTTTCTAACTGAAAAATTGTGCAAGTTTATTTGACAACAATTATATGCATTTAGGGCTAGGTTATGTGAAGCATCGACCCAGCCGAAAGTGCATAAAAAAATTCAATAATGTTGATTATTTCCTCATTGTTCTTAGATTAGACAAATGGAAAGACTAACATTCATTCATACATGCAAAGTTATGAAAATTCATCCATCCAAATCCATAACCAAACAACGGAAATAGTAAATAAACAAAGTCTTAGATAATAAAAAATCCATGAAGTAAAATACTAAAAAGCGAGTAAATAATCATTCACTTGATTCCTCCTCCGAATCCGAGCGCAAAAATGAATCCAAATCGTCATGCTCTTTCTCCTATTCCACAACTTGTTCTACAACTCTAGGTTTTTTACATCTTCTACTACCACCTTGAATTGGAGTCTTTTTGCCTCCACCACGTCCACCTCGAGCACTTGTTCCAGCACGGACACCTTTTTCAACTTTTTTACCTCTACCTCGACCACCTTTTCCTTGATTTGATTGAACTTTCTCACCGGAGGGAGTATCCGAGTCATCGCTAGAAGAAGGATACCTAGCCCTCTTAATTCTCCTTGCTCGATCCTCTTCATAGGTATATAGACCTCCTTTCTCTGGTATTATTATGCCTTTAAATTGATTCCGCAGTAATCTTTGTTCAAGGACCGTTAACTTCTCTCCCGAATTAACTCGTTCAACCTATTTTTTCATATCAAATACACATACTGGAATTATTCATAGACAATTAAAAAAAAACAACATGTACAAACAAAAATAGTAGTATATGTACGACCATCTTCTCTCAATCATCTTCTTCATTCATTGATATCCTTGATTTTGAACTCTCTGCCTTCTTGAAGTGTCTATGTGCTTCCGGATCCAAATTTTCCACATAAGGATGAGCCCACTATTGATACCATTCTATGTAATTCGCATCCGCTTCGGAAGTCCCATGAGAAGCTTCAAGCGATCTTCTACTCATTTGGTTTACTTCTTCTGAAGGAGCATTCCAATGCTCAATCAACGGTGCTGGTTCATAGATCAATCTGACATCTTTGTACTTAAATTGGGAGTTGGCTACACTCAGTTTAAAACAAGAGTCTTCAGGTATAATTTTCTGGACAATAACATTTTGGCGGAGTGTTTTACAAGGATCTAAAATGACTAACCTAGTTGAATGAAACAAAGGTCCCACATAGGTCGCCACATTAAAAAATACTCTATCACCAACTTCATCTTCTCCATCCTCATGAAGTTTTAAATATGGATCAAAAACCACATCATCAATTTTCAAAGCATCCAACTTTTTCCTCATTACGACCATTTCCGTCTCTTTATCCTTGTGTTGGATCCCTCCAAAGGGGTATCTTCCTCCTGTAGGTTTCTCTAGATCCCATTTTGTATCCCGAGAAGGCCTCAAGCATTTAAAATAGTCGTAAGCCCATGACTACAAATTTTGTTTTTATAAATAAGATATTACACACAAACCAATATATAAAAGTAAAATAAATAAACATTTGTTATATTAAAATAAAAAAAATACCTGGATAAGAACAACACATCCCGTAATTTGTGTTTCGTTATATATAGAAGCTTTGAAAGATTGTCTACTACACTAGAAAGGAGGGCGATGCCCCACGAGTACTTAGGTACCTCGTTTGTTTCCATATCGAGACTGAGAGTCTTCAACCACTGCAAATAACAAGCATTTACCTTATTTCCTGAGAAATCGGGGAAAAATACGGTCCCAAGAGAGTGAAACAAGTAAGCTATAGTCGCATGTCTAGATTTTTCTGTGTCAATCACCACCTCTCCACTAGCAGTCTTATGGTCAGAATCCTCAAACTTCTCCCTCAAATGAACCATATTAATCTGCCTTGCCATATTAACTGTTTCACGAAGTTCACCCGGTTGACTAAATTTCACTTTAGCTCTAGGCGCGGCTTCATACCCTATCTCAAACTCTTCTTCTGCTTCATCTTTGCCCCACCCAAGATAGTCTTTCGCCAAGACATAAATCTCATCAAAAGGAATAAAATTGTTGAAACCCTCAAACACAACATTTTCTTCCAAAGCAAGGCCGGTGATTTTCTTTGCATCATCCAGAGTGATAGTCATCTCGCCGAACGGGAGTAGAAAAGTCATGATTTCGGGCCAGAATTTTTCTTTATAACCACAAACTGTCACAACATCATAGGTCTTATGCAAATCTTCAATTCCGTGCCATAACCCTATAACTTTTACCAATGCTGCCACATCTAGATACTCTTTCTCCAACGGCCAAAACGTTCCTTGTTGGTGCTTAAGTTTAGGGACCATTTTATTGGGAAACTACAAAGAATATAAAATTTTGGATGTTACAATTAAATATCCATAATAAAATGAAAATAACATATATTAAGTTTGATTTATTACCTTTGCGGCACAAACCCTAGTAGCCCATGATGACTGATAACAAAACAAGACAGATCTATCTTTTGTCTCATCCCGTCTCACATTCTTCTTGGGAGGTAAAAAAATACCATAGCATCAATGATTTGTCTTTCCGTTTCTTTTGGTGCATACTTCTTATTCTTCTCAACTACAGATTTACCTTTATCAGTAGCATCACCACTAGAAGTGCCAACTTGAGTTCCTCCAGTAACAGCAAGTACACCTTCACTTCCTCCACCAACTCCAACTTCACTTCCCCCACCTTTGGAAACTACAACTTGACTACCTACAACAGTTCCATCTCCAACTCCATTTCCTCCACCTTCACTTCCTCCACCAATCACAACCCCACTTGCATTCCTTGCGTTTGCACCCAATGGTTTTGTATGACAAGGTTGCGGAGTCGGGTCACTACAAGGTGTTACTTTTTGTGATTTTTTCTTCTGCCCTATTTAAATACAAATAAGACCAAAACCAAAAGTAGATAAGTAAAAACGGTTGGGAAATCTAGACAACCAAGCCATGACACTGAAAATGACTAGGAAAAATGGGCAGTCCCAGATGCAAAAAAAATTACGGATGGGATATTTAGTAATCAACCTAGACATAAAATAAATAACGTCTAGGAAACATTTTTCGCGACTTGGTTACTCAAATTACGGATAGGAAAACCTATACGTGAAAGATACATCTGGTTTAATATTCATCATAGTAACACATACGGCTAGGAAAAACCTATCCGTTATATAGAAAATGACTAGGAAACAAACTTACGGTTAGGAAACAACATTATAGATAAAAAAAACCTAGACATAAATCCCACCGCTAATTTTTTTCTTCGAATACATGAGAATATACGACTAGGAATAACCTAGCCGTAAACAACTTGTTGCGGATAGGATTTCTGAATCTCATACACATCGACTATTTTACTGCTAGGAGTTCTTATAGATCCCAACCGTAAAAAATATTTACGGCTTGGTATTCTCAGGTGTTAGAGCATTGCTCGTTTGATCCCACCAAGCGTTGGTATGTCAAGTTTGGTTGTCATATTTTAGTGAAGAAAAACTCATTTAAGAGTCGCTTGATTTAAATATACTAGAGTCAACTTCATATAGGTTAGCTTGAAAGTATTAGGATGAGACATTACAAGTATTGCGAAGACTTGAAGAAGTAAAGAAGAACGAAGCTACAACGACAACATAATCCTTCCACTTGAGGTTAGTGATATTTGACTTGAACTGTTTCATTCCCTAACGTATTTTTCAAGTCATTCATATTAAAAACATAAAATTGCGAAGCATGAACACTCTAGATAGACATAGTATTAAGGAATACAATATGAAGTTTCTTGCTTAACCATTAAACTTTGTATATAAGACATCGACATAATCGTATGAATGCTATTGTGATTATGTATGGGTATGAGGTGAGGAGTTCATCCTAGGGAACAACTTTTACATGTGTTCTAAAGAAGTAAGTTCATGATATGTGTTGTGAACCGAAAAGGACATCGCCAGGTGTTATTGGGCTATTCTTCATTGCATATCTTATGAATGACCAATATGTGTGATTAGTATAATCGCTCATGACTTGTTTGTGTTCTTGGTAAAACAATTCACATTAGGCCTGACTTATGTATTGGTATGAATTTTATTAGTGAAACCGATCTTAAGTAATCACCCGGGGTATGATCGGGTTGTGTATGTCTAAACTTATTACTGGGAAGAGGGGAACCGATCCTAGTAAGAAGTGCAATGCATCACAAGGGGAACCGATCCTTGTATGAGGTGCATCAAGGTTTATGGAAGAAAGGGGAATAGATCCTATGAAAATGTACAACAAGCTTTTGGGAAGGGGGAACCAATCCTATGGACATGTACAGTGCATACAATTTAGATACCAAATATATGTGGGGAACCGATCCTAGTACCTAGTCAGCCATATATTTGGTAAGCTAGTGTAACTATGCACAGTACTCACATGGAGGTAGAACCGAAACTTGTTTTGGTAAAACCGTAAACGCATGAGTTGTGATTGAGTGGAACTTGATCAATCACATTGTTCTTGAAAGTCAGATGAACCAATTCTAAACTTGTTTGGAAGTGTGGTAAATCGGTTTCAAGTGAGCAAGCATGGTAAAGACTTTCAAGAGTAAGATGTCGTCACTCTTTGAACACGGTTCATTAATGCTTATTCTATTTTGTTCAAAGATATAACTTAACGGCTAATAAGGCAGTAAATCCCAAGATCGAATTAAATAAGTTAAGAATCTTTTTAATTAAGGGTTTTTAATTATATATGGAAAATAAGAATTAGTAATGTGCATTTGCTAATTAAAGATTTTCTAAGGAGATTTCGATCATTATTTTTGGATAGTGCATTTACAGGAATTATGAAAATCGAATCTGGTGGAGTAATGAATAATATCTTGAGAATATTTTCGGTTTTGGAAATTCCTTGATGTCCAAACTTTCTTGTCTATAAATACTTTTAGTTTGCATTTCTAGAAAACTAATCATGCGTAACCTAGACTTACTCTTTTTTCTTTGTTACTGGTGAAGCCACCTATCGGAGAGGAGAGTAATCTAATTAGGTGAAATCTCTTACGACCGCTCAATTTAAAGTCTTCTTTGGGATTGAGAAGCTCTAGCGCGACCCATTGGTGGGAAACTAGATATTGCGGTTTATCTTTAGTTTTCGTATTGATTTGATTGACTAACGGTGGTTGAATCTTGATTGCACATAGTTTGTTTATGCTTGAGAATCTTCTCTTCTGATATAAGATTCACTCAAACTAGTTCAAGGTTTCGACAGGGATCTTTAGACTGCTGTTAGATCTAAAGACGATCTTGTGATAATCCATTGTTAACAGACTCCGTTCCGTGTGTGATTGATCACAAGAGATTCAAGTGATTGTGTGCAGGTGTTTATTGAAGATCTAAGAAGATTTGAAGATAAAGAAGATATTGAAGATTTCTTACTTGGTGTTTTTATAATCTTTGGTGTACACAATACTTGTTTGGGAAAAAGACGATCCAATTAATAATCGATTTATCCTTGTGGTAGATTGGATTGATTAATTGAGGAAGATCGGCATCAACACATATCACTTGGTTGAAGAGTGTTGTTGGATTAATCTTATTGATTACCTTTGGGTGATTGAACGTAAGATAGATCTTGGAACCTAGCAAAGGAGTTTATGTTAAGATAAACAAGGGAACCTTTGCGCAACTCATATCACTTGGTTGAAGAGAGTTGATACCAAACAGATTTGTTGTTCCTTTACTGTTTGGAATAAGAACCAAAGGAGTCCAAGTACATGACTTGTTTACATGTTGGAGGCGTGGGAATACAGACGGAACTAGGTGAACTATAGGTTTAGTTGCTTGGTCTCAACTATACGAAGTTGTCTTATTTTGTATAATGGCTTAATCCTGAGAGTATTCAATTCTGGACTAGGTCCCGGGGTTTTTCTGCATTTGCGGTTTCCTCGTTAACAAAATCTTGCTGTGTCATTTACTTTATATTTCCGCATTATAATTGTTTCATTATAATTAAAGTAAATTGCACAAACATTAATTCTTATTTACTTGATACGTGAATCCTATTGAGTTTGGTTAAGTCAAAACCTTTGTATCAAGTAAACACACTTTGTTGTTGTATTGTCTCGATCTCGTATCCATAGGCGATCACACAAAGTGTGAACCGGTTTGTTGTATTGTATCGACTCAGTCTATAGACAATCACTTTCGGGGAAAGGAATTATAGGAAGGAAAAGTTATAGCTTGAGGTATATTTGGGGTACCCTCACCTTTTCATCAGGGATCCCAACCGTGAGACTCATTTACGGTTGGGAAAATAAGAACTCCCAACCGAAAGAGTTTCATAAATTGTTTTTTCAGACCTAAATTTTTCGAAACCAACTGAATAATCAATATAACGCTTAAATAAAGAGTGGGTTTTTCAATTCATAACTTATTGAAGTCATAATAGGATTCTCGGCGGCTGGTTAATCTCCTTCATTCACTTCTTCTTGATCTTCAATTTCATCTTCAGTTGATGAGGTTGATTTCTCTGCTTCAGGAGGAGGTGGATTCAACGAAAATTGACCTAGCTTTTCCTTTGGTTTCATGGTTTTATACAATAAATTTAATAGAAGAAGATTTTTTTTTTTTTGAATCGACGATTAATCGTTGAAAAACGAAGAAGGGAAGAAGAAGAAGAAAAAAGAAAGAAAGAGGGGACTTTGAGAAGAAGAAGAGGAAGAAATGAAGAAGAAGGGGGCAGTTTTTTTCTTCTTTTAATGATTTTCATTTTTTTTTTCTTTTAATGATTTTACCGTTTTTCTTATTAGATTAGTTAGTTAATGGAAGGATAAAAGGGTAATAAGTTAAAATGATTGAGAGTATTTTTAAACTTATACATAAATCAGGTCTCCCCTATAACATTTTGGTTCCAATTAGTAACTTAAGCCCCAAAATCCCAGCCCCTATAGCCCAAATAATAGGGATTCAAACTAAATCCTAACTTACAAAATACACTAGTAGCCTGTATTTTGATTTCTGATTTCGGATTTATTTATGGCATCTATCTGTTGATGGTGGATTTTCATTTAAGGGTAAAATTGTAAAACCTAAAAATTATGCGCCAACATCTTGTAAAAGATAAGGCCATTATTAAGTGATGGATACTCCTTCACATTATTAACTCACCTAGAATGGAGCATGTGGCAACAATCCCATTCTGTGAATAAAATACACGAAATTCATCCATGTTGGAGCATGTAGCAACAATCCCATATACCCTGTGAATTTCCAGCATTATTAATTAATGCGCAACCAACCTTGTATTTCCTGTACTCATTATCAGTACGGCATGATGACTGAGTGTTGCTCTCAGCAGAGCAACACGAATCTCCAAGCATTATAATGAAACATGTACGAAATACCCGTACAGGCTGCAACTATCGGTGTGCTATACTAGCCACATTGAGCCACTCTCGGTGTGTTATACTAGCCCGATTGAGCGTCCGGAATGACCGTATCAGTATGGATATGATCACGACCATCCAACTCCACCAGCATGATTGGATGGCCCAGATCAATCCCATAACCCCCAAGCAAGTATGGAATATCCGTTGCCGAACCAATGCGGGCCCCGCATGGTCGGTCTCCCCAAAAGATTAGCCTAGCTTGCCAAAACGTCCAAACCATAGCAGTATGGACGCAAAACCCTAAATTAGGGTTTGCCCGCGGCACATTACACGTGTCGCAAAACGGTATCAACCATCCATCTTCGCAGGTATAGATGGAGGGTGCAGATGTAGATTCAAAGGGCACAGAGTATGTCAACACAATCACCGTGGACCCACCTACATACCTGACCAATAGGTCAGGGCCAACCATGGTTGGTCATTCCAAATCGTGCGCCTGAATGGAGCATGACGCACGGCCTTGAAACCCAAAATTAGGGTTTTGAATCACGAGCGTCCATTTTCTCTGGCACGAATGGAGGGTCCGAGATTAGATCAAAGCAGGTCCGGCCATACCAACATGACCACCGTGGACCCATATATCCCCTTACCTGATCGGCCAAGGCATACCATGCCTGGTTATCCCAAATCATTCGCCCAAACTAGTGTGGTCGCACCTCCAAGCTGCAAACTAATCTCAAACGCTCGATTTCTCCGGACGAATTGAGTGGCTTAGATCATGTTTTCATGGGACGGTAAGGCATAGGCATGAACACCAGCCTACTACATACACGTTGGAGCAATCGGCAAAGACCGACCAAGCCTGGTCGTCTTGGAACACCCGCTCAAGGTTGGTACGACGTGCGGCTTTTGCGGCACCAATTTTCTGTCGCAAATTGATCTCAACCACACAACTTCGCAGGATGAATTAAGTGGCCTAGATCACACTTTCGTGAGACAATGAGGTATGGGAGCCTACACCGTCATGTTGTCTACACACATGCATGACCGACCTAGCAAAAGTTGTGTCCCAAGCTTGGATTCGACGAAGCTGAAAAGTGATGCTTGCGCACCTTTTCATAAACCCTAATTCCATCAACGGTCGCAGATGAGTGTCTCAAAGATCATCTCGTCCGTCCAACTTCACCGGCTTGGCTATACAGCCCTGGTTAGGAGTTAATTGGTCAGTGTGGCGGCATGGTGATCACCACCCGTCACTCTACCACACTATGTGATCGGTCAAGGGAGGGTTTGCATGCGCAACTTCCAAACATCACATGAAGTAGGCTGGGCATGAAGTTACTTTGAGACTCTCAAACAGCGATGCTTCATACATGCTGAATATACTCGATGCAGTACCTGCATAGTATACACACGATACTTCACAAGTATCAATTTCCTAAATAACGTAGCATTACATGCTACTTTATGTGGGTCCCACGATCCAAACACTCGAGACATTAATCATGTCACAAACTGGGGGATATATACTGGGGTATTGGTCTGGCGGTTTACAGCGTGCAGCGCCCAATGCGCCATCACAAGAATGTGTCAGGAAGTCATGGACGGTTAGTGATGATGGGAGAAGTTGGCAAGCCTGGTCGTGTAACACCAACACACTACTCTACTACTCCATCACTCCACTTTCTCCACTTCCCACGAGATATGAAGGTTAGGCTAAAATACTTGTATAAATAGGTTCTCCGCCATATTTTTCAAAAATAGACAACAACATAACAGGGAGAGAATAACACACAGAAACCAAGTGTTAACATCCAGAGCCTGCTTGCGTTAATTACAAGCCTACTCACCTTTATGTTACAATTCATACATAGCCAACACCTTCACAATATCAACACCTTCTTCGCTTCCCTCCCTAAGATCAACCCCATCTCCTTCACTTTGTGACCGAAATAAGTCTGGAACGGCCATTCTTTTTGGTTTAGGCCGGACTTGCACAGATTGACCTCTCGAATCCACAAGTACTCACCACGCAGTGCATTGTTTAAGGATTAAATTCATTCCTCATCCACACACCCCAAATTACCAAAATAGGCAGGAATAGTTTTCACCCACAAACATTTGGCGACCACAGTGGGAGGTTGATCTCTCGGTTGCAGAAAATTGAATTCTCAATTTTTCGGTTTTCATCTCACGATGTATCCTCACCAGGAAACCAAGGGTGGTTCAAGTATCATGGGAAGTATTGCTAGAATGCTGGAGGATGTCTTGGCAAATCAAGCTGGTATCCCCAGAAGACAAAGCAAAACATTCCGCCTCTTGAATGATATAACAGCACAATTACATGAAGGATCGACATACGTTTGCTCAGACAGTGCGGGAAACGCTGGATCCTTAGTCATGGGTCACGCCTTTACCAATGGAGAAGCAAAAAGAGCGCGTAATCGCAGGAGACTCAGAAAAGATGAACAACATGGTACATCCAATAATGAAGACTCGAGTAAACTCCACGAAGGAAAGAATTTATCCGGAGTACTACAACGTCTACCGGATAAAGAAAAGGAACCTGCAGCCTACAGAGCCCTGCTAGAATATTTATATCTCAAGACTCTTGTTGAAGCCCAGAATACTATCCAATCCGCATCGACCTTTCAACCAAGCGAAGAAATGCTTGAGGAAGGAGAGATCAATCAAGAAATACGTGAATACAAAGGATGGGAGCGTTCGATTCGATCACTCAGCAGTGATATTACGACATCTTCTACATCCCTTTAACCAGGAAAGCGATTAGCGGATATGATGGCACTCACAAATCTTCCAACCTTATCCCCGAAATGTGCTCCACATCAAATCCATGTAGAAACGTCACAACGCCCACTAACGCAGGAAAAGCTAGACTCAAAGTACCTACACTTTCCCTTCCCAATGAAAAAGATTTTGGAGTTACTGGAGGTATGGGTGTGAAACGGGGAGGTGGAGCTACCTCCGGTGTGGCGTCCACCCACTGATCAAGAAGTAATGGATCCAAGGTATTGTCATTTCCACTGGTTCCTTCACCACCCCACTAGTGAATGCAACGCTTTGAAGCGCATTGTTCAGGAGAAGCTTGATTTAGAGGGAAATTAATGTGGAATACTTCCCTGGAGGGGCTACTTCGGGTTGATACAAGTGAGGTCTCAAAAGCAAGTAAGTTATATTCAATAATCTTACGAGAAAGATAGTTTTAGAATTCACTGGGGACTCAGCATCCACGCGTGGAAAAAAGAGGATCAATAATTAAACACCATGTTTGTTTCCTTTTATACTTCTCTTTCACACGACATTTTCAATTTCATGTGATATGTGCAATCATTCGTGACCAAGATGCAAATTCCATTGAAGATAATCCCTTTTCAGAAAAATTGATTTAAAAAACTATCTCAAAATAAACCAATTCAATTACCTATTAATTCAAAACGGAAGTCAAATTGTGAAAGGAAATCCTCACTATCACTCAAAAGGGAAAACACCTAAAAGAAAAGACAAATAGGTTGCGTGAGTTCTTCAAGGAAAGTCCTTCAACAATAACTCATCTTTTTGTGCAAGAGCGGCTTTTATTTTCTGAAGAACTGCCTGTTCCAGCTTCAAATCATTAGACAACCTTTCAATCTTCTTTTCCTGGCGAGTAACACAATCCGCAGAAGGGACTTCATCCTGTAATTTCTGGAGCTCCTGAATCTCGGAGAACCCTTTGAAGAACCAAGGAGCATTGAATGCATACTGTACAAACACATCTCGATGGAACTTCCAGTCTTCAATCATCTCCTCAGAAATTGTTCGACCAGTCGTGACGCTCATTCCATGGATGGAAAATAAAGCTTCCTAGACGCGATTGACCAATGCAAGGTAACTTTTGAACTACATAGTAGTAGAAATGTGGCCGTGCTTCTCCCATATCACCTTGTACAACTCTTTGAAATGAGATGGCACGCTGAATCCCCCAACCAACACATGACCTGGAGAGGGTATAGTGAAAGTAGGATCGAACAAAGCCCCAGGATTCATTACCGATACTTCACCAATTGCAGGAGCCTTGTCATCTATAGGAGGCCTTTCGGAAGAAGTCACCACATCTTGATTGATCGGAACCTGATCAGAACGTGCTTCAAGGGGAGTCATCTCAATAATAGCATATGTTGCCTCTCCTACATTTCTCCTGATGTCTACTTCGCTCTGGTTACTGATTTCCATCACCACCTCATCAACAATATCACTTACAGAGGCGCCTTGACCAGCCAAGCTTGCATCATCTTTGTCATTGTCTAGTGAAGGAGCGGTTTCGGTTTCACCAGACTTCTCAACATGGGGATCAGTGTCGCCAGACCTCTCAACACGAAGGCCAACATCACCGGATTTTTCATTCTGAATGCGCGCCAACCTTGTGAAAATATTCTCTTTCGGAATTCCCTGAATTCAAGTAAGAATCACTCTTAGAAAAAATCACTTCAGAGAAATAAAGGAGTCGATGGAAGGAAATTTATGTACCTGCATATTGGAGGAATTGAGGACCACCTAATCGCATGCCTGCCTTTTGGATCTCCCTCCTGCTTGGGGACTGCAATCATCAGCTTTGGTCCGTTTGCCTGGGAGTGGTTTCAACCGAAAATGTTTCTTCAGAACATCAGGGGATGGCTCACCACGAGAATCCTCCACAACGTCCTCTGAGAACTTCTAAAAAGCCAACAGTTGTTTCCTCCAAAATTCCTTATACTTATCAGTTACCGCGGTTTTTCTCCCAATAGGCCAGAAATGAAGACTCAGCCATTCTAAGAACACGTCAACATTAAGAATATCCGGGAGAAATTATTTCGGAATATCTGATGGACGGATAAACGGAACACCTTGGTCAAATCCCATTTGACGAGCAGCCCTATCAATATTGTATGGAGTCACAGTAAATTCTTCATTGAATAGAGATGGGACATACCCCGGGATATAGCTTTGCAGATAAAAAATTTCTCCGAATCTCATAGTCTTAGCATCAGTACGTACCACAACATCAAGACCGTCAGAAGCAATAGCAAAGGTATTCGGTTGAACAATGGAAGAAGGGATCGGTCCCCATGGACGGAAATCTATGGAATACACATTATCAAAGATGTCCACGAGTTTCGCACCAGTTCTGGGATGCCTCCTATACCAACGGAGTATTCTTGAACCACCATTCAAACTGTTGAGCGAATTCGCAGGAGCGGGAGCATAGCATTTGAAATGTTCCCATAAGAATGCCTGAAGAAAAGCGAAGTGAACGTGCGACTCCACCTTCTTATACCCGTTGGAAACATGTATGTCCATTGCTAAGGCATCCAAATGAGAATACAATGATCCAAAGAACAAGGCGCCTAGGGGAAGAACTTTACCTTTTGCTAGCTTTATAGCGATCTTAACGAGGTCACTTCTTATGGTTTTCTTTCCAGAACCATCGTCAAATATGTCTCTGGATAGCCACAAAGACAGGAACGCAATCACACTGGGCTCGTTTTCCAACTCTTGATCCGGGTCTATAGGGGACCACTCCGACACCCACCAGGTGTAAAAGCATCTCGTGTCTTTTTTCTCCTCTTTGTCCAGACTGTCGAAACCTGCCACCTTTTGAAGTATTATGTCATAATTACGTTGTTCTGTGTCAGAAAGCTTGTAATAAAGACTTCCGGCGACAGGCAGGTTCATTAATGCAGCTATACTCTCCAGGGTAATAATCATCTCTTCCCATCTAGATATAGTTGTATGAGTAGAAGGGCGCCACCGAGAAACGAAGGTAATCAAACCCGCAACGTCTTTCTTAATTTCAAGAGCAGCAGATGCCATGACCGCATTAAGGATATGCGCTTTGGCCAAATTAGCTTTAACATCCTTATTGTTAAACATTGTCTCATCCATCCTTCATAAGAAACCAATGGAGTATGGAAAATATTGAAGTCGATAGGAGAAGGCGGATATTCGTTTCTTCGAAGACAAAATCTCATCACAAATGCTAAAGAAGAAGATGGATCAGCTTCCATATTTTCTAAACCGGAGAGCAGGACTATCTTGTGAGAAGGATGTCTCTTGATGTTTGGAAAAGGCGAGGTGAACAACTCATCATCGATGTTCGGCATATCTTTGAAGTTGTCAACACTTCCTGACTTGGCACCAGCATTATCTCCAGAAGACATCTTAACGGGAATTATTTTCTTCATTCCACAATGAAATAAGAGACAGGATTTAGAACTCGTATGAAAAATGCATGGGATGTAATCACACACGACAAGGAACAATTCACGTTGGAGTGCTTGGGTACAGTCCGGTATTGGTTTCAAGTCCGGTATTGGTTTCAAGTGTGGTATTGGTTTCAAGTTCGATATTGGTTCAGGGCACAAGACTAAGACTAGTAAAAGGTCGACTTTCAATCAGGCATGTGTGGGTGGGACCCACATTCGACTCAAATGTACATGGTAGGGGCGCATTCATGATCACGTATTATAACACGGTTTTCTTATATTCATGGGAATCGTGTTTGCGAAATTCAAGTCAAATTTATTTCCAAGATACAACCTAAGAAGTTGGGTTTTGCATGCAACAATGGAAGGAGAAGCAAAAGACGACATATTCATGGGATAGCAGTATTAAAAAACTTTAGCAAAAATGGGAAGTTTTACTATCAATCTTGATGGGAAAGCTAAGCATGATGTATCTATCAAAAAAAAAAATTTTACCTAAGAAATTAGGGTTTTTCCTAAAAAAAAAACCGAAACTTACCTTGGACGGACGGGCAGTGGCGGACGTCTGGCGGATACTCCGGCAACGGTGGACGGTGAAGGCGGACATCTGGCGGCAGCTCCGGCAACGACGGTCGGCGGCGGCAGTGGAGAGCACAAACAGGAGCTGTTAAACCAAACAAAAAAAAAATTGTGAGGAAAAGAAGAAGGGGTCGGTCCCTTATATAGACAAAATTTGGAAGAATCATAATAGAACAAGGATTACTCTCTTGATTGGATTCCTCTTTTGATTCAAATACCCAAAGAAGGAAACCGGTCCCACCAAAGGATTCCATACAAGCGCAACGGCATGGACAACTAGCGGTCGGTCAATACTCTTCCCGGTAAACTTCCTTTATCCTGTCTTTCTTACATATGTATGTCACCATCTCATTCCTACCCCACAATAGTGTAACCATTATGTGCTAGGCAGGGGACTTAATGTTGATGGTGGATTTTCATTTAAGGGTAAAATTGTAAAACCTAAAAATTATGCGCCAACATCTTGTAAAAGATAAGGCCATTATTAAGTGATGGATACTCCTTCACATTATTAACTCACCTAGAATGGAGCATGTGGAAACAATCCCATTCTGTGAATAAAATACACGAAATTCATTCATGTTGGAGCATGTAGCAACAATCCCATATACCCTGTGAATTTCCAGCATTATTAATTAATGCGCAACCAACCTTGTATTTCATGTACTCATTATCAGTACGGCATGACGACTGAGTGTTGCTCTCAGCAGAGCAACACGAATCTCCAAGAATTATAATGAAACATGTACGAAATACCCGTACAGGCTGCAACTCTCGTTGTGTTATACTAGCCCGATTGAGCCACTCTCGGTGTGTTATACTAGCCCGATTGAGCGTCCGGAATGACCGTATCAGTATGGATATGATCACGACCATCCAAATCCACCAGCATGATTGGATGGCCCAGATCAATTCCATAACCCCCAAGCAGGTATGGAATATCCGCTGTCAAACTAATGCGGGCCCCGCATGGTCGGTCTCCCCAAAATATTGGCCTAGCTTGCCAAAACGTCCAAACCATAGCAGTATGGACGCAAAAACCTAAATTAGGGTTTGCCCGCGGCACATTACATGTGTCGCAAAACGGTCTCAACCATCCATCTTCGCAGGTATATATGGAGGATGCAGATGTAGATTCAAAGGGCACGGAGTATGTCAACACAATCACCATGGACCCACCTACATACTTGACCAATCATTCAGGACCAACCATGGTTGGTCATTCCAAATCGTGCGCCTGAATGGAGCATGACGCACTGCCTTGAAACCCAAAATTAGGGTTTTGAATCACGAGCGTCCATTTTCTCCGGCACGAATGGAGGGTCCGAGATTAGATCAAAGAAGGTCTGTCCATACAAACATGACCACCGTGGACCCATCTATCCCCTCACCTGATCGGCCAAGGCATACCATGCCTGGTTATCCCAAATCGTTCGCCCAAACTAGCGTGGTCGCACCTCCCAAGCCGCAAACTAATCTCAACCGCTCGATTTCTCCGGACGAATTGAGTGGCTTAGATCATGTTCTCATGGGATGGTAAGGCATAGGTGTGAACACCAGCCTACCACCTACACGTTGGAGCAATCGGCCAAGACCAACCAAGCCTGGTCTTCTTGGAATGCCCGCTCAAGGTTGGTACGACGTGCGGCTTTTACGGCACCAATTTTCTGTCGCAAATTAATCTCAACCACACAACTTCACAAGAAGAATTGAGTGGCCTAGATCACACTTTCGTGAGACAATGAGGTATGGGCACCTACACTGTCATGTTTTCTACACACATGCATGACCGACCTAGCAAAAGTTGTGTCCCAAGCTTGGATTCGACCAAGCTGAAAAGTGATGCTTGCGCACCTTTTCATAAACCCTAATTCCATCAACGGTCGCAGATGAGTGTCTCAAAGATCATATCGTCCGTCCAACTTCACCGGCTTGGCTATATAGCCCTGGTCAGGAGTTAATTGGTCAGTGTGGCGTCATGGTGATCACCACCCGTCACTCTACCACACCATGTGATCGGTCAAGGGAGGGTTTGCATGCGCAACTTCCAAACCATCACATGAAGTAGGCTGGGCATGAAGTTACTTTGAGACTCTCAAACAACGATGCTTCATACATGCTGAATATACTCGATGCAGTTCCTGCATAGTATACACACGATACTTCACAAGTATCAATTTCCAAAATAACGTAGCATTACATGCTACTTTCTGTGGGTCCCACGATCCACACACTCGATACATCAATCATGTCACAAACTGGGGGATATATACTGTGGTATTGGTCTGGCGGTTTACATTGTGCAGCACCCAACGCTCCATCACAAGAACGTGTCAGGAAGTCATGGACGGTTAGTGATGATGGGAGAAGTGGGAAATCCTGGTCGTGTAACACCAACACACTACTCCACTACTCCACTTTCTCCACTTCCCACGAGATACGAAGGTTAGGCTAAAAGACTTGTATAAATAGGTTCTCCGCCATATTTTTCAAAAAAAGACAACAACATAACAGGGAGAGCATAACACAGAAACCAATAACATCTAGAGCCTGCTTGCATTAATTACAATCCTGCTCACCTTTCTGTTACAAGTCATACATATCCAACACCTTCACAATCTCAACGCCTTCTTCGCTTCCCTCCCTAAGATCAACCCCATCTCCTTCACTTTGTGACCGAAACAAGTCTAGAATGGCCATTCTTTTTGGTTTAGGCCGGACTTGCACATATTTACCTCTCGAATCTACAAGCACTCACCGCGCAGTGCATTGTTTATTGTTTAAATTCATTCCTCATCCACACACCCCAAATTACCAAAATCGGCAGGAATAGTTTTCACCCACAAACACTATCTCTTCTAATTTCGGATTTATTTATGTAGTAGATTGTATTTTGATTTATGTTTCTTTTAATTTTTATTTCTTTTGTTTAGAACTTGATCCAGTTTATCTGTTAGTGTTTGGCTTCTATGGACACTGTACTTGGGCTTTCACTGGGTCTCCTTTTTGTGTCCGGTGCGATATTATTGTTGTGATAAGTGTGTTTTCGCCAACCTTCATGGAAATATTCTACGGCGAGTACAAGCCTTTGAAGATCTTCAAACTCTCCATTTATCGACCAGAGAAAGAGGCAAATAAAAATGTGAACAACGAGGTTCTTTCTTCTGTTCTAATTTTTGAGCTAAACTCAGTTTCAACAGCTATTTTTACATGGGCTTCATCTATAACAAATCGTTCCAGATCTACTTATTTCTCTGTTTATGGTGTTGTTAGGATTTCATTACACCTTGTATTGGATTTAGCATGTATGATTAATATGTTAGTGTTTCCTGTTTTAGCTTTAGATTTACAAGTCTTAGGTTTAGGAATGAAAACAAAGACAACAAGTTCATCTGATTCCACTGATACAAAATCTCCGAAGCCGAGTCAGCCCGTCTCGATCCGATACATCCACTTAAAGACCTATTCAGATTACCTATGTTACTTGAGAAACTTTGGTTACTATTTGAGATACGTTGGTTACTACTTGGTTACTGCTACTTATAGATGGGTCATTGCTACCTTTATTGCATTAGGCAATCTAAAATTTAAAAACTCCAGTTTATGCTATTTGCATACTCTGATGATCATTGGGATGGATTTGATCCAGTCACTGCCTAGTGCTTTGACAAATACTGGTTTTGTTTTCAAAATTGGTTTGGCCCTTGATGTTTGTTCCTCTCCTCTGCGAGAGAGAAGGTCTTCTAAAACTGTTCTTTGGTTTGTTAGGATAGATTTGATAGACAATAATTGGTGGAGATACTACAATTTGATTGACTGTTGCATGATCTTGAAATATCTTTGTAAGGTTTTCGATTACCTAAATCACACCGCTGAATTCGGGGCCTTGGAAAATAATTGGGGGCCCCTAAAGTTGGTCTCCAAATAGAATTTTGGGGTTACCCCTTATCCTAATTTTTTGAAATGGCTAAACTACCCCCAAACCATTAGTGTTAATTGAATTGATTAGTTAAGTTAGATAAGTTGTTAATTAGTTAAGTTAGACAAAATTAGTTTTAGGGGAAAAATTTAGATAATAGAAAAATTGTGTTTTTTTGTTGGATAAAGAGGAAGAAAGTGAATTTTGGGGGAAAATTTAGGTTATTTGAAACGAGTGATTATAGTGGAGGAAATGATGTAGGTGAAGATTCAAACAACATACATGATTGTATTGATGGTTAGATTATCTCATCTAATCCTATGGATTGGATGTTCGATGAAGAGATGTTAATAGAGGAAGCTTTGATAATTGTTGCAAATGAAGATCCTTTTGCTCAAAATGATGGAACCAATACTCAAAATGAAGAACCCAAAGCTCTAAAAAATCAGGTAAACTTCCTATACTCTTCAAATCGCATGAATGGTGCTCCAAGTTGTCGATTCATGGTCAATATACAGTAGCTCAGTCTGAGAGTTGTTAGGTCAGGAGTTTATTAAACTTCCGACCCTTAAGAGTCGTTAGTCATTTGTCACAGAAATAAATGACTCTAATCTGCAGTATGAAAAATCGTCATGCAGGTTTGAAAAATTGACGACTCTAATGTGCATTTACGAAAAATCGTCAATCAATTTTGAAAAAATTGACGACTTCCTTTTTAAGGTCATCTAGAGTCGTTTACTCAATATATTTATAACCCAACGACTCAAAAACCTTTTACTCTCTGTAGCTATCACTCTAAGGGTCGTTAGTTTATCATTACTCTAATCAGACGACCTTTTCATTTTAAATGAAAGTCGTTTTTACATACGTCTCTAATATTGACGACTCATACTTTTTTTTTTTTTTTTAATAATTTCTGATTTCATAGTATAGATGGTGGATTTTCGACAAAGGCTAAAATCGTAAACCCATAATTATATACGAACTTCTGGTCCAGCAATCAGATGTGAGTATTGAGACATGGGTCTCTCATCGAACCTCTGCCTGAGAATACTGTCTCTCAGAGTATATACAAGTATGTAGTCTCTCGGTTGGACAACAACATATCTCATGAATACTGAACACTTCAGTAATTATTTCTATATATAATCACGAGATTGACAGCTCCTAGACAACTTGCTCTGCTAGTATAGAGAGATAACGTCTTCAGGATACAAACAACAGTTTTCCCTGACTATATAAAGGATATGAAGCTCCAGCAAGCTCATATCAGGATAATTAATGCTCCTAGACAGCTTGCTCTGCTAGTATAGATCCATCAACTAATTATTCTTAAATTCTTGGATTCATCCACTGAATTTCTGAAAATATTCAAATACTTTTGTAATATTTCGTTACTTCAATCCATAGTTCTTCCCAGCAAAATTCCATGGGTTAGTAATAAATATTCAACAACACGGACATCTGAGCTACCTCCGAGTAAGCCCCGACTCAAATGGTGCAAGTGTACTCGGCGATGATGCACTAACAATCACCGTATGAACAAGTATTTCAAAATACGACGAGAGCATGGGCCCACTGACCGGAAAATAATAAATAATTAATATGCAAAATAGGAAGGAAAATAATAAATAATTAAAAATTGATCAAGGATCCAGGAGCATGGGCCCACTGACCGGCCGGACGTGTCGTGGTCAATCCCACGCCAGTTTCATATTTTTATCATATTTTTTATTATTTTCCTTGAGTTCATGAAAATCCTTTCACTTGAACAAATATCTTTCATTTTGAGGAAACTCCTCAGTTTCATGGTGTTTCCCTCACACCAAAGAAATAATATAAAATTAAGGAAAACATTATGGGCCGTGATTATTGGTCAACCGGCCATGCCTTGATCCCAGTCGGCCCCACACCTCATGGTTCCTCATTATTTTATTATTATTTCCCTAATTTCATGAAAACTCTTTAATCTCATGATATTTCCTTGATCCCATGAAAAAATAATATAAAATTAGGAAAACCCGTGTGGCCAAGCCCCTAGCTTGATCGGTCAAGCCCTAGCTGGCCCCACACGTCCCATTTTATTATTATTATATTTTTCATGTTTCCATAATCCCATGAAATTGCTTGATTTCATGATATTTCCTTCAGATTATGAAATTTCCTTTAAATCATGAAATAATACATAAAATTAGGGGAAAACTCACTATACTGAGCCCTGGCCGGCCAACATGCTCAAGCCGGTCCCACACATCCCTTATTTTTTTATTATTATTTTTCATATTTTCCTCATCTCATGGAAACTCCTTGATTTCAACAAAACTCTTTAATTTCAACAAAAACTCATTGGTTTTAACAAATTCCTTGGTTTTATCATATTTCCCTAAAATCATGAAAATATTATAAAAATCGGGAAAAACGTGTGGGATTAGGCCCTTTGTATGTTCGTCCATGCCTTGGCCATGGACGGTCTCACACTTCATGATTCCTTCACTTTTTATTTTCCTTCGTCTCATGAAGTTTTGACGGTTTCATCAAAAACCCCTGATTTCTTCATATTTTCTCAAATGCACATATGAAAATATCAAAATTCTCAGAACTGAGATACGAACACTTTGGTGACATGATCATGTTACCTTGATCGACCAAGGTTGGCTCTTAGGATCGCAAGGAGCCGATCCCACTATTATACACAATTTTACCTAATTTGTGCAATTGCACGTATTAGGTCCAAAACTCTTCCAAATAATTTAGGGATTTTCATGGAACGATCGTCATTCGATCCCGTGACCACCCAGGGCCGGTTTCATGACCCCTTGGTTGGTATCTCATCTCTTCATAATTAATTAGGTTCTATTATCTAAGGCTCAGACGAGCATTTTCGAATAAATTATTAAACCCGCATTTGATCATTCTTTCATCAACGAATCTCCAACTCTTCAAGAGGCCTTGGTATTTGCTCACACGAGCATATGGATCTGCATGGTTGACCCACGGTCCCATGAAGTCGGTTCTCCTTCATTCCATGGTTAATTTTCAAATAAACCATCAATTGGTCATCAATTGATCAAATTAGGGTTTCTGAGTCCAAGGATTATAATTCCAGATTCAAACACTAATAATTATATGATGATCTCATGATCAGTATTCTTATTAGTTATGCTCGGTTTAACTACCAGTATTTTAATTAATATTTTATTTTGTTCACGCTACCAATAATTCATCAGACGAGCAATATTTGCTCAAACCAATGAATATTGGTTCAACTATCAATATTCAACAATTCATCTAATGAGAAATACTTGCTCACCTCAACGTCCGAATTTTATCTCTGTCTTAGCAGACACGTTCAATTCATGAGTTTTAGAACATTTTGCAAATCATGTTCAACTCAGCAATTACATGGACTAATTGTCCCATTAAATCATGAAGTCAGCAACTGACTAATTAACCACGAAACGTCAATCGTGTCACTTGGGGGGATATCAACTAGGGTAATGGTCTGGTGGTCTACGGCACGTGTGTTTAAACACACGATGGAACGTGAGCAAGTCATGCAATCAGTTGAAGAAGTTAACAAAGTAGTGGATGGAAAATCGACCAAGTCTCTGCATGATGAGCAACTGGTTTCAAACACGATTTCCATTTCCCCACTTCTTGATTTTATCAACTATCACACTTCAAGGGATCATAGTGTATACAATTCCAATAATATAAATAAGTCTTTGAATCATGATTAAATAGAAAACAACAAGAATCTCACGTCTCACTGACAGTATGAGATTAACAACTCATCAATTAAGCAATTACTCTCAACTGAGCAATTTCAATCATTCAGAACTTATCTTATTCACAACATACCTTCAATCTTTGATTACCATTGATTCCACACATTTCTTAGCTTCCCTCCTATAGATCAACCCATCCTCTCTTGTGACCGAATTTACTCTGGAACGGCCATTGTCTTGGTTTAGGCCAGGGTACTACAGATTGATCTCTCGAATTCAAAGCACCCCCTTTGCAGCGGTGCATCTGTATGAGGTTGAATATTTTGCTCGGTTCAAGGAGTCTCCTCCGTACAGTCGTCTCCTCAATTCCGTAAAAAACATCTAATTGTTTTGCCCCATCTACAGATTAGCGACCACAGTGAGATATTAATCTCTCGGTTGCAATTTCAAATTCATCAAAATGGTTGGTCTTAGGTCAGGATCAGTTACAAATCCTAACGAAAACATTACTAGCACTAGCAACAATGAAGACATCCCGGAAACTGTTCTGGCCACTAACATCGTCGGTGGTGACAATACCCCTTCTCAGACTAATACGGAAGGTCATCTTCTGTTCAGACGACATCCCAAAGAAGTCAATGAAAATCCATCACCTACCATTGATAATCTCATCAAAGCGCAAGAAACTCTTGCAAAGAATCAGACGGATATGGCCGCAGCACATTAGAAGCTATTTGATCATCCAAAGACACTTACTGATAAATTATCAGAGAAAACTCAAGAAAAAGGAAAAGAGGAGAAGAAGTCCTCAGACGCTGCTGATCCTGAAGTAATTCCAATTCACACAGTGAATGACGACGAAACCGACAAAGCTGCAGGAAATTTGTCAACAAAAGAATCATCAAACTTCGTCACTCGGGAAGACTTGGAGCTTCTTCTGGAGAATCATGTAAAAGATAAGACATCACATGTCCATCGTCACCAACCCCCTTATCTTGCTGCAACGTAGAGGATTCCCCTTCCTAAAGGTTACGTTTCTCCAACTTTCACTCTGTATGATGGAACCGGCAATGCTCGACAACATGTCTCTCGTTTCCTTGAAGTCTTGAGAGAACATGAGCATAACCATGTTGTTCGACTCAAGGAATTTTAAAAATATTTGAAAGGCAAGGCACACACCTGGTACAACAATATTGCACCTGGAACTATCAACCATTGGGGAGAAATGATTAACGCCTTCTATAGGAAGTACTTCTTTGTGTTAGAGCAAGTCACTCTCTCTGATCTTGGAAGGATGTTTCAGAAAGTCAGTGAAAATCCCAATGACTATGTGAAAAGATTCAGAGTCCAAGCCTTGGATTGTCATGATCCAAACGTCACGCAACAACAGCTGGTGGATTTGTGTATCAATGGCATGCTCCCGGTCTACAGAGCCCTATTGGAGAATCACTGATTCCATAATTTCTCAGAGCTCCACGAAGCCGCGAAGAGGTCAGCAACCACTGCACCTGCTCTGTTAGAAAGAGAAAAATCCACAAAGACTGAAGAAGCATGAGACACTCGAGGGAGCATATGTCTGATCAACAAGCAGTACAACCTGTAGCCTTTTACAAATGCTATCACGGAAAGGAGAAAACGGAAATTTGAGCCACAATGCAAGCATACTTCTTCCACCTCTTCAAAGGCACAAAAGAAGGATAACGTACAAACTTCTCCACAACATACAGAGGATCCAAAAGCACCTGACTTTCCCTGATCCATTAAAGAAGTCATTGAATTGTTAGAGGCATGGATTCAAGACGGTGCAATCAATTTTCTATACGTCAAGAAGGAACCAACCGAAGAGGCCATGGAAAATCCTCGGTACTGTCGCTTCCATAGGTTTGTCGGCCACCCCACAAGTGATTGCAAAACTTTGAAGCGCATATTTAAAGAAAAGGTCGAATCAGGAGAACTCAAATTGGGGACTGAAGGAGCACATAAGAATCCTCTTCCAATCAGTACTTTTGCTATCTCTGAACCTCCTGTCAAAGAAGAAGTTCAATCCCTGATTGAACATGTCTGCGAGTTACTATACTTGTCAAAAACTTATAGGAAAGACATATTCTCTGCATTAAACCACATCGTGCCAGACAAGCGTTTGTTGATTCAAGATATTACCACTGAGCCTCCAGCGACAGACAAGGAAATGTATGACTGGGGACTGCTCACCACAGTGCACATCAAAGGAAACGAATTCAAGAGAGCATTTGTTGACGTCGGAACCGCCATCAACATCATCCATTTGAAAACTCTCAAATCCGCTGGCATTACTCGGCATGAAGTTACTCATGCCCCCATGGCAATCAAAGATCACGAAGGAATCTCCAGAGACACTTATGGATATATCATCCTCAAAGTCAAAGGAAAGTTGGTCTGCACTAAGACCAAGTTTTACATAATCATAGAAGATCCAGGATATAACATGATTCTTGGACACACGTGGATTCATAATAAAAAAGTGGCACCGACACCTTCAATTGCAAGCTCCTCTGCTGAAGAAACCTCTGACCCAGAGGAAGAAACAAAAGATACCTCACCATTTGAATATCTGGAGGAGGTAAAAGCCTTGACAGAGCTTGCGCAGAAATCTAGCGAATATCCAAATGCTTTTGTAAAGAGATTTCATACTCAAGAAAGTCTTGTTCCTTATCATATGCCCATATCGTCAGTTTTCAAATATGCTCATTTGGTCCAAGGGCTTCACTCCACAAATAATTTAGCAATTTCAAAATGCTACGAGTGGATCATCTCGCCACATCAATATTTCACCCAATGGTTGAGTCCAGAATATTTTCAAGCTGACTATCCAATCAGGAGATTCATTATGGAAGATGTGTCCAAGCATGACAGGCATTACAAGGGATACTCCCTCCTGCGCGAGTGTCCATATGTGCCACAACCGTGGAGCCGCACCGCACAAGGAATTCCGAATCAACAGAAGATATTCAAGGCACAGATGACCAAACCTAACAAATTCTGTGAAGGGGACTTAGTTATCAAAGAAGTCCAGCGTAACCTTCACTCGGAAAGGAACTTCAATTGGGAAGGGCCATTCATGGTTGCTAAGTCCATAACTGGAGGATATTCCAAGTTGATAAACACAAATGGACGAACCCTACTAGTAATTCATGAGAATAGACTTAAGGCATTTGTCTGAAGTTATTTGACATTTGAGGTACTGGGTGTCTAAGCATTTATGACGTCTGGATTTGGCATTTTAGGATTTTCTTTCATTGTATTTCAATTCCTCCAAAATGTTTGCAATACTTGCAATCAGTATTCGAATTCAATAATTTATCAAAATTCAGTTCATATTTCTTAAAAGAAAATCTCTATCAAATCCAAAAGAAAATCCTTAACCGTCTACCAATCCAAAACCATGATATCAAAACCCAAATAAAACCTCATATCTCTCAGAAGTTCATAAGTTCAAGAGATTATGGAAAATAAATCAAAGAAAATCAGCGAAGAAAGATTTTTGCGCCTCTGCATTCTTCAAAGACTACAAAGCTGCCTTCTCCTTATCTAGCTCTTCGGTTATCCTGGCAATCTTATTTTCCTCCTCCATCACAACATCATTTGGAAAGGGTATGTTACTTTCACATGATTCTTTGATAGCATTCATCTTCTTATGAAGCCACTTCACGTTGAATCCAAGTCTCTCAGAATTCTCCAAGTTGAACTCCCAATCAAATAGTACATCTAGAGTCATAGTATTTATAGCCCTGGTGCATACATCATTTACAACATGCAAGATAACACTTAATTGCATGGTTAAAGAATAAGCATGCTTTGGGTCTCTAGTAACGACGATGTGACCAAATTTCTTCCATATTTTCTCATACAAGTTGCCATATCCAATGGGAACACCAAATCCACCTACCAGTTTGTGGTATGGGAGTGATGCATTAAATGGAGGATAAAAATCAACTCCTGCACTTGGATATTCATGCACCACTATATGGTTTTCAATTACGGGAATGATCTCTACAACAACAATTTCTTCAGTCTCCCCTACTAACGGTTCAGCTTCTTTCGCCACTGAAGCAATCACAATCGAAGTCTCAGTTTCATTTATTGTTTCAAAAGCAACACTCTCATGGCCTTGAAGTGCAGGTATGGTTTCCTCCTTATCAATGACCTCAGGACCGCTCGTTTCGTCATTTTGGGTTCCTTCATTCTCAACTTCGGTATTTTGCACCTAATACGAAGATTACATGAGATTAGGATTATCCAAGCGTGATACCAAAAGAAATCATGAACTAAAGCATACAAGTGGTTTAACATCATCAAATTATTTCATTATACGTGCTAGATGTCAGCAAATAACGTGAAAGTCACAAAAACACGTTTTATGACAAGCTCGCCTAAGAAGATTTTACACTTCCCTGTACGAAACGAAGAACTGGGAGCAATTGGTGAATAATAAAGGGTTGATTCAAATATTATTATCTTCGTATGGGTGTTACCTACAACATGTCAAAATTTCATAGCAATCGGATGAACTAGCAAAAAGATGTAGTCGAAACTCGGGACTGCACGACAACTGAAAATTTCCTGAAAGTCTCCTGGATATTTACTGTTTTGTCTATTTTGGCCCCTGAACGTGCTCAAAACTTAAAAATCTTATTCACTAAAGCTTGGAAATTTCTTGGGATTAAGGATGCATATGCGGATCATAAAAATCTGACATCAGACGAAGATTCAACGGCGTTTTTCCTAAAATGCTGAGTTCTGAATTTTCTGGTGACGTATTTTCGGCAAAACTTGTCATGTGTTCACATAAATTCTCATTCATTCACTCATAGATCAGCAAGTTTATACTTCTATGGATAAAATACAAGAGGAATACTTACTTGGGTGGTCTCTGAAGCATTCAAAGCATCAGAATTGCTCGCGCCAACGTCGACAACTCCATTACCTTCATTTGGTTTTGAACTCTGGGAGTTTTCTTCATCTCCATCCTTCGAGTGAGCATCACCAGTATTCGTCGTGTCCATGGAAACATCCTCCTGGATATATTTTTAGCAATTAGCATTTTGTTTACCAAGTATCATAATTTGCCACATGAAGAAATACTTACTTCAGCTTCTCCTTTAACACCCGAGTCAGAAACCGTCTGCCCAGCAGCTGAAAACTGAAGACCGTCAATGCTCGATGGAGTAAAATCCTGCAACAAAATAACAAAGTGGGTTTTCAGATCCTAATTATATGGATGAGAAGAAGTCATGATGCAAGAGATATCGATTACTCACCAAACAAATCACTGGGGACTTTATGGTGTTAGGTAGCATCTTATAATTCTTACTCCTCCCTTCTCCATAATGAATAGTCACTTCAGTTTCTGAGAGGTTTACATCGACTCATGGTCTTACATTACGACCGTCATGTGAAGAAATTTGATGCAATAATCAGAACACGATCATCATGGTATTATGAAGACTCTACAAAGAATACTTACTCGTGAACACCCCGGAGATGTTTTTCGTTTGTCACTACCAGGAAAATGCTTCAATCTTGGTCTAGTAGAACTCATCTTAGGAGAAGGAAGATCTTCCATTAAAGGTTGAACATCTCTCACGAAATCAAGTAAATGCTTGAGCTGCTGATCCCAAAAGTCTTTGTAACCCGGAGTTACATACGTGACTCTATCAGAGATGGGGAACTAGAATTCACTTCCTTCCACATGCGTACGGTCCAGACGAGTCATGAGCTATTCAACTGAAGGCTTTCTTCTTCGAAAAGTCGGAACACACTGATTCATACCCATTTTCCGAACTTCCCTATCAATATTATATTCTTCCACCAAGAATTCGTCGTGAATTATGGATACCAGATGAGCGGGAGTGCAACTCAACCTGAAGGATATCTCGCCATCATCCAAATCAGCACCAGATTTCAAAATCATACTCTCCTCATCATTAAAGGTTCTCAATTGAGAGATATAAGGGGGAATTGATACCCATTGGCAAAGTTGAATTCAGATTCACGATCCAAGACATCGACGGAGCGGGTTTTGAGTCGAGGTTGCTTTGTGGACCAGCGCATCCTGGCATTAGCCTTCTCAGAGAAGACATGGCGAGCATCAATGTTCAATCCTTTCAAGACAGTCCGTGGAATGGGTGCATAATTCTTGAAACACTCCTACATCAAATCTTGAAGAAACATTGTGTTGGCATAACATTCAATCTTCATAAAACCATTCGAAACACTGGAGTCTATAATCAAGGAGTCCAAGTTAAAATACAGAGAACCCAAGAACAAGCTACCTATTGGGAGTTGCTCACCCTGAGCCATATTAATCGCAAAAGGAATCACGAACGGCTTCAACAAGTTTCCAGCATCCTCAAATACATCTATGGATAGCCATAAACACAAGAAAGTAGAAATGGATAACGTACCGTCAACTGGCCAATCCGGACGAGTATATCTTGGCCACCAATGTATCAGCCAATGAGCATAACATCCTTTGATGCCAGATGCCTTATTAATCTCCTCAATTATGGTTGTCAAGATATTAGAGATTGCAGTTTCCTCTGAAGAAAGATTTTCAGGAAGATTTCCTATGATTGGAAGATGCAACAAAGCAACTACATCTTCTAAAGTAATGGTAAATTCTCCCCATCTTCATATGAAAGAGTGAGTTGGAATACACCATCGAGCAAGTAGAGATACAATACCTCGCGCATCATGGAAGATGAACAAATCTCCAGAAGCTTGAATAGCTCGTATTACTCGTGCGTCATGCAATCTGGCTCGGACCCGAGGAAAACCCAGCATGTACCTCGACCAACCAGAAAACTTTTCCATGGGCCGTCTAGAAATCTTGAATTCAATCATTGACGCAAAAAAATATCCTATCTCAAGGAAGAACCGAATAGCTCCCTGAGGAGTCACCAACTTCTTCTGAGTAACCTCTCTGGGGTTTATCAGAAGACGAAATGCTGGAGTTTTGAGATGCTTCTCAGGCTCTTGGTCCATGGAGAATGTATCCTCTATGTTTGGAACATTCTTAATTTCAGGAGTTTCATCTTCGCCAATGGAAGTCTCATCCGTGCATGAATCATATCTAGAGGTATCATTAACCATACACATATCATCATCCATGGAAACATTGTTGGCTTTGGAATCAGACATCCTTGCAAAGTAGCTGTAACATACACATAATACTCCGCTTTAGCATATTACTCAATAAGATGCAAACATCAGTGGAATGAAGTAATTGGGAAAATGCTCATGCGAGCATATACAAACCGGTAACTCTTAAATCTTACCTTTTATGCTTCCACTAACGATAGTGATAGTCATGCTAGAGTTAACATCTCAAAATCGTTCGTTTCTTCGAAACCTACAAAAACGTGCAAAACTCAGATTTTTCATAAAATCATGAATATTTCTACTGTGTGAACATTCACCATGGAATTATGAAAACTAAAACAATATTTCATCATAAATAATTATTTACTTTTGAGTAGTATTACACAAAACTCAAGTTTTGATTTTAAAGAAAATAATATATATTTGCATATATATATATAAAGAAAACGTGATTTAATCACGTAAATAATTTTTTACGTGAGCAAAGCTCACGAAAATAAGATTTGTGGACACTCCATGGTTTCATTAAAAAAAAATCCATGAATATCATGGTTTTATTAAAAAAAAAAAAATCTTTTCCTTCGTATCGTCATACGTCTTCGAAGCGAAGGTTTATTCCAATTTTGTGTAAACATACACATTATAAGATAAAGTTTTAATTTACATGAAAGCTCATAAACAAAATTTTATCACTGGACTCAAGTTCATATATATATATATATATATATATATATATGTATAAAGAAGAAAAACTCTTTCTTCGTATCATCGTCGTGCTTTAAAACGAAGGTTTATTTCGGTTTTGTGAAAATTCATCTTTTCATGATAAAACCTTGACGCACATGGAAGATCATAAACTTAGTTTTATCACTGGACCTAAATCTTCATATAAAAAAAAATCTCTCTTAAATCAGGGATAATTATTAGTTTTCAAAAACTAACGATCAAACGAACATACTTTTTCAAAAACGAGGGTTTTTGACGAAACCCACACTCATATATGTACATGTGTATAACTTTATCATGATCAAGATATGAACAACTCATAGAAATCATGAACATCAGCAAACATCAATAAAAAAAAACAAATCGCACCTGGATGGCCGGTTGGTGGTGGCGACGGTCGACGACGCTGAAGCTCCGGAAAAAATTTTCCTCCCTTGCTGATGGCGTGAAGGTGATGAAGGTGCTGGTTGTGGGAAAATTTAATAAAAAAAAGGGAACAATTTCTTTTATATCAAATTTTATTTCCAAAACCAAATTTTCTAAAGATTTCCTTATTGGGCCGGCCCGCAAATCCTAAACGACCAAAGTCGCGTCGTCCGAATCATCGGTTCGACACCAACTTATGTTCACCAAACGACACTCTATTATCCCATTTGGATCTTCATTCAAGTCATGGTATGCTCGTACTATCGAAATCCGGTAACGTCTTAACTTACGATTAAGTTCAATTACTCATATTGTTTATGACCGGAAAATCACCATTCAATGATGACTGAGGAACACGACTTTCCTCACTAAGCAGGGGACTTAATGTAGATGGTAGATTTTTGACAAAGGCTAAAATCGTAAACCCATAATTATACGAACTTCTGGTCCAGCAATTATATGTGAGTATTGAGACATGAGTCTCTCATCGAACCTCTGACTGAGAATATTGTCTCTCAGAGTATATACAAATATGTAGTCTCTCGACTGGACAACAACATATCTCATGAATATTGAACACTTCAGTAATTATTTCTATATAGAATCACGAGATTGACGGCTCCTAGACAGCTTGCTCTGCTAGTATAGAGCGATAACGTCTTCAGGATATAAACAACAGTTTTCCCTGACTATATAAAGGATAAGAAGCTCCAGCAAGTTCATATCAGGATAATTAATGCTCCTAGACAGCTTGCTCTGCTAGTATAGAGCCATCAATTAATTATTCTTAAATTCTTGGATTCATCCAATGAATTTCTGAAAATATTCAAATACTTTTGTAATATTTCGTTACTTCAATCCATGGTTCTTCCCAGCAGAATTCCATGGGTTAGTAATAAATATTCAACAACACGGGCATCTGAGCTACCTCCGAGTAAGCCTCAACTCAAATGGCGCAAGTGTACTAGACGATGATGCACTAACAATCACCGTACGAACAAGTATTTCAAAATACGACGAGACGATGAACCTATGCAAAATAGGAAGGAAAATAATAAATAATTAAAAATTGACCAAGGTGCTGGGAGCATGGGCCCACTGACAGGCCGGACGTGCCGTGGTCAATCCCACGCCAGGTTTATATTTTTATCATGTTTTTTATTATTTTCCTTGAGTTCATGAAAATCCTTTCACTTGAACAAATATCTTTCGTTTTGAGGAAACTCCTCAGTTTCATGGTGTTTCCCTCACACCAAAGAAATAATATAAAATTAAGGAAAACATTGTGGGCCGTGATTATTGGACAAACGACCATACCTTGATCCCAGCCGGCCCCACACCTCATGGTTCCTCATTATTTTATTATTATTTCCCTAATTTCATGAAAACTCCTTAATCTCATGATATTTCCTTGATCTCATGAAAAAATAATATAAAATTAAGAAAACCCGTGTGACCGGGCCCTAGCCGACCGGTAAAGCCCTAGATGGCCCCACATGTCCCATTTTATTATTATTATATTTTTCATGTTTCCATTATCCCATGAAATTCCTTGATTTCATGATATTTCCTTCAGATTATGAAAATTCCTTTAAATCATGAAATAATACATAAAATTAGGGAAAAACTCACGGGACCGGGCCCTAGCCGGCCAACATGCTCAAGCCGGTCCCACACATCCCTTATTTTATTATTACTATTTTTCATATTTTCCTCATCTCATGGAAACTCCTTGATTTCAACAAAACTCTTTAATTTCAACAAAAACTCCTTGGTTATATTTCCCTAAAATCATGAAAATATTATAAAAATTGGGAAAAACGCGTGGGATTGGCCCCTTTGGACGGCCGGCCATGCCTTGGCGATGGCCGGTCCCACACTTCATGATTCCTTCACTTTTTTTTATTATTTTTCCTTCGTCTCAGGGAGTTTTGATGGTTTCATCAAAAACCCCTGATTTCTTCATATGTTCTCAAATATTTGCTCAAATGCACATCTGAAAATATCAAAATTCTCAGAATCGAGATACGAACACTTTGGTGACATGCGCATGTTACCTTGATCGACCAAGGTTGGCTCTTCGGCTCGCAAGGTGCTGGTCCCACTATTTTATACAATTTGACCTAATTTGCGCAATTGCACGTATTAGGTCCAAAACTCTTCCAAATAATTTAGGGATTTTCATGGAACAATCATCATTCGATATCGTGACCACCCAGGGCTAGTGTCATGACCCCTTGGTCGGTCTCTCATCTCTTCATAATTAATTAGGTTTTATTACCTAAGGCTCAGACGAGCATTTTCGAATAAATGATTAAACCATCATTTGATCATTCTTTCATCAACGAATCACCAACTCTTTAAGAGGCCTTGGTATTTGCTCACATGAGCATATGGAGATGCATGGTCGACCCACAGTCCCATGAAGTCGTTTCTCCTTCATTCCATGGTTAATTTTTAAATAAACCATCAATTGGTCATCAATTGATCAAATTAGGGTTTCTGAGTCCAAGGATTGTAATTCCAGATTCAAACACTAATAATTTTATGACGATCTCATGATCAGTATTCTTAATAATTATGCCCGGTTTAACTACCAGTATTTTAATTAATATTTTATTTTGGTCACGCTACCAATAATTTATCAGACGAGCAACACTTGCTCAGACGAGCAATATTTGCTCAAACCAAGGAATATTGGTTCAATTATCAATATTCAAGAATTCATCTAATGAGCAACACTTGCTCACCTCAACGTAAGAATTTTATCTCTGTCTCAGCAGACACGTTCAATTCATGAGTTTCAAAAAAAATTTTGCAAATCATGTTCAACTCAACAAATACATGGACTCGTTGTCCCATTAAATCATGAAGTCAGCAACTGACTAAATAACCACGAGACTTCAATCGTGTCACTTGGGGAGATATCAACTAGGGTTTTGGTCTGGCGGTCTACGGCACATGTGTTCAAACACACGATGGAATGTGAGCAAGTCGTGCAATCAGTTGAAGAAGTTAACAAAGTAGTGGATGGAAAATCGACCAAGTCTCCGCACGATGAGCAACTGGTTTCAAACACGATTTCCATTTCCCCACTTCTTGATTCTATCAATTGTCAAACTTTATGGGATCATGGTGTCTACAATTCCAATAATATAAATAAGTCTTTGAATCATGATTGAATAGACAACAACAAGAATATCACATCTCACTGACAATACGAGATCAACAACTCATCAATTGAGCAATTACTCTCAACTGAGCAATTTCAATCATTCATAACTTATCTTATTCAGAATTCACAACACACCTGCAATCTTTGATTACCATTGATTCCACACATTTCTTAGTTTCCCTCCTACAGATCAACCCATCCTCTCTTGTGACCGAATTTACTCTGGAACGACCATTGTCTTGGTTTAGGCCGGGGTACTACAGATTGATCTCTTGAATTCAAAGTATCCCCTTTGCAGCGGTGTATCTGTGTGAAGTTAAAAATTTCTCTCGGTTCAAGGAGTCTCCTCTGTACGTTCGTCTCCTCAATTCCGTTAAAACCAGCAAATCGTTTTGCCCCATCTACACATAACAACATATCATTGAATCCTAAAAGTCATACATATTTCATAGGGTTAAATACAATACATGATAACGATGCACTTCTACACTCAATCATAAAGCATGTAATTATACATGGTTTCATGGAAGATAAAGTAGCAACCGTGTAACTCAAACTTTTTCCCACGAAGTACCTCGTAGTATGCATACGCCTTCTTCATCTGAAAGCGCAAACGAAAACATACTTAGTTAGTATAAATCAAAGCTTTGGATAAGTTTTACCTCTTTTTTAAATACTTACTCTTATAGTATCCATCATATCCGGAAGGCTTCCCTTATGGCCGTAAATTATCTTTTCAAAACATCACACTCGAATTTTATCTATTTAAATCATTCCTTGACTTGTTTCAAAGAACTTGAGTTGCGATTTCCGTCCAACGCCACCAAAACGATGAATGTGTGGTTCCACCAAGCATCCGATGTTTCATTAATATCTTTGTGTAGACTTTCAAAGTGGTTTGTGACTGTTATCCAAGCTCTTGTAATGGCACAATTCTCTTCGGAAGTGTATGGAGTCATTGTGTTTCTCTTTTTCTCATCTTGGATGATGAATAAATGAGAAGGATAAGAGAATGTTGATAATTATGGTGTTGGTAAGGAAGAGGTGAGATATGGGTCTGTATTTATAGAATTGAACGAGCCAACTGCCTCAACCACATTTGGTAGAGTTCAATTCCCCAATAAATGCTAGTAGTATCTTGAGTCGTTAATGTTTTGACATTTACAACTAAACGACTCTTAGAATCTCTATATTACGTCGTCAGGTTGGACATATAGAACTGAACGACTTTAGAAGAAAACTTGGCAGAATGGTGTACATATGTTAGTCCGGAGTCCTTAGTTTATGTTGGGAGTCGTCAAAAGATGTTAATGTGTCGGCAATTAACATTTTATTAGATTGATGACACTTGTGTAATGGTCATATATCTGTCACAAAAGTCGTTAATCTGCAAAAGATTGATTGATGATTCTATATGGTGTCGGCAACCTATAAAATATTGGTTGACGACACATGGGATCAAAAAGATGGATTGTGAAGGGTCGTCATTTTTTATTTATGTCCATGACGACCCTTATTTGGAATATTTATGGTTGAACTAGTATTATTGAATTGAAAAAAAAACATACATGTACTATGAAATAAAATATAAGGAAAGGACATAAAATAATTCAATACATTGCGCTAGAAAATCTATACGAGATTAATTATATTGGGCGAATTTCTATTCAATTTCCTCCAAGAGAGTGTAGCATTCCTCGTGCAAAAACTCATGGACGTACCTTAATTCCTATTGGGTCTGACCTAAAGAATACTGGAAAAACAAATATTTTAATAAGTTAGTGTTATTGAATAATCATAACCAAATTAATAATTTTTGATGAACGGCATATTGATTCACAAACTTACTCTACTTATGCGGTCTTCGTTTGGCATAGCGTCCTTACGAGCTTTCAATTCATTTCTCAACAATAAGCACTCATTGTATAAATAAGCGTACCTTTTCATGATCTGTGGGAGCGTCCTCCTATAACGATTTCCGTTTAGTTCTTTAAAAACCTTAAACACACGTTTCTTCCAAGCATTGGTGTTTTGATCATGCCCAAGGTAAGGCCCTCTTGTTGGGTCTTCGTTACTGGTCACCCATTACACTTCCTCAATGGAGTGCTTTGTGAGAGTGGTGTGTGCTCTGACAATATCAACATCTTCTAGGTTATTGAACGGATTTTGAGCCATTTTTAGTGTTTGAAAGTGATGGGTGACTGCTTTAGGATGATTGAAAGTGATGGGTGAATAAGTTTGGAACAGATATGTCTCTATTTAAAATTATGTATTAACTGCAAGTAGAGTCGGCATTGGTTATATATATAACCTAACGACTCCTTAGTATGTTTAGTAACTTCTCGTCAAAGTCAAACTTACCGTTAATGTGTTGAGAGTCGTTAATATAATTTGTGAAGGGTCGTCATTTTGGCATATAAGATCTGGAAGACTCTCTGGTGATAGTTTTGTGTTTTGTTTTTTAATTGGTAGTACGACAAAGCTCCCAGCCAGTACCCGTATCTACAATGGGTTCGGATACCTCCCAACACTATATGACTAATTTAGTACGTTTACCTTAACCGAATCGGTATATTTATATATTCAAATAATTTTATTAGTGATCACATGGTTGTCTAATATAATTATTTGCTCAATGTAGACGAAACCAAGAATGACATTAAGGAATGGCTTATCCCTAAGGCAAAAGATAAGATGTGTGTGGTTGTTCAAAGTAGACACGTCCATTGTAACAAAATGGTGTTGATGGTGGTTTTTAGCTTAGGGTTAGAATCATAAAACCGCACATCTGACATGACATCACTATGACCGTTTATTGAATCAATCAGTATGCATACGTAAGAATTACCAGGGTACCTTTTTTTTACGTGTCATGTTCCACGACAGAACATTGACCAACATCATCTATGCCAAACCCTAATTCTCATGCTACCGCGCCAAGGAATGCCAACCATGCCATCCACATCTCCATGCCCAAGGCATGCCAACCACGCCAGACGCACTACTGTGCCAATGGAAAACCATGCCAGCCACATCTCCGCGCCAAGGCATGCCAACTACGCCAGCCGCACCACTGTGCCAATGGAAAACCATGCCAGCCACATCTCCGCGCCAAGGCATGCCAACCACGCCAGCCGCACCACTGTGCCAATGGCAAACCATGCCAGCTACATCTCCTCACCAAGGAATGCCAACCATGCCAGCTGCACACCTGTGCCAATGGAAAACCATGCCATCCACATCTCCGCGCCAAGGAATGCCAATCATGTTAACCGCACCACTGTGCCAATGGAAAACCATGCCAGCCACATCTCTGCGCCAAGGCATGCCAACCATGCCAGCTGTACCACTATGCCAATGGCTAACCTTGCCAGCCATATCTCCGCGCCAAGGCATGCCAACCATGCCAGTCGCACCACTGGGCCCAATGGAAAACCATGCCAGACACATCTCCGCGCCAAGGCATGCCAACCATGCCATCCACACCAATGTGCCAATGGAAAACCATGCCAGACACGTCTACCAAGCCAAGGAATGCCAAACCCTTGGCCCCATCATGCCAAGCCAACCGCACCTTGCCTTAGCCCCAACCATGTTAGCCGCACCATGCGCCAATGACATTCCAAACCCTTGGTCCCAATATGCCAAGCCAACCGTACCTAATTGCCTTGTCCCCACCATGCCAAGCCGTCCATGCCAAACCCTGACCCCACTATGCCAAGACAACCGCACCTTGCCTTGGCCCCACCATGCTAAGTCGTCCATCCCAAACCCTTGGCCCCACTATGCCAAGCCATCTGCGCCATTATTTTCCTTGTCCCCACCATGCCGGCCTTCCCTATGCGGCCACCAAAACGAAGGCGTGCGACGATCAACGGCCACCCTTCCATCTTAGATGCAAATCTAGCCGTCCTAGGTCGCCAAACAACACATGGTGACCTTTGGCCCAAAACCCTAGTTTTGGCCAAGCCAAACCGCGCCACATGCCAACCGCCTTGCCGCGCAATACCATGCCGGCCTTCCCTATTACGGCTACCAAAAGGAAGGCGTGTGATGATGAATGACCACCCTTCCATCCTAGATGAAAATCCTAGCCGTCTAAGGTCGCCAAACAACGCATGGTAACCTTTGGCCCAAAACCTTAGTTTTGGCCACGCCAAACCGCGCCAAGGCATACCATACCACATGTGCCAATGGCATGCAAACCACTTTGCCGCGCCACACCATTCCGACCTTCCATATACGGCTACCAAAATGAAGGCCTGCAACAATCAACAGCCACTTTTCATCTAAGGTGCAGATCTTAGTGATAAGCGCCTAAAATACATCTTTTGAATGTTAATTTCCTTTGATTTCTTGGTTATTTTCTCGTGTATTTTTGTATATTACGCTTCTTTTACATTTTAAAGGTATTTGGAGACATTCGGAGCAAAAGAAGAAGAAAGCGTCTATTTGGAGCATAAAGGGCAAAAGCCACATCTCACGTGCAATTTCTATTAGAGGCGGAGCTGAACCAAGGCGAGGGTAGGAGACAACCACTGCGTCTTAGTCTAGAGAAGCAAAGGGAAGACCTTGGTGGACTTTATTTAATGAGTGGGTGTTGTCTATCCATAGTACCCCTTATCCTAACCCATGGGGGTGCAAATAACCGTCCCATACTATTTGACCTAGCTAGGTCGAGCTCAACTCGTTCAGACAATACTTTCTTCTTTACGGATGAAATAAGGGGGAAGAACAAAACAGAAATTGGGAAAGAAAAACATCCACTGCTCCCGGTAGTGCCCGAGAAAACTGAATCTGAGAAAAGGGATATGAAAGAGTGGGTTTTGAATTAAATCTGAGTGGTGTTCTATTGAGATGGGAATGGAGGTTAAATTGAAATTAAGAAGGAAATTACAAGCTGGGTTTGGTTTCTATGTGTGATTCAGAAAATCAAGAGATTCAATGGGTTCTGGTGGTTGGCTGAGAGAACGAAGAACATAAATCTGATGGTTTTGGTTTGAGACTATTGATGGTGTTGTGGTCTGTGGTTGGAGTTGGAACGAATTCTTGTTGTTCCTGACTGAACTAGAAGGGTTTTATAATGATTCTGGTAGTACAAGGAATATAAAATAGGTATTTGTCTCATGGGATTGTTGTGGAAATTGAAAAGGAACTATGTTGTTTGCATTGAGCTGGTTCTGGTGAGATTTTCTGAAGATGGGCAGGGTTTTGAACTGAGCTGTAATGGTGACAATGAAGCTCAGGTGGTGACTTTGTGGTATGGGTTGTGGAGTGCAGGTGGTGGCTCCGCAGATCAGAATAGAGAATGAAAAGCTGACGATGTAAGCAGTAAAGGGCTTGGTGGCATTGGAGCATTGCAGGGAAGAGTTGTTAGAGCTGTTAACTAACCAATATATGGTGCAGCTAGAAGGGATCAATTGAGTATCAGGTTGAACTGAGCTAGGAAGTGTAGCGTGAGCGGTTGCAGGAAGCTGCGATAAAGGTTGTGTAGGAGAAAAGAGAGCTGGTGACGAAGGAACTGAAGTTGCAGCGGGAATTGCAAGTAATGTGAAGGAAGAATGCTGGAATAAAAGATGGAGTAGCTATGGCAGGTGATTAGTCACAGGAATGCGAAACTGGTGGAAGTTATAACTGGAGCTGCAATAAACTAGCTGGCAATGTGCAGTGATCTGTGTCGCTCCAACTACGAGTCGGAGATTGAGATTAATTGGAATGAGCTGAGCTTCAAGGTCTTGCTTGTGGTTTGCCAAGGACTGGTGGTAAAGATAGAGTTGATGTTGGTTCAGCTGGTGGATGATCAAGGCCAAAGCAAGATCTAGTACAATCTGCTGGTGAATGCAATGGAGGTTATGTTGCAGTTCATAGCTGGGACTGAGTTGCAGGTTAAAGCTGAATTGGAAATAGAATTGCAGGTGCAAGTGATGAGCACGAGAAGCTAAGATGAAGATCTGCAGTGCAAGTAATGTTGTAAGGTGCAGAACAAGGTTGTTTTGTAGCTGCGGATAAACGGCAGCTGGGAATGAAGAAGAAATGGAAGCAGTGAGCTGTATATGCAATGCTAAGGAGCTGCGAGGAGGCAACTGAAGATGCAATAGATTGTTTCCATGGGTATTGGTGCTGGTGCTGAGATGCTGCCAAAAACAGTGCGAAAAGCGAGCGAAAATGGTGCGCCGGTGGTACTAGTTCCGGTTGTCGGATTTCGGAATATAAAGTATGAATTGCAATATTTCAGTGAATCGCGAAGGGGGTATGAGTCGAATGCTAGAGTTGGCGGCTGGATATATGAGCGACGCGTCACGCTTTTGGGTACGTTTTCGCAAGAATAAACAAATTAGCTTTAGATGGTTTTTGTGAATGTTTGAAATGCAAAGAAGGAAAGATGAGTTGCTGGAAGTACATACTTGCTGGTGACAGTTTACGATGACAAAGGTGGCCAGAAAAAGTTCTCCGACGACCTGTTTTGGACCCAAATTTTCCAGAGACATATTTCTCATACATGGGCTTGGTGGACGATTTTGAGACGGGATTTGAGAAGACTTGACCTACTTTTGAGTATCCTTTTGGGAGAGGCATATAAATAGAAAAGTCTTTCTTTAAACCTAGGGATATCTCCATTAGGGAGAAATTCTACTTATGTTCTAGGGTTTAGAAACATGATAGGATTTCTCTTCCTTCTTGTTATGAACTCCTATGCCATGAGTAACTAAGTTTTTATTATTGTTAAAGATGTAGTTGGATTTTAAAAACAAGTTTAGATCTTTATGAGTTAGTTTTCTCTCAAAACCATCGTTCACTTTCTACTGATTATAATAATAGCATGATTGATGTATTGCAATATGATTGAATATTTGTTTGGTTGAGTCTAGAATTGATTGAACACACATCTTTATCTATAGCTATTTTAGGGTTTTCATCGAGCGATAACCTTGAATACGAGTAGCATGATATGATTATAGTTTGTAGTGATACATCCTTGTAATCATATGTAGAAGTTGACCTTTGTCCGAATTGTCATGCGCAAAGTATGATGGTTGCATTGATTATCCTATTTCTAAAACTTAATTCTCCTAGGAATTGAACTTAATTAGCGCAAGGCGTTAGGTTATTCTTTAGGTAGAATTCACATACGCATCTCTAATGTCTGTGTTGATAAATTTAGGAAATTTACGGAGTATTCTTGCAATAAGGTATTCTAGGGCTTTTGATGATAGCGAGATTAAATAAGAATTCTAATCATACATTCAATACTTGTTTACAATTGAAGATGAAACCTTTACCCAATATTTCATATCCTTGATTTGCGTGTTTGTTTATTTCTTTGTTTTGCTTTTACTTTTATTACTTGCATAAAAATCAGAAAAACTAGTGGGAGTTACTTATAGGAAACCAAAACAAACGACAACCTAGTCCTCTCTGTGGGATCGATCCTTTCTTGCCCTTGCTATATTTATATTTTGAGTAGTAAGAAAGTGTAATTTATTTTTGACGCATACGACAGCGATCAAATTTTGGCGCCGTTGCCGGGGAGGCAACGGTTGTCATTTGTTTTTGGTTTTTGTTTTTTTGTTTGTTTTAAGTTTTGTTTTATTTTCTAGTTTTTAACCTTGTTTTGAGAATCGTGTTTCAGGTACTTACTTCTCATGGATGGAGCATATTGGAACAACGGATACGGTTTTCAACAACCTCAACAATATGACAACTACCAATTCCAGGGGTATAATCAAAACCAATTCATTGGTTATGACCAATATTCCATGGAACCTTATGGTTTTCCTAAACAACCTTATGGCGGGTATGTGTGTGAACAACCACAAGGATGGGAGGATTCTTATGCTCGTGAACAACAAGTCTCTAACTTTCTAGACAAATTTTCCAACTTTGTATAACAAGAGTTTCAAAAAGATAAAGAGACTAGAGAAGAGCAACTCCAAGAACTTCGTGAAGTTATTGCTAACTTGCGAAGAGGCATTGATTAATGCAAGGAATATATGGATAATTCTAATGTGCATATGGTTTGTGATGAATATTTGATTGATGCTAATGTTGAAAAAGGACAATCCTTGGGCACTTGTGTTGATAATTGTGTAGCTAACTCAACTCTTGATCTTAATAATGATCGTTCGCCTATTCAAAAGGATGAGTTAGAGTTTAGCAACACTAAATTCAGCGACGAAGAACCTTATGTTAACTATGAAAGTGACGGTGATTATGATACATTGCTTTAAACAACTCATGGTGACATCTCCGAGGAGTATACAATGGAATCTTTTTGGGATCAAGATGAAGACGAAGAGGAATATGATGACACTAGTGAAGTTTGCTCAAGCATTGATCTTACTAATGATCAAGAGCCTATTCAAAGGGTGGAGCTTGAGGATGAAGCATTTTTGAGTGTTCTAAAGAAATTCCTTATAGCGAAATTTGGATCCGCAGTGGATTATGTGCCTTACAACAAAGAGGAGTATGTTGAGAATGAAACTATTATGACCAATATTGTGGAAGACCCAATTGAGCTTGCATATGATTGTAATGATGATGTTTATGTCGAGACTCCGGTTAAGGAAGAAACAGATGAAGAATGGTTGCAAGGTTTGATAGAGGACCATGATATACAAGAGGTGAATAATTCACTTGAGATTTTCAAGGATGAAGAGGATTCCGTGCTACAAGAGATTGTGCAAGGTTTGTCTAACCCTTTGCATATTGTTTCTTCTCCTTTACCTCTTATTGGTTTGAATGTATGTGCTTCGAAAACATTGTTGAATGACTTTGTTTCTCGATTTCCTCCATTAGAAACATTTGATTCTCATACTATGTAGGTTTTGGAACAAGAAACCGTGGAAGTTCCCGACTCCTATATTCTTTATGCACTTTCAAGTGTGGACAAGAATAAGTGTGGGGGAAGCTTTTATCGGTTAATAGCTTTGTTTTTGTTTTATGTTACTAATATTTGTGCGAAGCTAGTGTTTGCAAAACAGGTGCTATGGGTGGATCCCCAACTTTTTCGATTATTGGTGTATGGGGAATTCAACTTGCATGTCGGGCTGACGACTTTAAACCAAGCGCTAATGGGAGGCAACCCACTGGTTTTGTGTATCTATCTCTATCTTTTTATTTTATTTTAAGTCTTTTATCTTTATTTATTTATTTATTTATTTTGTATATTTGCATATCAAAACTTCAACTTTTAGAGATATTTGAACAATTTAGAATAAACACTAGCCTTTCTAAGTATATGGAATTTTTTCTTAACGATGAGGTGTATATATTGGCTGAGTTGGGATCAGATGCCAACTAAATAGCTTGTTTAGTGTTTATCCTCTATTGTTCCGAAATAGCTATGAGTTGGAGTAATGAGTTTTTATCATGCATTTTATTTTCTTATTGTGTATATATATATCATGTTATGAATTTCCCATCTTGAACTTTACTTTGAATGACTAAATTTTACATTGAGGACAATGTAAAGTTTAAGTGTGGGGGAGTGTTCTCATATAGAGTTTTTAGACTTGTTATTTTTTCCCTTGTGTTCGTATAAAAAAAAAAAAAAATTTTTTGCTATATACACTCCGAAACCTAGAAATATGGGCCTTTAGGATGACACTATCAATCTAAATGGATGGAACCATATTGGCTGGAGGAGTTGAGGAACCTATTAATTAAAAGGGACAAAATTATTCAAGTGTTACAAATAACATGATAGTTGTTACCATATCTCGGAATATCACCATGTCACATTCTATTTTTATTTTTCTATATTTATCTATTGTTCTCTAAGTGCTTTGGTGGGTCACTAAACATCGACTTGTTATTACTGCTAGGATGAAATAGAGTGATTGAGTTGCTAAAAAAAAAAAAAAAAAAAACCGACCAATTAGACCAAACGGAATAAAAAAGACACTTGGATAGCAGTATGTGTGAAATGTTGTCCATGTATCCGTCGCTTAAACAAGCGTGGAATGCAGGATCCAAGGCAACTATCATATACTTGCTGACAAGAAGCATGCGCTTGGATCCAAAAGATCTAATCATGATGTCTACAAAAAAAAAGTGTGAAAAAGAAAACAAAGTATTATATTGGTTGAATAAGGTCACTCCTGGTTCCCTTGTATATGCCAGTGAGTTGATGTAGAATTCAGACCAGTAGTTCAATCCAATAGGATGCATAGGTTCATCTTGGCAGTGACCTTTAGACAGATATGGGAAACATCGATCACTTGTGAACATTCGCCAATATCTACATCTATATCCATCTTCTTAATCTTTTCATTATGATTGGGGTTTGTTAGTTTCCGAGTATTGTGGCTTGTTCGACTATCTAATTAAATCTTTATTTACTAATTATGAATTGAATTTGTGCAAGGTACCTCCTCATGTAGTCATTTTGTATTCGTTCATTGATTTGTCACAAATAGACGGAGTTGGAAATATAGGTTTTCTAGGCAGACTTCTTGTAAACCTTCACGAGACTATAACTCGTCCACTAGGGACACCTAGGGGTTTAAAGGCTTGTTATTTATGCTAAAAGTAACAGTAATCTCGACGAGAAGGAGTTGTTGTATTTTTATATTGTTTGATTTGCTCGGGGATTAGCAAAGAATAAGTGTGGGGGAATTTGATAAGCGCCTAAAATACATCTTTTGAATGTTATTTTCCTTTGCTTTCTTGGTTATTTTCTCGTGTATTTTTGTATATTACGCTTCTTTTACATTTTATAGGTACTTTGGAGACATTTGGAGCAAAAGAAGAAGAAAGCGTCTATTTGTATCATAAAGGACAAAAGCCACATCTCACGTGCAATTGCTATTGGAGGCGGAGCCGAACCAAGGCGAGGGTAGGAGACAACCATTACGGCTTAGTCTAGAGAAGCAAAGGGCAGACCTTGGTGGCCTTTATTTAATGAGTGGGTGTTGTCTATCCAGAGTACCCCTTATCCTAACCCATGGGGGTGCCAATAACCGTCCCATACTATTTAACCTATCTAGGTCGAGCTCAACTCGTTCAGACAACACTTTCTTCTTTACGGCTGAAATAAGGGGGAAGAACAAAACAGAAATTGGGAAAGAAAAACAGCCACTGCTGCCGGTCGTGCCCGAGAAAACTGAATCTGAGAAAAGGGATATGAAAGAGTGGGTTTTGAATTAAATCTGAGTGGTGTTCTTTTGAGATGGGAATGGAGGTGAAATTGAAATTAAGAAGGAAATTACAAGCTGGGTTTGGTTTCTGTGTGTGATTCAGAAAATCAAGAGATTCAATGGGTTCTGGTGGTTGGCTGAGAAAACCAAGAACATAAATCTGATGGTTTTGGTTTGAGAATATTGATGGTGTTGTGGTCTGTGGTTGGATTTGGAAAGAATTCTTGCTGTTCTGACTGAACTAGAATGGTTTTAGGATGATTCTGGTAGTACAAGGAATATAAAATAGGTATTTGTCTCATGGGATTGTTGTAGAAACTGAAAAGGAACTATGTTGTTTGCATTGAGCTAGTTCTGGTGAGATTTTCTGAATCTGGGCAGGGTTTTGAACTGAGATGTAATGGTGACAATGAAGCTCAGGTGGTTACTTTGTGGTATGGGTTGTGGAGTGCAGGTGGTGGCTCCGCAGATCAGAATAGAGAACGAAAAGCTGACGTTGTGAGCAGTAAAGGTCTTGGTGGCATTGGAGCATTACAGGGAAGAGTTGTTAGAGCTGTTAACTAACCAATATATGGTGCAGCTAGAAGGGATCAATTGAGTATCAGGTTGAACTGAGCTGGGAAATGTAGCGTGAGCGGTTGCAGGCAGCTACGATAAAGGTTAGTTATCGTAGAAGTTGACCTTTGTCCGAATTGTCATGCGCAATGTATGATGGTTGCATTGATTATCCTATTTCTAAAACTTAATTCTCCTAGGAATTGAACTTAATTAGCGCAAGGCGTTAGGTTATTCTTTAGGTAGAATTCACATACGCATCTCTAATGTCTGTGTTGATAAATTTAGGAAATTTACGGAGTATTCTTGCAATAAGGTATTCTAGGGATTTTGATGATAGCGAGATTAAATAAGAATTCTAATCATACATTCAATACTTGTTTACAATTGAAGATGAAACCTTTACCCAATATTTCATATCCTTGATTTGCGTGTTTGTTTATTTATTTGTTTTGCTTTTACTTTTATTACTTGCATAAAAATCAGAAAAACCAGTGGGAGTTACTTATAGGAAACCAAAACAAACGACAACCTAGTCCTCTCTGTGGGATCGATCCTTTCTTGCCCTTGCTATATTTATATTTTGAGTAGTAAGAAAGTGTAATTTATTTTTGACGCATACGACAGCGATCAAATTTTGGCGCCGTTGCCGGGGAGGCAACGGTTGTCATTTGTTTTTGGTTTTTGTTTTTTTGTTTGTTTTAAGTTTTGTTTTATTTTCTAGTTTTTAACCTTGTTTTGAGAATCGTGTTTCAGGTACTTACTTCTCATGGATGGAGCATATTGGAACAACGGATACGGTTTTCAACAACCTCAACAATATGACAACTACCAATTCCAGGGGTATAATCAAAACCAATTCATTGGTTATGACCAATATTCCATGGAACCTTATGGTTTTCCTAAACAACCTTATGGCGGGTATGTGTGTGAACAACCACAAGGATGGGAGGATTCTTATGCTCGTGAACAACAAGTCTCTAACTTTCTAGACAAATTTTCCAACTTTGTATAACAAGAGTTTCAAAAAGATAAAGAGACTAGAGAAGAGAAACTCCAAGAACTTCGTGAAGTTATTGCTAACTTGCGAAGAGGCATTGATTAATGCAAGGAATATATGGATAATTCTAATGTGCATATGGTTTGTGATGAATATTTGATTGATGCTAATGTTGGAAAAGGCCAATCCTTGGGCACTTGTGTTGATAATTGTGTAGCTAACTCAACTCTTGATCTTAATAATGATCGTTCGCCTATTCAAAAGGATGAGTTAGAGTTTAGCAACACTAAATTCAACGACGAAGAACCTTATGTTAACTATGAAAGTGACGGTGATTATGATACATTGCTTTAAACAACTCATGGTGACATCTCCGAGGAGTGTACAATGGAATCTTTTTGGGATCAAGATGAAGACTAAGAGGAATATGATGACACTAGTGAAGTTTGCTCAAGCATTGATCTTACTAATGATCAAGAGCCTATTCAAAGGGTGGAGCTTGAGGATGAAGCATTTTTGAGTGTTCTAAAGAAGTTCCTTATAGCGAAATTTGGATCCATGAGTGGATTATGTGCCTTACAACAAAGAGGAGTATGTTGAGAATGAAACTATTATGACCAATATTGTGGAAGACCCAATTGAGCTTGCATATGATTGTAATGATGATGTTTATGTCGAGACTCCGGTTAAGGAAGAAACAGATGAAGAATGGTTGCAAGGTTTGATAGAGGACCATGATATACAAGAGGTGAATAATTCACTTGAGATTTTCAAGGATGAAGAGGATTCCGTGCTACAAGAGATTGTGCAAGGTTTGTCTAACCCTTTGCATATTGTTTCTTCTCCTTTACCTCTTATTGGTTTGAATGTATGTGCTTCGAAAACATTGTTGAATGACTTTGTTTCTCGATTTCCTCCATTAGAAACATTTGATTCTCATACTATGTAGGTTTTGGAACAAGAAACCGTGGAAGTTCCCGACTCCTATATTCTTTATGCACTTTCAAGTGTGGACAAGAATAAGTGTGGGGAAGCTTTTATCGGTTAATAGCTTTGTTTTTGTTTTATGTTACTAATATTTGTGCGAAGCTAGTGTTTGCAAAACAGGTGCTATGGGTGGATCCCCAACTTTTTCGATTATTGGTGTATGGGGAATTCAACTTGCATGTCGGGCTGACGACTTTAAACCAAGCGCTAATGGGAGGCAACCCACTGGTTTTGTGTATCTATCTCTATCTTTTTATTTTATTTTAAGTCTTTTATCTTTATTTATTTATTTATTTTGTATATTTGCATATAAAAACTTCAACTTTTAGAGATATTTGAACAATTTAGAATAAACACTAGCCTTTCTAAGTATATGGAATTTTTTCTTAACGATGAGGTGTATATATTGGCTGAGTTGGGATCAGATGCCAACTAAATAGCTTGTTTAGTGTTTATCCTCTATTGTTCCGAAATAGCTATGAGTTGGAGTAATGAGTTTTTATCATGCATTTTATTTTCTTATTGTGTATATATATATATCATGTTATGAATTTCCCATCTTGAACTTTACTTTGAATGACTAAATTTTACATTGAGGACAATGTAAAGTTTAAGTGTGGGGAGTGTTCTCATATAGAGTTTTTAGACTTGTTATTTTTTCCCTTGTGTTCGTATAAAAAAAAAAATTTTTTTTTGCTATATACACTCCGAAACCTAGAAATATGGGCCTTTAGGATGACACTATCAATCTAAATGGATGGAACCATATTGGCTGGAGGAGTTGAGGAACCTATTAATTAAAAGGGACAAAATTATTCAAGTGTTACAAATAACATGATAGTTGTTACCATATCTCGGAATATCACCATGTCACATTCTATTTTTATTTTTCTATATTTATCTATTGTTCTCTAAGTGCTTTGGTGGGTCACTAAACATCGACTTGTTATTACTGCTAGGATGAAATAGAGTGATTGAGTTGCTAAAAAAAAAAAAAAGACCGACCAATTAGACCAAACGGAATAAAAAAGACACTTGGATAGCAGTATGTGTGAAACGTTGTCCATGTATCCGTCGCTTAAACAAGCGTGGAATGCAGGATCCAAGGAAACTATCATATACTTGCTGACAAGAAGCATGCGCTTGGATCCAAAAGATCTAATCATGATGTCTACAAAAAAAAAGTGTGAAAAAGAAAACAAAGTATTATATTGGTTGAATAAGGTCACTCCTGGTTCCCTTGTATATGCCAGTGAGTTGATGTAGAATTCAGACCAGTAGTTCAATCCAATAGGATGCATAGGTTCATCTTGGCAGTGACCTTTAGACAGATATGGGAAACATCGATCACTTGTGAACATTCGCCAATATCTACATCTATATCCATCTTCTTAATCTTTTCATTATGATTGGGGTTTGTTAGTTTCCGAGTATTGTGGCTTGTTCGACTATCTAATTAAATCTTTATTTACTAATTATGAATTGAATTTGTGCAAGGTACCTCCTCATGTAGTCATTTTGTATTCGTTCATTGATTTGTCACAAATAGACGGAGTTGGAAATATAGGTTTTCTAGGCAGACTTCTTGTAAACCTTCACGAGACTATAACTCGTCCACTAGGGACACCTAGGGGTTTAAAGGCTTGTTATTTATGCTAAAAGTAACAGTAATCTCGACGAGAAGGAGTTGTTGTATTTTTATATTGTTTGATTTGCTCGGGGATTAGCAAAGAATAAGTGTGGGGGAATTTGATAAGCGCCTAAAATACATCTTTTGAATGTTATTTTCCTTTGCTTTCTTGGTTATTTTCTCGTGTATTTTTGTATATTACGCTTCTTTTACATTTTATAGGTACTTTGGAGACATTTGGAGCAAAAAGAAGAAGAAAGCTTCTATTTGTATCATAAAGGACAAAAGCCACATCTCACGTGCAATTGCTATTGGAGGCGGAGCCGAACCAAGGCGAGGGTAGGAGACAACCATTGCGGCTTAGTCTAGAGAAGCAAAGGGCAGACCTTGGTGGCCTTTATTTAATGAGTGGGTGTTGTCTATCCAGAGTACCCCTTATCCTAACCCATGGGGGTGCCAATAACCGTCCCATACTATTTAACCTATCTAGGTCGAGCTCAACTCGTTCAGACAACACTTTCTTCTTTACGGCTGAAATAAGGGGGAAGAACAAAACAGAAATTGGGAAAGAAAAACAGCCACTGCTGCCGGTCGTGCCCGAGAAAACTGAATCTGAGAAAAGGGATATGAAAGAGTGGGTTTTGAATTAAATCTGAGTGGTGTTCTTTTGAGATGGGAATGGAGGTGAAATTGAAATTAAGAAGGAAATTACAAGCTGGGTTTGGTTTCTGTGTGTGATTCAGAAAATCAAGAGATTCAATGGGTTCTGGTGGTTGGCTGAGAAAACCAAGAACATAAATCTGATGGTTTTGGTTTGAGAATATTGATGGTGTTGTGGTCTGTGGTTGGAGTTGGAAAGAATTCTTGCTGTTCTGACTGAACTAGAATGGTTTTAGGATGATTCTGGTAGTACAAGGAATATAAAATAGGTATTTGTCTCATGGGATTGTTGTAGAAACTGAAAAGGAACTATGTTGTTTGCATTGAGCTAGTTCTGGTGAGATTTTCTGAATCTGGGCAGGGTTTTGAATTGAGCTGTAATGGTGACAATGAAGCTCAGGTGGTTACTTTGTGGTATGGGTTGTGGAGTGCAGGTGGTGGCTCCGCAGATCAGAATAGAGAACGAAAAGCTGACGTTGTGAGAAGTAAAGGTCTTGGTGGCATTGGAGCATTACAGGGAAGAGTTGTTAGAGCTGTTAACTAACCAATATATGGTGCAGCTAGAAGGGATCAATTGAGTATCAGGTTGAACTGAGCTGGGAAATGTAGCGTGAGCGGTTGCAGGCAGCTACGATAAAGGTTGTGCAGGCGGAAAGAGAGCTGGTGACGAAGGAACTGAAGTTGCAGCGGGAATTGCAAGTAATGTGAAGGAAGAATGCTGGAATAGAAGCTGGAGTAGCTATGGCAGGTGATTAGTCACAGGAATGCGAAACTGGTGGAGGTTATAACTGAAGCTGCAATAAACTAGCTGGCAATGTGCAGTGATCTGTGTCGCTCCAACTACGAGTCGGAGATTGAGATTAATTGGAATGAGCTGAGCTTCAAGGTCTTGCTTGTGGTTTGCCAAGGACTGGTGGTAAAGATTGAGTTGATGTTGGTTCATCTGGTGGATGATCAAGGCCAAGGTGCACTGGTACAGTCACAGCTGGTGAATGCAATGGAGGTTATGTTGCAGTTCATAGATGGGACTGAGTTGCAGGTTAAAGCTGAATTGGAAATAGAATTGCAGGTGCAAGTGATGAGCACGAGAATCTAAGATGAAGAGTTGCAGTGCAATTAATGTTGTAAGGTGCAGAACAAGGTTGTTGTATAGCTGCGGATAGACGGCAGCTGGGAATGAAGCAGAAATGGAAGCAGTGATCTGCATATGCAATGCTAAGGAGCTGCGAGGAGGCAACTGAAGCTGCAATAGATGGTTGCCATGGGTATTGGTGCTGGTGCCGAGATGCTGCCAAAAACAGTGCGAAAAGCGAGCGAAAATGGCGCGCCTGTGGTACTAGTTCCGGTTGTCGGATTTCAGAAGATAAAGTATGAATTTCAATATTTCATTGAATCATGAAGGGGGTATGAGTCGAATGCAAGAGTTGGCGGCTGGATATATGAGCGATGCGTCACGCTTTTGGTTAGGTTTTCGCAAGAATAAACAAATTGGATTTAGATGGTTTTTGTGAATATTTGAAATGCAAAGAAGGAAAGATGAGTTGCTGGAAGTACATACTTGCTGGTGACAGTTTACGATGACAAAGGCGGCCAGAAAAAGTTCTCCGGCGACCGGATTCCGGCGATGACGTCAGCAATCCGGCGGACGGTTTTGGGCCCAAATTTTCCAAAGACATATTTCTCATACATGGGCTTGGTGGACGATTTTGAGACGGGTTTTGAGAAGACTTGACCTACTTTTGAGTATCCTTTTGGGAGAGGCATATAAATAGAAAAGTTTTTCTTTAAACCTAGGGATATCTCCATTAAGGAGAAATTCTACTTATGTTCTAGGGTTTAGAAACATGATAGGATTTCTCTTCCTTCTTGTTATGAACTCCTATGCTATGAGTAACAAAGTTTTTATTATTGATTAACGATGTAGTTGGATTTTGAAAAAAAGTTTTGATCTTTATGAGTTAGTTTTCTCTCAAAACCATCGTTCACTTTCTACTGATTATAATAATTGCATGATTGATGTATTGCAATATGATTGAATATTTGTTTGGTTGAGTCTATAATTGATTGAACACACATCTTTATCTATAGCTATTTTAGGGTTTTCATCGAGCGATAACCTTGAATACGAGTAGCATGATATGATTATAGTTTGTACTGATACATCCTTGTAATCATATGTAGAAGTTGACCTTTGTCCGAATTGTCATGCGCAATGTATGATGGTTGCATTGATTAGCCTATTTCTAAAACTTAATTCTCCTAGGAATTGAACTTAATTAGCGCAAGGCGTTAGGTTATTCTTTAGGTAAAATTCACATACGCAACTCTAATGTGTGTGTCGATAAATTTAGGAAATTTACGGAGTATTCTTGCAATAAGGTATTCTAGGGCTTTTGATGATAGCGAGATTAAATAGGAATTCTAATCATACATTCAATACTTGTTTACAATTAAAGATGAAACCTTTACCCAATATTTCATATCCTTGATTTGCGTGTTTGTTTATTTCTTTGTTTTGCTTTTACTTTTATTACTTGCATAAAAATCAGAAAAACCAGTGGGAGTTAATTATAGGAAACCAAAACAAACGACAACCTAGTCCTCTCTGTGGGATCGATCCTTTCTTGCCCTTGATATATTTATATTTTGAGTAGTAAGAAGGTGTAATTTATTTTTGACGCATACGACAACGATCACTTAGCCGTCCAAGGTTACTAGCCAACGCATGGCAACCTTTGGACCTAGTTTAGTCGCGCCTAAACAAAGCCAAAACCCTAACTATTGGCCGCGACTAAACTAAGACATATTAAATCCATACTGATCATGCTTTCATGCCATTGTCTACCAAACGAAGGGTTGCAATAATCAACGGTTACCTTTCCTCTTAAAATGAAAAATCTCGACCGTCGGAGGTCACTACCGAGCCGGTAAGTCTCCCAAGCTCAACTCACCGGACAACAATAACGCGCTACATGTTTTTCACAAAAAACACTCGAGACATCAACGCATGTCACAAACTGGGGGATGCTCATTGGGTATTGGTTTGGAGGTTTACAGCGTGCAGCGTACACTACGCCCATTATAAGAAAGTGTCATAAGGATGAGGCGGTTAGTAAAAACATGGAATAATGGTGAAACGCTTTATTTTATGGAACATCAATTCCAGGTGTTACCGGTTACCACCCCCTACCATTTAATCACCCGTTTTCTATTTCTTAATGAGACCAGAGTACGTTTCACTTCGACTTGTATAAATAGGCATTACCTATTTCCACTGAAGAAGAAGTTCAGGTCAGGAACATACAACACTCAGAAAACATTTGCTAGCTCTCCATATGTTAGCTTCCCACTTTCTGATACAAGTCGTAAAACAACTACTCTTCCAAAATCAACTATTCTGGTCTCAACACTTTCTTCGCTTCCCTCCCCAAAACCAACCCTTCTCCTTCACTTTGTGACCGAAGTAAGTCTGGAACGGCCATTTTTTGGTTTAGGCCGGATTTGTACAGATTGATCTCTCGAATCTAAAGTACCATTGTTTAAGGTTTAAATTCATTTCTCACCCACACACCCGAAATTACTAAAATCAGCAGAAACCGTTTTTACCCTCAAATAATTGGCGACCACAATGGGAGATCAATCTCTCGGTTGTAATATCGATTTCCAAATTTCCGATATCACCTTTCAATTACAACTCCAACATGGTGGAACTCAGATCCGGATCAGCTGCCGAGAACACCAACGTAGAATATGTCCCTGGTGTTAACGCTACTTCCAACAACATCACTACTCCACCTACTGACCCCAGTAATACCGAAAGCACTCCTTCAGGTGTAACACCGCCGATCACCAGGGCCAGAGCCGCTGCCGCCTCTAATGTCCCTGCGCAACTTGCTAATCCTGGAAGTATTGAAAGCGCTCCTTCAGGCGTGACGCCACCAGTCACCAGGGCCAGAGCTGCCGCTACCGCTCCTAACACCTCGTCAAGCATGGCGCCTCCAACCGCCACTAAGACTCCAACTGCCCCACCAATAGGAAGAGAAACCGGAGGAAGCTGAACCTATATCAACATCACTGATTTGATGGAACAACAGGAGGTTCTCGCTAGAGCCCAAACAGATATGGTTTCGACACAGAAAAAAGTACTCGTATTTCTTAAAGCCCTGACAAAGCGGCTGTCGCGTGAGTCACGCCCTCCAGATCCATTTAGAAACTCCTCCAACACCCCCGACACTAGCACCTCGGCGGAACGCGTCTCCGCGGACGAGGAGATTCGTGCCAGAACCCCATTGGAAAGAAGTCAGCCGTCCAATTTTGTCACACGAGAGGATCTGGAGAAACTTCTCCGGAATCGAATCAAGAATGATGAAATAAACATGCATCAGCATCAACCTCCTTACCCATATGAAATACAAAGAATTACTCTTCCAAGAGGACACTCCTCTCCTCAATCCACCCTGTATGATGGCACTAGAAATGCACGTGAGCATGTCTCTTTCTTCATGGAGTCCCTATGCGAACATGAATACAATCACGTTCTTCGTCTGATGGAGTTTTCGAAATCGCTTACCGGAAGAGTATACACATGGTACAATAGCATCACGCCAAACAACATCCCCAACTAGGGTGGCAAGGTTACCGCATTTTACAAGAAGTACTTCTTTGTGTCTGAAAAAGTTACCTTCTCAGACCTAGGAAGGATGTACCAATGGGACAATGAACATCCAAATGATTTTGTTAAAATATTCAGGGTTCAAGCATTAGACTGTCATGATCCAAACGTGACCGAGCAACAGCTGGTGAATTCAAGCATCAATGGTATGGCTCTCGTTTACCGCGACTTGCTAGAGAACCTATATTTCTAGACATTCTCTGAGCTCCATGAGGCTGCTAGGCGATCAGCAACGACATCATCAGCATTATTAGAAATACCTAGACAACCCAGAGCCGAAGACGTGCGCGAAACTCGCGGGAATAGACATCTCATCAACAAGCAGTACAATGCTGGTCCCTCCTCTGTGAGCATAGTAAATGATGGAGTAAAAGGGAAGGCCCCAGCTGCAGACCAACAGCCTAAATGCGAAGCACCAGCACGATGAGCAACTCTGCCACGGAAGGCCTCCGCTAAATCTCCCATGCGTCATCACGAAGCTGAAGAAAATACCCTGGATTTCCCGTTTCCCATAGAGGAGGTGATTTATCTCTTAGAAGCATGGATTCAAGATGATGTTATCAGACTACCATCTCCCAGACGCCCACCGACTGAGGACGAGATGTCAAACCCCAAATACTGCCACTACCACATATTTGTTCACCACCCAACCAGTGATTGCAACTGACTGAATCATATCTTCAAAGAAAAGATAGAAGCATGGGAACTTCAACTAGGAAACGAGTGATTACATCGAGGCCCACTTCTGGTGAGGAATTGTGGAGTATCTACGGACTCCATGAACGAGACTATGCGATCCATGATGCATCACGTATGAAAAATTCTCTACCTTTCCAAGGTGCAGCGCCAAGATATTTTCACGGCTCTCAATCTCGTCGTGTCGGGCAGACGGATTTTCCCCTCCACGGAAGGCACGCCAAGAGCCCAAGCTCTCTCAGCGAGCGTAATCGAAAAGGACAACTAGGGACTGCTGACCACGTCCTATTTAAGAGGTATTGAATTCGATAACACGCTAATCGACACATCCTATGACTTCAACATTATTACTTTCAAGACTCTGAAAGCTGCGGGATTTACGAAACAAGAGGCTACCCATTCCCCATCCGTGATTAAGAACCCAGGAGGGGAAGCCTTGAACGCGTACGGCTACATTAACCTCGAGATCAAGATGGGATACGCTATAATGCATAACAAATTCCACTTTGTCAAAGAACTGGGTTACGACATTATATTGGGGCACTTGTGGGTACTCGACAACAAGGTGAAATTGGGAACACCCCCTCTACCGATGTCAACGCCCGAAAGAATCTCTAACAAACCGTCTCACTTGCTGCCGCATAGACGAGTTACCAATGGAACTCGGACACCTGGAGATGACATGTTGGTGCTAACTCATGGATTCCAAATGCAAGTAAGTTTGGACGAACGATATTCTCTACAACCCGTCATTTCTTCCCCTATTTTGTCATCGGGACTCAGCACGATTACTGGCGCAGATGCCATCAAGAGATGTGAATGTGCTGGGCCATTCAAACTCTTTGCAAAGAATTTGGAAGCTGCCATCGAAACTAACGATACCAAGATTCAAACGGTTACACTACACCCGAAATCATTTCAAATCGGAGATATGGTGGTCAAAATGAAATTGTTTCAAGTTGGAAAGGTAACGGTAAAGATAGTTGTTCAGACCGATTCACCCAAGAAAAAAGAAAACGAGCCATATCTGGTGGCAGACGTCCTTTTGGGAGGTTATTGCAACCTCATCAACACACACAAGATGGGAGGTGTGATAGTTCACTCGCGATGGCTCAAGCTTTTCAATCCCTAAAACGTTGTACTACCCTCTTCCATCCACTTCCCCTTTAGTATTTCCTTCATCAATTTCTCCTTCCGCTTGATATTTGTATCTTCCCAAGATGAATGCATCGTTTGTATTCTTATTTAGGGTTTCGTTTTTTATTCGAAAGGCATATATTTCTTTCCGAATGAGTTTTCCAAATCTCAGAAAAATACACCAAATAAATACCAAATCATTGAGAAGCCATTAACCATCCAATCACAACCAAAAACACCAACCCATTCTAAGGGAAGGCCTGGGTCTTTCAAAAAAAAAAGTTTTATTCAAAAATAGAAACCGCAAGAGGGATGAAAATTGAAGAAACCCTAACTTCGCCCCGAATACAAGGAAGGTAAAGAAAAAATAAGTTTGCAAAACATCAGGACAACTAAGCGACGAATAGAAACAATGTAGAAGAAGAAGCTAGTCATAAAAAGCTAATGTGTGAATTTCCAATGCCTTGGTCAGAGCTTTTTCAAACACTTTCCCCAATAATCTTTCGGGCAGCAAAATTCCATCTGGAAGCCACATCAGCAATAGTAGCCTCAACATCCCGCCCGGAAGTCGTCTCAGCAGCAACATCATCCGTCTTTTTACCGACATCTTCCTCGGTAACCAATCCATCATATGCCACCATGACTTCTCCAATACCACAGATAACAGTTTCACCGTCTTCTCCAAAAATTGCTTCAGTTTTATCAACCGCAACATCATTATCTTTCCCGGAAGTCTTCTCAACGACCTTTTAAGGAGAATTTCCCGATTCATTGGAATCAAGGGTTATGAAACCTTCCTGGATAGGGAAGCTACGTTGATTTTCCCCTAAAAGTTTCACAAGCTCGGCCTTCCGCCATTTCAACTGAGATGCAAATTGTCCTGCCCTAACAATGGTCCATGAAGAAGTTTTGTTGCACCAAATCCTCCCAACACACTGGGATTGTAGGATCAGAATATCGCAATAAAAACACACTTGTGAAATCTCCATCAACAACATTGCGAAGACGTCGCAGAGTGATTTCAGAAATGACATAATAGATGACGACAGCATAAACATGAGAAAAGTGTGACGATCTAGTGAAATTTAGGATGTTTGCGAAATTAACATTTGTAAACTTGTGAATATCACAAGTCTAGATCCGAAAATAAAGGACAACTTAGCTGTCATCCACTATGTAATACCCTATATAAAGAGCCGAATAGGCGTAAGGAGAGAGAGAGAGAATTTTTGGAGTGTTAAGAAAGTTTTGAGGAGAGAGAAAGTCCAAAATAGTGTTGTATTCTTGATTTCATTTCCTTCTTGTAAATTTTCTAGATTCAATTAAGAAAAAGTGTCGTTATTGATCTTAAAAAATGTGTTGATGTTATGAATTCTTATGATGGATGTATTGTAGGATTTCCTGCAACTACATAATGGCGCTAGAAACAGGGATTGAAGGTTGAAAGTTGTTGAAAAAACAAGATTAAAAGATTGTTGTTGAGACTGTTCAAACCAAGAAAGTGATAGAACAAATCAGCAAAACAGTTAAGAAAAAGATAATTAAAATCAATGAAGATAACAGAAGGATGGAGTGTAGCATAATCACAAAAACAATGATTAATAAGTTTCATGAAAACATCAAAGGAAGGATACATAAACGAGATTTTGAAGGAAAGAAGATTATGACGGTGAAAAAGGTATCACCCTTGAAGGATTGGGAAAAGCAGAAAATTACGTTCACAGCAGCAAAGATGCCAAGAGAAAATTTGAACCACACATCTCCTTTGGTGATCACAGTAACCACATGAAAAGAAAAGGGGAAATTCACAAAAAATATGGAAGAATAGGCGGTGAACAGAGCTATGGTAGATACGGGAAGTTCAGCAGATATAATGTTTTATCATGCATATAAAGGAATAGGATACAAAGATGAAGAAATGTCTTGTTCAACATATCATATCCATGGATTTGGAAAATCAACAACAAAACCTAAAGGAGAAATAGTGGTGCGAATTTCGCTAGGAGAGATTGAAACATAGGTGACACTATGTGTGGTGGATATGGAATCACCGTATAATATGTTATTGGGAAGACCATGGATACACGCAATTAAAGCCGTAGCGTCGACATTGCATCAATGCATTAAATTTCCTATGCCGAGTGGGATTGGTGAAATTAGAGGGGATGTTGATAGTGCAAAATTATGTTACCAAATTGAAGTGAAGCATTATGAAGGACATGCAAAGAAGCGAAAAATCGCAGGAAGATGGCAAGAGAAGCGAAGAAAGAAGAAGAATTTAGAATTTACATGATAAGAGCAGAGGAAGGAAAAGGGATTCCCAGCGAAATTTCGGAAGGAGGAAATGAATCTGCGAAAATGATAAAAGAACCAACACCTATGGGAGAACCTAAGGAAAGTTACACCGCGGCAGAACCAACAAAGGAAGTGAATGTTGGAACTAAAGAAGAACCCTAAATACTAAGAATTTGGACCAAAATGTAGGCAGATGTAGAAGAAAAAACTATTAGTCTTTTGCGAGAATACAAAGATATTTTCGCATGAACATGGATGAGATGCCTGGAATAGATCCTCCTGTGGCGTGTCATATGTTGGAGATTGACAAAAGTGCAAGACCCTTCAAACAAAGAATAAGAAAAATCACGACAACATATCACCCCCAAATAGAAGAAGAGTTACAGAAGATGCTTGATGCAGGAATTATAAGACAAGCTAAATACCCAGAGTGGATAGCTAACATGGTTGTAGTTCCAAAAAAAATAAGGGGATTAGAATCTGTATATACTTTACTGATCTAAACAAAGTTTGTCCGAAAGACAGTTTCCCATTACCAGATATTCCACAAATGGTTGAGTCAGCGGCGGGAAATGATAGAATATCTTCTTTAGATGGATATAAAGGCTATAATCAAATTCTTCTCGTTGAAGAAGATCAAGAGCATACTGTTTTTTTTCGCTCCAAGAGGGTTATATTGTTATACAAAAATGCCATTTGGTCTGCGAAATTCTGGTGCAACATATCAAAGGATGGTGGAGAAAGTGTTCGCGAAGTGGATACATAAAACATTAGAGGTATATGTGGATGATATGTTAATAAAAATTAAAGAAGCTAAAGATCACGTACAGGATCTGAAGAAGATTTTTTAGCAGATGTGACATTTTAACATCAAGATAAATCCAGAAAAGTGTATTTTTGGGGTTGCGTCAGGATTTTTTTTAGGATGTATTGTATCAAAAGAAGGAATACAAGTTTATCCAGAGAAAGTACAAGCAGTTTGCGATATGCCAACACCAGCGACGGTGAAAGATGTACAAAATTTAAACGGACTCTTGGATTCGCTGTGAAGGTTTATTTCGCGATCTTCAGACAAATGTAAACATTTCTTCAACATACTCAAAAAGGGGACAAAGTTCAAATGCACAGATGAATGTGAGAAATCTTTCCAAGGAATAAAATAACATCTGATGAATATATCTATTTTGCAAAAAGCAGATCCAGGAGAAGAGCTATTAATCTATCTTGCGACAACCTCGCATGCACTAAGTGATGTGCTATTGCGAATTGACGCATGAGTTGAAAAACCGATTTACTACATCAGTAAAACCTTCAATACCACAGAGAGAAATTATTCAAAAATTAAAAAACTAATTCTGGCATTAGTTTATGCAACGTTTAAAATTCACATATATTTTTAAGCACACAAGGTGAGGGTGTTGACAAAGGTACCAATTGAATCAGTGATGAAGAATTCAAAAAGGTCAGGCAGGGTGGAGAGATGGAATGCACAAGTAGGACATTTCGAAATTAAGTATGAAATATCATCTTCACCAAAGTCACAAGTTGTTGCAGAATTCTTAGCGGAATTTCATCTAGATGATGATGAAGCAGTGGAGGAAATGATGGACGTGGAGGAAGAACATGGGAACCCAAGAGATATGTTGACGGAACTTAATAGATGGGAAATATTGGTATATGGGTCATCAAATGGGGAAGGCAATGGAGTTGGAATTGTCCTGATTTCTCCAGAAGGAAACAAAATGGCTTTTCCCTTCAGGTTATAATTCGCATCCACTAATAATGAAACAGAATATGAAGCTATGGTGCATGCTCTAAAATTCTCAATAGAAATGAAATTGGAGAATATGAGAATTACCAGTGATTCACATCTAGTTATTCGCCAAATAAAAGGAGAATACACTACAAATGAACCATCCTTGAAAAAATACAAGAAACTTGTTGAAGAATTATCAAGAAAATTCCAAAAATAAAGTGGAGACATATATCAAGGAAAGAAAATAGACTTGCAGATGCTTATGCTTTCATTTCAAGTATGATGACAGACCCAACTGCGAGATGCATAAAAATACAGACGCTCCTATCACCATATGTAAACAAAGAAGAAGAGGAAGAAGTAGATGTTATGATAATAGAAGGTGAAGAAGAAGCGCAAATACCCAATGTCGAAGATTGGAGAGCAGAAATTCATGCATATTTGGCAAAAGGAGAAACACCAAGAAATAGATTGGAGGCACACAAACTAAAAAGCCGTGCGACAAATTATGAGATAAGATATGGGGTGTTGTATAGAAGATCCTTTAATGGACCATCACTCAGATGTTTAACACGAAAAGAGGGAGAAGAAATGTTAAAAATATTACATAGTGGGGATGCTGGCAATCATAGTGGAGGAAGATCCCTGGCATACAAAATGAAAATTCAAGGTTATTATTGGCCATATATGTATGAAGATGCGAAACAAATATCAAGGTGTTGCGAAGATTTTCAGCAACATGGAAAGAAAATACATGCACCTGGAGCACACTTAACATCTTCAACAAGTGTATGGCCCTTTGGAAAGTGGGGTTTAGACATTGTGGGACCATTTTTACCAGGATCTGGACAAAGGAGATACTTAATTGTTGCTACATATTATTTCACAAAATGGGCAGAAGTGAAAGCAGTACAGCATATTCGCGACAAAGACATCTTCACGTTCATATTTGAAAATATCATTTGCAGATTTGGAATTCCAGCACAATTAGTATATGATAATGGGAAACAATTTGAAGGGAAGAACATAGAAATTTTACTCAATGAATTTAAGATAAAGTGTGGAAAATCCACCCATCTATATCCACAGGCTAATGGACAAGCAGAAGCAACAAGTAAGACAATTGCAGATATATTGAAGAAGAAATTAGAAGGACATAATATAGCATGGTGCGAACATGTGCATAATGCAGTATGGGCTTACAACACAACTAGGCGAGAAGCTACGGGAATGTCACCTTTTTGTTTAACATATGGAGTTGAAGTTGTGCTACCAACAGAAGTCATTATTGCCACAACAAAAAGAGAAGCTTGGGAGAAAAACTTTAGTGCAGGAATGATTTTAACCAAACTTGATGAATTAGAAGAAAATAGAGAAAAAGCACTACAACATATGGAAAATTACCATTGAAGATTAGCCCGAGAGTATAATAAACGTGTCAAAAAACGTGAATTTCAACCGGGGGATTTGGTGCTGCGAGAAAAACCAATATACCAGCGAGAAAATGGAGAAAAACTTGCAAGAAAATGGGACGGACCTTATATAATTGAAGAGATAGTGGGAACATGGGCATATAAGTTGATGGACCCAGAAGGTAGATATGTGGGTCAAAGACTTGGTAGACCATGGAACATATTATATCTAAAGAAGTATTACCAATAAAAGATTTTGGAAAGGATAGATTGTGAAGCAATGTATGACTGAAACAAAAGGAATATTTACGAAAATCTTATGGAAGAGAAATTCCAAAATTCCAAACATCCAAAACAGAATGACAATGTGCGAAAATTTCGCAGAGATTAATGACATATTAGAATAGGGCGAACCTACAATGGCGTGCACCTTAGTTCGCGAGATTAAAATTTTGCAAGAGGCAAATGTAAGATCTAAAGTGCGTCATAGAAGGGGGTACATGTTGCATGGCTCAGCGAAAAGGTTACACCGCTACTGGAACCTGAGCCATGGAGATTCGGGGTCAATAAAAACCCATCCAGGAGAGGCACCTTGGATTCTCAACTTAAGCATATGACTTGAGTTGGGAGAATAAGGACTCTCCTAAGGAGTGCAGAATATGACCAAGGCTCCGAGGTACACAGTTGAGTCAAGAGTGCCCAGGGCGTCTGGAGCGTACCTTGATATTCTTGACAAGTCTTGGCTATGATGCACTCGGCCTGAAGAAAACCCCACTTAGGGTGCAGTCTCGTAACCATAAGCCATATAGGGAAAAGGGATAAGAGACTGCGAAAACAACTAGTTTTTGTCAAGACTGGATGGGAGGAGCTAGCCTTGTATGGCAGAAGTACGTCTCCTTGAAGGGGCAACCAGGGGGAAGATAAGGGAGGCACCCTCCATTAGGGAGCTGATAAGTGCCTTAAGACGCAAATGTCACGAGGATTTATTTTCGCAAGAATATTTAGGCTTGTCATATTTGTGCGATAATCCTGAAGAGTTAATAATACAAAAGATAAAGATAAGACAAGATCAATGGGTGAGTTCATGAAAGTGTAAGGACGTCCTGCGATTTCGTCGCAAGACGACAATGTCATGGGCTTTATTTTCGCAAGAATATTTAGGCCTGTCATGTTGTCGCAACAAAAATCATTAGAAAAAAAAAGGTTAAGGAAAGATCAAGGGGTTTTTGCATGAAAATACAAAGACGTCCTGCGATTTTATCGCAATGACAAGAGGTGGCAAAATAAGACCTTTAACTAGGAAGGCAAAATAAGACCACATGACAAAACATAAAATTTATAAAAATTAACTATTCTTTATGCAGGAAAAAATTGTTCATCACAATAAAGATAATGAGAGGCAATTATGGGAATTAATAAACCAGATGTCATTATCTTTCTCGTAAGCATACAAAATACTAAAAGAGCAAATGAATCTCAAAGTTGACTGAAATACATCATTCGCAAGAAAAGAAGAAGAAGAAGTAATTCAAGAAATTAAAACTAAAGATCAGACTTCAGTGTTAGTTTCGCCGGAAGGAGATAATGGACGTTCTTCGCCAGCTTTATCATTTTAGCCAGTATTCTCCTTATTTTGGTCTACTCTGGCTTCCTCTTCATTTGGGTTATCACCAACAGTTGACTCATTCATTCTAGATTCTTCTTCATCTGGGACCCCACCAGCAATTATTTCTTTAAGAGGGATTTCTTCCTCATTTGCGAAATCTTCTTGAGAAAAAACTTCTTCACCACTTTCATAGTCAAAATTTCTATCAGCAGCATGGGGAATTTCATCATCATCTACTTCCAAAGGTTCGACTGATACATGAGAAAGAGACTTGGACAATAAGATGTCATTTACTAAAACTTCAGCTTTGAGATAGAATTGGAGAAGAAATGCCTTCTGATGGTTTCTATCTTGAATATCCTTGAAGTAGGAAAGATAACCAAATCTCCTTTCTGCTCGATCGCGAGAACGAGCAATGTGAGAGGCAAGTAATGCATTATCTTTGCGAATTTTAGCCAGTTTAGACTCCAAGACGGAAAGGGAAGAATAAATCTTTTTCTCAGCCTCTGCGGAAAAATAGAATACAATAAGTTCATTAAGATGAAGAATTCGCAAATAAATAATACACAAAGACTTAACAGAGATAAAAGACGGTTGAGGCAGTCAAATTTTTATGACTACCTTCCTTTTGCGAAACAAGATATTGAGTTAGATCTAAATAATTATCTTCCCAGTGGTCCATTGCATCATCAAATTTATCTCCGAATAAACCTTTCAAGCGAGATTGAAAATTCCTTTCTTTAGAAATAAGTGAGGCGTTTTCCTTCGCAAGAGAAGTATATGATTCTTCTAGTTTGGAGTATTGGTCCTTGAGTTGACTTGATTTTACACTAAAATTTATTCTACCCCGAATAAGTTCATCCCTCTCAGCAGCAGATGACTCTGTTATTTCTTTAAGTTTACTTCTCAAAGAATAAAGAGACTGTTCTTGATCATTACATACTTTTTGACAAATATTATGTTGCTGTAAAGAGATCACCACTTTATTTAAAAGAGCTCGTTTATCTTGAGATAAGGTCTTATTCTCATCAGATAAAGTTTTCATCTCCAAGTTAGCCTTAGTTATAGAATAAGAGAGGTGAGATATTTCACTACTTAATAAGTTTTGCTTCTGAACTAATTGAGTACTCTCTTTGGTAAGATTATCTATTTGATGGACATAATATGTATGAAGGTTATCTAATTGGTTATATTGATCCATCCAAATATCTCTGTCCACACGGGCTTTTTCAGCGATGGATTCAAATTGATATCTCTCAATTATTCGTTTCTGGTTTAAAACTTAAAGGCGAACAAAGGATTTTAAGAAAGTTGAATACAAAAAGAACAAATTTATTGAAAAGGATAAGTTAAGAGCAAAGTTAAGAAAGTTGTACCTTGTATCTCCTTATTCTTCTTGCGAAGATTATCACAATCTAGCGAGGCATTTTGGAACTTTTGGTTCTCAAGACGAAGATTACTACATTTCAAAGTCTTGGTTTAGAGATTCTCTCTCAAAACTTCAACTTCTTTCTCCAGAGCTATTTGCGAAACATTTCTATCATAACCAAAATATTTACTCAAAATCTCGCTGACGCCAGACTTGATAGGATCAGTAAGAGACTTCTTAACATCATCCAGAACGTCAGATAACACTTTAAAAGCAATATCTATTCCTTCCACAATCTCTTTAAAAAAAGGAAGAGATTCAGATGAAGAAGTGGTGATGATAGAAGATGGGGGAATTGGATCATTCTTCGTGATAGATGTATCATTTGAAGGTGAGGTTTGATGAGGATTAGTAATTGAGATTAAGGAGGAGTCGAATTGAGAAGCATTCACAACAGGAGAAAAGGTGGTTTCATTTGCAGAAGGGTTAATAAAAAGGGTTTCATGCATTAGAAGATCAGTCGAAGGGGTGAAATCTGAGGCAACATTTTCGCGAATAGGAAGTAAAGATTCAGATTGCGAAGTTATCACATGAGATTTTGAAGGGATAAGTGAAGAAACTTGAACGGGGGTTTCAATGGTCTTAAGATGGCGAGATTTCTTTGGGGGCTTGTTGGCACGTGTAGGCGGTTATACTTAATTCACGGAATCATGTCGGGAGAAGAATATGGAAAGATGAATAGCTGCATTATTCTGAAGTACAAATTCTCATGACATTCTACCCTTCGCAGAGAAGACATGAGAAGAGGAAAGATGTAGGATCAGAATATTGCAACAACAACATACTTGCGAAATCTCCATCAACAACATTGTGAAGACGTCGCAGAGTGATTTCATAAATGACATAATGGATGACGACATCATAAACATGAGAAAAGTGTGACGATCTAGCGAAATTTAGGATGTTTGCGAAATTAACATTTGTAAACTTGCGAATATCGCAAGGCTAGATCCGAAAATAAAGGATAACTTAGCTGTCATCCACTATGTAATACCCTATATAAAGAGCCAAATAGGCGTAAGGAGAGAGAGAGAGATAATTTTTAGAGTGTTGAGAAAGTTTTGAGGAGAGAGAAAGTCTGAAATATTGTTGTATTCTTGATTTCATTTCCTTCTTGTAAATTTTCTAGATTCAATTAAGAAAAAGTGTCGTTATTGATCTTAAGAAATGTGTTGATTGTTATGAATTCTTATGAGGGATGTATTGTAGGATTTCCTGCAACTACAGGGATGCTTCGCTGCTTTCTCGTTCTTCCTCCAAAGGTATGTGCCGAATGAGTTCGCTAGCTTCACTAAACATAGATTCAATTCTATTTAACGCCTCCCCATGAGAAGAAAACTGGCTTTCGTCGATTCCAAAGTTTCTCCCCGAAAAATTGGAGACATGTCTGTCATTGGAAGGTCCCATTATGCGCTACAAAATCAGAGAAAGGATAGAGGGTAGACATGATTTCAGAACGACCTATGTAAATAAAGGATTCAAGATCATTTCTTATAACCAGCAGAGCGATGAGGTCCCAAAAAGGAAAGCCTCCTACTAGCCGCGGATTGAGGCATGATATCATATTCTAATGAAACTATTTTCTGCTAGCGAACATTAGGGAATGCCTGGCCAAGTGAGGTAAATTAGGGTTTGGCGAGAAAACGTGGAAGTACATGTTTAAGACACGCTTGCCCGCATCGTTACTTCTCTGCCGAGACTTAAAAAAATATCGACAAGGTGACACGAGGAAGGAATAACGCCCCCTTTCTACGGGCATAACACTTGCGGGGTTTTGAATAAGGAAAGAACTTCCTATGTGAGTCACATAGGGAAAAGAGACAACCATGCCCGCATAGACAAGCCGCTACTGGGCTAAGCTGTCTGCGCTATGCTTGCCTCACAAAACCATGTCATGCCTTGCACCATCATCCGTACCATGCCTTGGCCCTACCACGCCAAGCCGTCCACGCCATGACTTGCGGTGCCAACACCAACAACTCGCCGAGACAGCATCATGATGTTCCCTAACCCAGCCAAGATGATGCATAGCCATACTAAGCATACGATCTTTATGTACCACTTCACGGTCTACACCACAAATAGAATCTATGTAAGGCCACCAAACACGGGGATCATGAACTCTCCTTACCTCTCGAAAAGGTTAGTCGGACTTTCCTGACCATCATTTCACGACTTGTTGTTTTGATTTTTGTCATGGCCTATCACCATCTTATGCTTACCTCGCAATGATGCTCCCGTTCTGAGCTAAGTATGGGACTTAATGTTGATGGTGGTTTTTAGCTTAGGGTTAAAATCGTAAAACTGCACATCTGACATGACGTCACTATGACCATTTATTGAATCAATCAGCAAGCCTACGTAAGAATTACCAGGGTATTATTTTTTTACGTGTCATGTTCCACGACAGAACCCTTAACATTGACCGACATCATCTATGCCAAACCATAATTCTCATGCTACCGCGCCAAGGCATGCCAACCATGCCAGCCGTACCACTATGCCAATGGCAAACCATGCCAGCCACATCTCTATGCCAAGGCATGCCAACCATGCCAGTCGTACCACTGTACCAATAGAAAACCATGCCAGCCACATCTCCATGCCAAGGCATGCCAACCATGCCAGCCGCACCACTGTGCCAATGGCAAACCATGCCAGCCACATCTCCACGCCAAGGCATGCCAACCACGCCAGCCGCACCACTATGCCAATGGAAAACCATGCCAACCACATTTATGCGTCAAGGCATGCCAACCATGCCAGCCGCACCACTGTGCCAATGGAAAACCATGTCATCCACATCTCCACGCCAAGGCATGCCAACCATGCCAGGTGCACCACTGTGCCAATGGCAAACCATGCAAGCCACATCTCCGCGCCAAGGCAGGCCAACCATGCCAGCCGCATCACTGTGCCAATGTCAAACCATGCCAGCCACATCTCCGCGCCAAGTCATGCCAACTATGCCAACCGCACCACGGTGCCAATGAAAAACCATGTCAGCCACATCTCCGCGCTAAGGCATGCCAACCATGCCATCCGCACCACTGTGCCAATGGCAAACCATTCCAGCCACGTCTACCACGCCAAG